>JAODLC010000040.1:6828655-6875826 GCA_026781145.1 Hippopotamyrus pictus | reverse complement strand
AGCTTTCAGTTTATATAAAATGTGAATATTGAGAGGGTTAGGGAGGCTTTATATTCAATATATTTAACACCAATGCCTGTAATGTGATTCCAGGGTACTTAGAAGAATGGTATTGCAAGAATATATCTTGTATTTCTATATAACAACGTGTATGCTGTCCCTACAATCCTTGTTGCTGCAAACTCTCCCACTTGTCTTACCGTCTGTTTGTACTGTAAATGGTTATGAATTAGATGCTTCTCACCTAAGTGCTGCCTCTTATAAAGCTACTGAAACAATGGTAGCTCACTCATATAAGTAACTTTTCCATAAAAGCTCACTTTTCTGTCCCAGCTCATTAATGGACAAGTGTAGTTATCCAGCAGGAGAGTTTGGAACAAGTAGAAGGAGGGGAAAGATGGACAGAGGATTTACTACACGGAAGTGAATATATACCTTCTGGGACAATACCCAGAAGAATGATTCATGTTAAGGGAATTAAATGTGTTTCTATTACATATTGTATCAATGGTTTTGAATATTCAACAAGAAAGCTTAAATGTAACACAGTAGACAGGAATATTTCTGGCATAAATTCAAGCTGCCGTTTGATTAAACATGAAAATGCAGAAGCAACTTCATGTTTAGGTATCAATCAATGCATTGTCCTTTTTTGCATTTTCATGACTAATGTGCTGAGCTTGGAAGACATAATGCATAAAACATTGGCCACTTTGCCAGATGAGAGAGACACGGAGAGATAAAAATTTGAAAAAGAAGAGTTGAGTATCAAAACTTTGACATCTTTGTAGTTGGGTGAAGGTTATTGTAAAATTGTAGATTGCAGTGCCTGCACACATGAAATATAACACAATGATATGGAATGAAGGCCAAGCACAGGGGACAGCATGGTTGAGTCAAACAAAATTTTAAAACCCTTCTGTGTGAAGTAAAGTCTGTAGAGAAATATTGAAGGAAACACTGAAGGTAACCTGAAGAAGTTATACCTCAGTTTATGAACATGATCAACTTCAGCCCAAAATCACAGCTTTTCCAGATCCACCCAAACTTATTTACTTAGACTGTAACAGATGATCATTCCAATCAAATGGCTTCTGCGATATGAGCCATTTATATATGTAGTGCTGGTAATCATAGCCTTGTTATCGCTCTGCCTCTGGCCAAATCACAGTCGCTGCAGTCATTGGACTAAAATGTGCCTTTTAAATGATAACTTACATGTCTGAATGTTCAATGATCTCCACTTTTTTATTAGTAATAGTACTTGGTCAAGATAATTTAATGTCACATGGTCACACTTAAATCTGTTTTTCAAAGGATCAGTTTGATGATCTTTTTTGTTATTCATTTGCCTTATGTCAAATGAACTTCCATATGGAATGGAACAATTTAGAGATGTCAATTTCATTAACCACATGTCTTTGTACTGCAAGAGGGAACCATTGTAACCATTCATCATCTAATTTGTGGTTGAGGGACACTCCTCATGGTGGCAAGAGGCCAAGAGCATTTCCATGGGCTGCCCCTAAACTGTGCTGCACTGTAAAATCAAAGTCTTATAGGATGAAAAAGCAGTGAATCATTCAGATCTTGGTGTCCGATAGCCTGGCCATCCACTCTAGAGGTGCGTGGTCTGTGATGAGGATGTGACCTCGATCGTTGGCAGGCAGGTTTGATGTTCTTGTTTCACCATACCTGGTTGCACTGGCCTTTCTGGGTAAGGGAAAGGGCTTTAGAGGAATTGGGTACAAAGTAACAATAGCACTCCACCATTCCAGGTATGATCCAATTCTTAGTGATAATCAGTCAACGATTGTCAATTTTGACCTTCATCTCTTGGGGTCAGAGCAGGTCCCGTCCAATGAGGAACCCCAGGTAGAGTCCTCAGTCAGCTTGGTCAATGGCCAGATTGGCTGAGTCTTGTCTGCAATATGAAGCATAGCATGAGGTTGTCTGTTAATCTTTAGCCACGGATGATGATATTGTCTAGGTGGGCCACTCTGTACTCTCAGTAGGGGCATAGTACGATGTCCATAAGCCTCTGGAAGATGGCAGGTACTCCATGGACCGTTAAAAGGGAGAACGTGGTACTGCAAGTGACCACTGTGTATGCAGCTGGGCAGAGTGCTACCTGTCATCAAGGGCATAGGAGAGAGTTTGATATTGGGGGGACTCCATAACTGGAATGCAAAGGTTTATTTATTATGGAGGATGAATGAAGCTAAATTAAAAATTGGGAGTACACATTCCTCCCACCCACACAGTTCCTATGGTTGGATATGAAGCTAGTCATACCTAGATGATCAATTTGGGCAACCTTCTTCTTAGGAACTATGGGACTCCTCAATCACACCTAGTTGTGGAATGTTTTCGACCTCTTCCTTGACTGCCCGATCTTCTCCATCCTTTCCCTCATCTAACCAGATGTGTTTCACTATAGTAGTGAGAGGTACAAGCTCCAGGGTTACTATCAAAAGAGGAGCCTGAATGGGATGAATTATGTGGAATTCAAAAAATCACATAAGACACCATATCATCCCAGTATCAACCATCATGACTATGACTGGTCAAAGCATCCGACTGAATCATTTAATGTTGGGATGATAGACTGAGGTGCACAAGTGGTGAACCTTGAGGAGTCTGCAGACTTCCTTCATCGGCCTGGATGTTTGCTGAAAACATTGAACAGTTGAAAGAGCTCATGGGCGACGTTCTTCGAGGTGGCTCTCGAGAGTGGCAGTCTCTGCGTCTTTAGTCCATCATGACAACCTCATCAGGTCCGAAAAGCACTCGAAGGGCACCTCGGTGATGAGAAGCGGCACCGTTGGGCTAAGCAGTGTGGGATGGGGAGCCTAGATCTGTTCCTCCATGTCGTTTGTTCCTAGGTGCCGGGCCATTGAGTGGAAGTGGTCTGGTTCCATAACCATAATGCACTTTACTTTGTAGTACTACCAAGTCCTGCAGTTATCTACAGTACATTGGGGCAGCATGTGGCTCATAGGGCTACGCCCCTGTGCTTGTGATCAAAAGGTTACTGGTTTGAGCCTGGCCTTGCCATAGCGCTGGGTCCTTGAGCAAGGCCCTTAACCCCCAGTTCCCTGGGTGCTGCCACATGTGGCTGGCCTTCACAGCCAGCTTGTTCTCACCAACAGAGAGTAAGCTGAGGGGAGGCATAAAGAGAATTTCCTCATGGGGATCAATAAAGTATCAGTCATTATTATTTGTTTGATGATCTGGCTTCAGTGCATGATTCCTTCCTGGTGTTCCTGGCCCCCCCTCCCCTTTTGCTCTATGTTGCCTGGAATAATCGCCTGCCCCGTTCCCGCCACCTGACACCACTCACTATAAATGGAAGACGGACGGATGCCGTATGTTTGTTTTCGTTTTTCTTAAAATACATTTTCATAGACGACAACATTAATTTCAACTCAATGGCTGATTTTGATTTTTGTAGAAAGTAAACTCTTGCAAGCTGTATTCAATGTTCTGTTCAGATTTACAAAAAATATATATTTTCACTTGCGAGACTGTATAAGTATAATATATTGTACGGCAGCCATCCACACTGGAATCTGTGATCATGGACTCCTTCGGGCTTATGCTGTTTTTCACCCTGGGGGAAGCTGTCAAGTCATCTCCGATGAGACTGAGCTCATGCAATTATGCTGCCACGCCTGGTGGACCAATCTCCACCCACACTGGACAAGAGGTGGCCAACAGGCAGGGTCTCACAGAGTCGCTGCTCATAAACCCATCCTGTTCTCTCCCCCTATCTTCCAGCTCCTCTGTCCCTCATCTACACGGGTGCCAACATGTGAGAAACATTATCTAATGTGAATGCAAATTATGTACATATATTATACTTAGTCTCATTTAAAGGGGCTCTATTATGCTTTTTCGATTTTTCTCTTTCCTTTACTGCGTTATATAGCTTTATTGTGCATGTAAATGATCTGCAAAGTCTTAAGGGTCAAAGTACAGGTCAAAGGGAGTAACTCTCACCACAGACACCATTCTTCTCTAATCTGCCTGAAATGTCTCCTTGGAATTCCAGCCCTTATTTCCATGACATGGTGAAGTCACCTCATAACACATTCCTTATTGGCCACCCATCTGCAAGGATCTGTCGGCAGACTGCAAGATAGGGGCGGACCGTGTTGGGCAAACTGACCAATTAGGCAAGCTGACCAATCAGAGCAGACGTTGCTCTTTGGGGGTGGGTCTTAAAGCTCTAATAGAGCAGAGTAAACAGAGATGTACAGCCTGAGAAAAACATTTTCAGAACACTGAAACATGTAAATCTATTCTAGTAAACCCCAAAAATAAAATTATTTCATTGCAGTGAAAGTGAACATTCTGGGGTCTCACTATGACTGGTGCTATGATTTTACTCTTAAAACAGTATATCACATCATTAAAAGATATACAGTGCCAGTCAAAAGTTGGGACAAATATACCCACAGAAAGGTTTATTTGGACTATTATGTACATTCTAGAATAATTATTAAGACATCAAAAGTATAAAATAACAAAAATGGAATTATGCACTGACCAATAATAATAATAATTTTTAAGATATCATTTGTTGGGGGCAGGGGGGTCAGCTCTGTGGGCTGGGACTCAGAAGGTTGCCAGTTCAAATCACATGGGTCAGCAGAGCTACCATTGGGTCCTTAAGCAATACCCGTAACTCCAATTTTTCCAGGAACTGGGTGACTCTACTTTCCCCTCTATACCAGTTCCATGAGGTGGCCCCCTGGGATGCTTATCCAGCTGTGCTGAAGGACCTCCCACATATATGCTGAGCTCTCACTGGCAGCTTTTCCTTCACTCTCTGGTCAAACCCCTTCGGAACCATTTAGGTCAGGTGGCCAGGTCATGTGATGCGACACTGTCACTCTCCTCTCTCATGTTCGAACTGGTACTGTAGAAACTTAGGCAAATATTCTCTTAGCAACCCTATGCTTAAAATTCCATCTGACTGCCCGTCGTGGGATCTGGATGTCCAATGATCCATTTATATATCCTGAGGAAAATAACAATTTGGTTTTATTACCACATTCCAACGAAACATCTGTCTCTCGGTTTGGTACTTAAGATGGGGTCCACAAAGTAGCCAGTAAGACACTCTGCAGTCACATTTCCCACATTTCCCAGTGTCTGTGATTAGTACACTTACCATGTGTATCCTCCGCTGGGGAGTAACTCTGTATCCAGAGTTCCCAAACGGTACTGTGTATCCAGATGTTATTCACATCTACTGTGGGTATCTGTTGTGTGTATGCTGGGGTATCTATTACATTGGCTCTTTGTTTTGCATATGTGTAATGTAGTAATGTAACTAAGTGGCCACTTGGGTTATACGTTGATTAGGCTGATCTCAGTCTGGATTTTGATTGTTGCATATTGTTTCTACTCAGTAAATAAAATAAGTTTGATTACTTCTTTTGATTGCCTGAAATTTCTAACTATAGTAACTTCCATGGAAGTAATGTTGCTGCAACTTCCGGTCAGGGTCAAATACACATACAGTATAGAGCATTGCACATTACAACCTAACAACTCTAGCTTTCTAACTGATTGTTTGGCTCATTTAAACTGGAGTTCATTAACTACCCTATATTATACATATACTGATAACCTTCTGTGCAGCCACTGAGCAATCCTAAACTAGACTGATCAAACTAGCTGAGCCCCAGAGCTGACTTGAGCCAGACAAGCTGAGCCTCTGAGTTGGATCAAACAAGTTGAGCCCCTGAATTGAATCAAACAAACTGAGCCTTTGAGTTGGATCAAATAAGCTGAGCCTCCAAGTTGACTTGAGCGAGGTAAGCAAAATCTCTATGTTGATTCAGTCAATTAAATGGAGACTCACAGCTGAATTGATCAAACAAGCTGACATGGTGCAACAACAGAAAGATCTTCACTGATTCATTTCTTTTGGCAGCCTGATTTGATCCCACTGCTGGGTCAGTGGGTGGTTCTTAATACCCCCTATAATGTTCATTCATAGTTGTAGAGAATGTATAAGTAAAATACTGTACATTTACATAATGCAACTTTGTATTTAACTGGATTTGTAGCAAAAAGACCTGGTAGGAAATTTGAAATTTTGACTGATTAAGGAAAAAATATTTTTTTTAAAAAAAGAATATTTAAAAAGAATGCAATGAAAGATGGAAAAGACAACATTATGAATCATATTCCATGCTACTACTGCTCAGATTATTGACAGTTAACATTGCTATAGTTAGTTGGGAATAGACTAAAAGAAATCGTTCTTTAAATTTCTGTATTTTTACAAACTGAATTGAACAATTAAAAAGATTAAAAATAAGTACCATTTTAATAATAATTAATACCTTCAAAGTTATACAAGACCTTAAAAGTGTTTCAGTAAAAGGATTGAAAGCTTTTTATCATCACTTTCTATAACTGACTTATTTCCATGCATAGCAATTAATACTGTAATAGCAACTTGGACAGAAAAGGTCAAAGTCATTACTATTAATCAGGAGAACTTAGTAATACCTTCTGGCATCAAGGTATTATTTCAATTGTACAGACAGTAAACTTACAAAAGAAATCATTATAATGGCCATTACCATTAAATGTGAACAATATTACAAAATAGAAAGCTAACATTTTGGTAAGACTGGATAAATCATAAATGAGTAAATCCTCTAGGAAAGTTAAGAAGTTTAGCTATCTCTCTTTACAAATTAAAAATTTTCTGGGTTTAAAATCACTGGTCTTTCAGTTATCAATGAAACATGTCTATAACAAACTGAAAAAATAGCAAAAAGATAAAAAAAAAAAAAAAAAAAAACAGTGTTGCAAAAGTGATACCCACAAAGAAAATGACATCATAAAATTCCAAAATTTGCCTGCTGAGGCTAGTTAAGAGTAATTGATCGGTAAATCGTTGTCTGTTGAACCATGAAACTTAAATAGTTGTAATCTGTTCATCCTCTCTTAAGAGTACTTAAGCATTTAATCACCATCAGATTTAATTTTGACAATGGCACCACACGAGAGAGAGAATTGTCTGGAGACTTAAGACATTTCTTGTACAAAAGAGGACAAGGATACAATAAGATTAGCAAATTGTTGGCATTAAGCCAAACTACAGTAGCAAAAGTCATTTAAAAATTATTGACAAACACTCTAAAACATTCAGGCCACCATTGTAGGTGACACCGTGTCATGAGCGTTTTTTTGCAGAGACAAGTGCAGAATGATCGCAGAGCAGGTGCCTCAACAGTGGCTATCGTTGTGGGAAGCCAAACTGGAATGACAGTTTTATCTCATACTGTTGCATCCTGCACAGAAATGGATGTGTGGTTGCTGACCACACTGGGATCCAATGCAGAAACCAAAGAACAAGGCACCCCATTTAACCAAGAACCACATCGAGATGAAGACCTTCAGGAATCTGTCCTCAGGTTGGATGAGACCTAAATCATGTTTTTGGACCAGATGGCATTCAAAAGACACTACATCCCGTAGGGGAGGAATACAGTGATAAGTGCAGCGATGCAGTGATAAGTGCAGTGATAAGTACATGATACCTACAGTAAAGTTCTTATATCAGGATGTATGAGTGCTGATGGCATGGCAGAACTGCTCTTTCGATGACGTCATGACTTCATAGGTGTACTGCAAGACCCGGAAAGAAAAGGTGCTACTTTCTCTCCACACCTTAGGTGGCTGGGCACTTTTTCAAGACCATAACATTCACTGCGGCATTCTTAAGCAAGTACAAAGTGCTAGAGTGGCCAAGTATGTCACCCGACAACCCCATTGAGCACCTCTGGGGAATTCTGTAGAGAAAAGCCGCACAGCACTGCCTTCAAACAACAAGGCACTCAAGGAGGTCATCCTGCAAGAGTGCTTCAGGAGAGACACAACATTAAGCCATGAATTGGTGCATTCATTGCCGAGAACAATCAGTGCAGTGCTATCAAGTAATGATGAACATATGAAGTACTAGAATATTACATGTTTGCAGGATTTAATTAATTAATTAAGGGTGCAAAAATTTACTTAGTTTTGTCAAAATATCCTTCTACATTATTCTCGAGAACATGTTCAGTATATTTGAGTTTTGTTACCTTTGCCTGAATTGCAATTATCCTTATTTAGGAATAGAAATATATCTATCTGTTTAGAAGCAGTGTATGCAATTATGCTGCATATTGTATATTGAATTCTTTTGTTCTCTCACACCTGACAAACATTTTTTATGTATTATGCATATGACACTAGTAAATCATATCCACATTGTGAGCAAGCCTGGACCAATGAGCAACCTCCACTCAGCACACATAGCATTATTTACACAAATATGCATTCATATGAGTAAGTATCACTGCTTATATATTTCTCCAGGCCATTAGCCACTACAGTTTTTGCAACCCAGCAGGATTGAATGTACAAAGCAATTATATTAAATTTTGCAATTAAAAAGTCTTTTTTCTTTGAATCTCATAGAAAAACGTAAGGTATTTAAATGTAGAATCCCACTGGGATTAAGCATCTATGGTTATTTATTTTACATTGCATTGTTGGATAAATAAGTACCCCTATTATATACAGGCAAATATGATCTTATTATACAGTTTACTAAAACAACTTTGTAAATAAATTCAAAAGGCTTTCTCTACTTTAAAAAACAGTACCAACATTTCAGTGTATATGGTACATCAAAGGCAATGAACTTTGCTGAAAATGCAAATTACTTGACCACGGAGTTCAGTCAGTAGCTCTGTTTCAAATGATTCATGCATGATTTATTGGCCATTACTTTTTTGCATGTGCTAATTTTCACACATAGAAATATGACATAGTAAACTATACATTTCCTATAAAGGGTTGGAAAATCCCAAAAAAATCTTACAGGCCATCATAGTCAAGTCAATGAAGCAAATTTACCTCGCAAATGGATGGTTATACTATTCATTGGATAGCTATACTTTTCGGTATTTTGAAATTATTTGCAGAAGCTGACACAGTTTTTCATTTTATGAAAAAAGGTTACAAGCCAGTAAACAGTTAAATCACACAGCGCTAATCTACCTTTGAAGGTTCAAAGGGTAGAATATTTGCTGAAATCAGAAACACCCCGGGACAGACAGTGATCGTGTCAGTATTGCCATCTCACCTACAGTAGCCGCGTGCTGAAGGAAACCAGAGCAGTGGGACAACATGGAGAGTACAGGCGATCTCCATAAACACGCAGTTCATGGGAAGAGGACAGGACACCCAGGCCTTGCAGGTGTAATGAGCCACCATATCTATACTGTACATGGCCAATAAACATACCCTGTCATGCCAGCTTGATTTGGGTGGGGGGGAAATATCATAGAATAGAACAGAAGGTTACAGAACAAATTATTAGTATTATTATCTGGCATGTATAAATAGAAATGTATAATTATGAATATAAGTATTAATTACGATGGAGTTCATTTCTGACTATATATATATTCTGTATAATACACAAGAAGTGAATTTTCCAATGAAGCATAATAGGGCCAGAATCCATCACAGTGTGCAGATTTCCTTCCTCAAACGCATCTTAATCAGCAGATTCTCAGGTTAAGTACGCGTGTTTTAGCAGGGAAATCTGCAAACTATATTGGATTCTGGCCCTCCAGAACGGGGATTGGTTAACCTTGCTGTATGACCTGTTTACACTCGCCATCACTGCACTGCCATTGTCCATCCTCAGGACAAAGTAACGTACAACATACTGTTAGTCCGGGTACAGATCAAAATTCAAAGTTGACTTCTGAATGTGCATTGCTGTTGCACCAACCTAAAGTCAAAGTATCATAGGTTGATCCATTGCAAAGGGAGGAACATCTGTATATTATAATATAATATAGAATAACCTAATTTTCCAGTATTCTATTTGGTCAGTACAGCTTATTAATCAGAGATTCTTGCAGAATCTCTCAAGAAAACATTTCTATTAATAATAGCATTAGAACTATGTGTAATAATTGAATTGTGTTTGTAATGTTTAGTTGTTAAGACATACTTTACTACTGGTAGAGCCTTTTCAAATCTTCCATTTGCATTTGAAAACTTGAAGCATAACATTCCAATTGCTTCCAGAAAATTATCCTAAGATGGATGTATTATCTTGTGATAATTGCCTCTTAGATTTAAGTAAAAAAAATTAGAGGACTTTTTTTTTATGTAACAGAGAAAAGTTTTAAAAATAGACTTTGGTAAACCTTGCTTTCAGAAGAGGTCTGCATGCAAAGTGAATTATTTAGACGGGCACTGAAGTGAAAAAAAACATGAAAATTTAATTAGTAAGATATCTCACATTTTCATATGCTGCAGTTAAAAGAGCTTCATAATAACTGCATGATTAGAGTTTTGTAAATGGCTTTACTTCTTGTTGAAGCTACCCTGTAACTTGCAATTTTCACTGTTCCCTACCTTTTCATTAATTATTAAGTTCAAATAACTAGCTAGTGACTCGATTTTACTAACTTGTTTTTTGGTGAGAAAAAAATAGCAATTTGTATTAAGGTTTGACAAGTAAGGTGACCTCAGAGCTAGTAATGTAATAGTAAAGCAGTGATAACCATGAGCAAATGAACAGGAAATTTGGCAAAAAAAACCTATGAATAATAAATCTCAGTGTTTCAGCATTATTTTGGTGACCAAATGTCTGTACTGTACAAAAATAACTACAAATACTAAATCAGTATATGAGCTGTTTGGACATTCATTTTATAAAGAAAAATACCTGCTAAATACTGTTTAGCAAAAACCACCGCCTTTAAAAATGAATGCAAACCTCCCAAGAGAACTACGATTCTGAATTAACTAAATCACAATTGTAAGGCCAGCTACAATGCTCAGTCATATCAGGTTGAATACCAATTAGCAGCATGTGTCAGCCATACCAGAACTCTTACAATCAGCACTTTGAGTGCGAGTTTTCAAAGTAACAGAAGGCAACAGAGTTTCAAAGAGGCCAAAGAGTCAGTGCCAAACTTGCAGGTGCATTAGTCATAAAAAACGAATTCTTTAATGCATCAAGGGCCACAGTCTCAAAAATCTTGAAGAAATGCACTAAACACAAACTGCTTTAACAAGAACAGTGGTCACAAGCCAGGGTACAATGACAGGGACAGACGAACACGACAGAATAGTTTTCTAAATGCCGCAACCACTCAGCGTCAAAAATGATCACAAACCTTAATCAGGACATATGTGACCCAGCAGGTACATGTGTGCTCTATGGGCAAATATTGTTCCCTCGTGATATTCCATATCCCCATATTCCAAGCTGGTAATGCCTTGAAGAGCTGATTCAGGAAGATCAGGACGTTAAACATCCTCTGCGGTCTCCCTGCTCACCAGATCAAACATCACTGAACCTTTATGGGACACTCTGGAGGTTAAATTACATTTCTGCCTCTCGCATCCCTCAATAAAGGGACACTTTCCTTCTTTAAGATTGGTCCAATATTTCACTGTGCAGAGTTCAGGACAACTCTGCTCTGTGTGTGTAGGTGTGTGTGTGTGTGTGGGGGTGTGTGTGTGTGTGTGTGTGTGTGTGTGTGGGTGGGTGGGTGGCTGGCTGTGTGTGGGTTTTCATAGATCACATCTGGGGACCAAAATGTCCCCAGAGTGTGGTAAAACGTGAAACTTCCTTACTTTTGGGGACATTTTTCAGGTCCTCATTTGGATAACCTCAGTTTTATAAAAATCTGTGAATGCAATCAAGAAAGCAAAAATGCCTTGTATCTTGTTTGATTACTTTCGGTTAAGGTTAGGGCTGGGTTAAGGTTAGGGTTAGGGTTAGAGTTAAGAGTGTTGTGATTGGGATTAGGGTTCTTCCCATAGGAATGAATGGAAGGTCCCCATTTACATAGGTATGCCAACGTGTGTGTGTGTGCGTGTGTGTGGGTTTGCATAGATCACAATTAATAACCAAATTTTCCCCAAAGTATAGTACAACCTGAAATCTCCCTACTTTTGGGGCTATCTTTAGGTCCTCATTTGGATAACCTCAGTTTTATAATAATCTGTGAATGCAATCAAAAAAGTAAAAATGCCAAAAGTCTTGTATTTGGGTTGGTTACTTATGGTTAAGGTTAGGGATGGGTAGGGGTTAAGGGTGTCGTGATTGGGATTAGGGTTTTTCCCATAGAAATGAATGGACGGTCCCCATTTAGATAGGAAGACCAACATGTGTGTGTGTGTGTGTGTGTGTGTGTGTGCGTGTGCCTTGTGGTGGACTGGAATCCCGCGACCAATCCACCACACGGACTACCCAGAATAACTCACTGGAATATGGATACTTTTCTGTTACTTAGTCAAAGCAACATTTTCCAGAACTTGTAGTAGATTATACAGTATGGCAATGACAATTTATGCACATTTTCTATTTCAGTAGTTCAAAGGGATTTAAAATACATTTTAATTTTGCATTATGTTACACATGAATGCTCCTCTACATGACAATGCTTTCATTGGCTACGAGTCCCTCCTGAGCCATTCAGTATCAGGATAACCTAATAGGACATGATAGTTGGATGAAAATATGGGTTGAATAATGGTGCAGATGTATTCAATGGGCATTATACTTTATTGACTGAACCAGCAATGTTATTGTGGTGACAGTGGTTATAGATTATGAAATTTGGGGAGAAATTATGGCCTGCTACAAAGGTGTAATAATGTTACTGATAAAAATGCATATTTGGAAAGGTAATACGTAGGTACATATGTATGCTTTATTGGTCCCCACGAGGGAAATTACTTTTCTGCAGGCGATCTGGGTACATAAAACAGGTTTAACAACAACAATGCAAGAGTCGTTTAAATACATATTTATTAAGCCCAGTGCCAATCATTTGTGTGAAATCCTCCAGAACCTCTCTAATTCCACAGACAGTCCCCATGCTGTGGAAGACATTTTGTTTGGTCCTTGTGCTTAAGAAAGTTCCACCTGATGACATGTACACAGGCCAGTGGCTCTCAGATTACACATTTTAAAGACCTCTTTCGTTTGGTGAATGACTACCGGAACCATTAACGGACCTACATAGGGGTTGATGATGTCCCCATCTAGATGACCCAAGGAACTTGACTCCCACCTGGAAAAGACTACAAGCAATCTGAGGATGATGGTCTTTTGATTTCTCCAGTGCCTTGAACACCATTCTACCTCAATAACTGGGAAATGGGCTAAGGAAGTTAAAAACAGACACCCCTATTGTGGCATGGATGACCAACTACAGAACAGTGTGTCAGGGATGGCTATCAGCAACACAGAGCTGCCACAAGGAAGGAGATCTCATTTCCATTCCTGTTCAGCTGTTGATTGTAGAGGTTTTCAGCAGCTCTTGTGGGCGGCATTTACAGGTGGAAATGCAGATGCAGTGACAGCCATCTGCAACAAAACATCAAGAAGACTAAGGGGATTGTGGCAGACCACTGTCAGGAGCGTAAGACCCCATCTCTGAACACAAGTCAAGGAAAAGTTATGGAGATGATTCATCTCCCTTGATGCGATGCTATTCATGACCTCAGCTCTGAGGATGTCCATTGCCTGAAACTTAAGCACCAGGGCTGATCGCATCAAACTCCGCAGCCATGCCCATGCAGAGCTGCCTCAGCTCTTTTCCAACCTTGTCAGTAGAGGGAGGCAATCGGAGGGGAACAGGGGGCTTCAGAGGGAACCGCAGAGGGGGCCTCACAGTCCATTATGATGTGGGTGTGAACAGGGAGGGGGGACCTCCGGAGTATTAAGGCTAGTTCATACTTCACTTTTCCATGTGCACTTTTGGACTGCGGATGGTCATCTACGCGCCAGCTTGTGTTCATGCTCCATTTGGCCGCGGATGCAGATGGTTGATAAAAGATGGTATACTTTTATCAACAGTTTTGAAGTTCTTAGTTTCTTTTAAATGCCAGAATAGTGCTACTTTTCAAAATACCGTATATCTCAGTCAAATGTCTGGACTGGATGAAAAATTAGATATGCGGGTATCTCCGATCCTCCTAGGGTGACCAGATAATCCATGTCAGGGAGGACATGAAATTCTCATGTTCTCATGTTCATTGTGCAACTGTTTTATCCATAGTTGTTGGCATGAGATGTGCATTTACTAACAAAGCAGACTGCTCTGGGCAAATTTAAAAAATAATGCAATTTTACTGCAATTTGAGTTTTACAAACTACTTTCAAATTGAAAGGCTCCCGTGCTCCCCCAAATAGTTCAGCTTTTCTTGTACTCTGACTAGTTTGTTTCCTTGACTGAAGACTCCTAGCTCAGAGTGTCCTCCCTGACATGGATTATCTGGTCACCCTAGATCCTCCTCATACAGCTGCTCACCATAACTACTACAACAATGATCCTTCTTCCTCTACCCTTTCGTCATTGACCGCTGATCAGTAAAATTCTACACTGCCACCTACTGGAAAAACCTAATCAATTATCCTGGACATGCACAGTCGATGCGTACGGATATGTGAGGCTACAACTAGAGATAGAAATCCGGGCTACATGCGCACCTACTACAGCCGTCCGCAGCCAACCTGTGGTTTTAGGGTGACGGACTGTGATGCCAGTGATGGACAAGGGCATGGGGAGGGAGGAAGAGGAGCAGCAAAAGCAACATAGCTATTTATGAGGGGGGAGGTAGGAACACAAAGTATGCTGGAGCTGTTTCATACTCGACAAGTAGCCGAGCCAGAGGTCATGTTGTTAAACCTGTTTTAAAAACTGATTTATCTTGTTAGCTCTGTCCAGAATCCGCTCTAGTGTAGGACCACTGGTCTGCTTGCAGTGCCCAATCCTCCTCATGCTATATCAAGGTCCGTGCAAACATTAAATCAGGAGTAACTGACACCAGCTTTAGAAGTAGCTGGTGGTAGCATGTCAGTCTTGTTGTTGGTTCTCTGATCATCTTCAGGTTTCAGTTTGGTTTGCCAAAGTCTCATCACTGGCTTTATGGACTCTTTGCTGCTGTCTTGATCAGTTACCTAGGGGTTCTGTCCAGTGGTCTCAGGGACTGTCAAGTAGAATTGTTGATGGACTGTCTGGTTTGGAGTGTTTGATGTGTGACATTTCTGCCAACTCCAGACCTCCCTGGTAGTTTGGATGACAGCTTCCTTTTCATTTGTGCCTTCTTAAGAAGTTTTTTTTTTTCACCCACCACCCTGTTCAGTCCTTTGCTCTTCCCTTCAGTTTCTAAATGATGCACCAATTATAGGCATGAGGAGACCCAGGTGGTGAGATCAACCCAGAAGAGACATAGCAGCAGATATGCGTTCATTAATGCTTGCAAAGACCAGGTCCAGTGTTTTACTCTCTTGTTGAACATGCTACAAACTGAGAGGGAAATGTCAATATGAGTGGAGGACAATGAAATACAATTAAAAATCCCCAGAGTGGCCAATGAAAGCACTGAGTCATTGAGTCTGAAATTCTAAAACAAGAACTGCATTTCCTCAGTTGGAGCCACAGTACTAGCAGAAGGTGTGACGTACTGTACACAGCCAAAATAACAGTACGTGTAAATCCTTATGAGATGTAATATGGTTGTAGCACTATTGCTTTAAGTTTCAAATTGAAGTAACAGCTGGTCGTTAATAATGATGTGACCTGGATTATACCAGCCGTCATTCACAAAAACTGCAAGCCCACCATCTTCCTTCTTAGGCCTTTTTCCAAAGTCCTGTCCGCATGGCTAAAATGAAATCCGTCAAGTGAAACCATGCAATCAGGAATTCCAGCTTTCAGTCGGGTTTCCATAAAGCTAACATAAGCTACATTGTATAACATAAAACTGCATTGTATATGCTCAGTTTTAATAGTGAAAGACCTGACGTTACCCATTGTTATACAAGGTAAAGTTCCTTTCTCTTGGTCTGAGGTCAGACTGTTTCTCTCTCTCCCCTCCAACACGGTTTCAGCTTCGAACCCATCAGATCCAACTGCAGTTTTGTTAGAAGGAGAGGAATAGCAGCTATTGTTTGGTGTATCATGACGATAGTCCCTCTGGGGCAATTTTAGCGTTGGTGACTGAAAAGTATACCAAACACAAGAAACACCAGGAAAATAATATTGCTACACCTCATGTTCATTGTGCAACTGTTTTATCCATAGTTGTTGGCATGAGATGTGCATTTACTAACAAAGCAGACTGCTCTGGGCAAATTTAAAAAATAATGCAATTTTACTGCAATTGGAATTTTTAAATAGGCTTTGGTGTCCCAAAAGGAAAAATATTAATTCTTCAAACCTCTTAGTTTGAAAACATCTAAGTTGGTATCTACCTGGATACCTTATCCAAATGGTACCTGCAGTATCAGCATAAAATTCCAACCAACATTCAAAGTGACCCAGAAATTGTGGCTAGTATCAACAGTAACACAGGTGACAAATTAAGAAATGAAGAAGGTCAGCATAAGAGACGCATTCTACTACAAAGGCACCTTTACCCTTTTCAGGCACAGTCACCTTGAGGAATCACAAGAGCAATTTCTTTCACAGCTTATACCTATTTAGGTTTACTAATTATTATAGAACCTTGGTATTTATTTGTGACTTTATTCCTGAGTTAAATGACATAAGCGATAGCATCTGCGAGGCAGGACAATAATGCTCTTCTTCCCCCTGTACCAAAGATTTTTTCCAGCAACAAAGAAAAAAAAATATGGGGTTGCTTTGTTATAAGCAAAGTTTTTCTTCTTTTAAAGCTTCAATGAGAAAAGCATTCAAAAATCATAATTTCATGACTTCCTTAATATTGGCTTGGTAAGTATAATGGAGGGCTGAAAGGTAATTTTAGCATTTAAGCCTCTACCTTCCTCTAATACAACGTCCTACTGTGAACACAGGCTGGAGAACCACTGGGAAAACTTCAAAAATCAGTCACACTAGGTTGCAGATTTGAGTAGCGGCCAAGCATGAGGGAGGCATCTGTTCTCCTTTCCGCAGACAATATTCTTTAGCGCATACATCATTCTGTTTTGCTTAGTTGCAGTCTGTACTAGAAACTAACGCCACCTTATCACTATAGTGTCAGATCCTCTTTTAATAAGTTAAACAGGGAACAGAATTAATTAATAAGGATAACCCTATCCATCCTGTAACTCTTTATCCCAGTCAGGCTGCAATAAACTCTGGACGGTGATGGATGCCAGTCAAGGCACCTATACAGTCATACTGTAGAAGATGTATGAACCACAGTGTCACTGTCCCACTGACTTTAAGACTAAATGTCAGGGTATTTGCAATTCTAAGTGTGGTAAAATAAGTCTATTGGCTGATTAAATATTGTGATCAGTCAGGAAATTGTCTGACAATTATGCTAAAGCATAAATATTGAAATAGGTCTAAATTTTGCTTAATTACATGAAATTTAATCAGACTATCACAATATATGAAGCGTGACAATTAATCACAGATCGGTACTGGTGGACTTCATTGGGACTGGCACCCATCTTGGGTTATTCCCTGCCTTGTGCCTGCAGCTTCTAGAATAGGTTCCGGACCCTTACGATGCCACTAAGACAAACAGGTATAGAAAATGGATGGATGGATGTAGAACCTTATGGTTCCTTCGCAGTTATAAATTATTTCATAAGTGTTATGCACATAATTAGGAAATTACGTCATTGCTGCAGAGACGGTAAAGATTAAGGCTATGAAATCATATGGTATGTACCAAATTCCTTGGAAATTCATGTTAGTTAGTAATGCAAATAGTTTTCCATTTCAAAGCAAATTAAATGTTATTTTTTAGACTTCTGATTCCTGGTTAATGCAGATTGCATTTTTAGGACCCAGTTTCTACAGATTCATGTTAAGGATCCGGGCGGATTTGGCGTGTGGCTGAGGCATGATACAGGCAGATGGAAGGTGGACGACCCACTTGCAGTTCAATGAACCAAACGGGGCATATTAGAACAGGAAACCCTAGAAATACTTACAAAAAACAAACCAGACCTCGAGGGGCCAAAAACTAAAAGGATAACTAAGGCAGACAACAAAGGATTAGGGACCAGGAGCAGGTTGGCAGGCAGGCAAAGAACTAAACACAACTAACATACATCATCTTCTAGTAACATACAAACTTCACTGACATCCAACAATCAATTAACCACTTGGGAACTGATCAGTCAGGGACTTAAATACTGAGGAGAAGCAAGACTAACAAAGGGCATTAATCAACTGAGATTAATCAACAAGGGTTGGGAAAACAGGTCACAGGTGAAACTAATAATTAACTAAACAGGGAAACTAAGAACTAACCAAGAAATAGGGAAAACAGAATCAGACCCTGGGAATAAGAAAAACCCATAAAACACAACTAAGGCTCAAAGCAAGAAACCAAAACTGAATACAAAATCACAGGACTAAACTGATACAAAAGAAACACTAGGAACAAAATACAACAGAGGAAGCGGGATTCAAACACAAGACAGACGGGTTCACGGGCAACCAACAGTGAACAGGGGAAAACACAAAGACTGACAACAGGAGGGACGGGATGACCAGCAACACCTGCTGGCCAAATGGGGAAGGGACACAGAGTGGAACAACAGGAGCTGATCCTCACAATTCAAGCATGAACATTTCTCACTCTGTTGACTTGTCAGGACACAATAATTACCAGTCCTTCCTTCTTAATAAATTGTTTTAAATTGTTAATATCGATTCCTGTTTAACTGCAGTGTGTAAACATATGGAAACTCTGCATTTGTAAAAAAAAAACAGAAACAGCTAAAGATTGGCTTTCATCCTATTGACTGTTTCATTCTGCAATTGTTCTGACTTACCATTGCAAAAACTTGTTATAACTTTTATCTTTTTTAAATAGCAAATTTTATCCTACTTTTCTAATCATTTTTTAATTCCTACATTAACATTTTTGCTGTGGTAATATTAATTACGCTTTTCATATCTTAAAATTTCATCTTCATCATAACATTTCACAGAGTTTCTTTTTGGATTTGATGTATTGCATGGAGATACTGTAGGCCACTTTCTTTAAAGTGCTTTATCCTTAATGCCTCGCAAAAACACAATATTGGTCTTTTGATTTTCCGTAAACTGTGATGCTGCCTGAGTGTGGGTGTGAACCAAGCATCTCATTTCTTCAGCACGATTGCTAGGGTTTGTTTAAATGCTTATTTAAAGTATCTGCTCTTGTGACCAAAACTGTACGGAGGTAAGCTGTGAAATTTTCAAGCACGAAGGTGTTGCATTATATAATGTGCACCATTTAAATACATGGTATGGTTAAAATAACATTACTGTATATACGACTGATTGACTGTTTAAATTTGAATTTATATATCCACAAACATGATTTTGCTGAGCACCTAAATAAAGGTTATAGGTAAGTATTTGGATAACTGGAATGAATGCAGCTGCTCATCATTATTCTTGTTCAGCTGAGTCAGTTAACATAATCTCTCTCCAGCAACAAACCATGATGACACATGCTAGCATCAGCTTCTCCAAACAGGTCAGGCAGTGCAGAGCTAGCAGATGCTGCTTCCATGATGTCACTTGCTCTTCTTGAAGTGTTTGCAGATGTTTTCATTTGCCAAGATATTAGTCCCCGGAGCTTCAGCAGAAACCTCTGTGGAGCTGCCAAATTTTATCATTGAGATATCAAAGTTATGTTGTAGGCACAGTGCAAAACCTGTATTATAAATGTAAACACCAATTTTCTCACATCTTTGATTAATTTTTCGTCTCTATTTCCAGAAGAAATAGGGTCTGCTGGGTTTTTGAAAGATATGACTACACTCCCGCTGTATTCATTATCTGCCTTGACATCCTCTCTGTCAGCATTTATGTCAGTAGCTTTTATACTGAATTTTATAAACTGAAACTATAGGAAATATAAAGCAGGGGACCTGAAGTTAATTTGCAGCAACTTGCAGAGTCAACAGCATTTTACATCTCGCTCTCTCTCTCTCTTTTGTCTAGCTAGCTCCCTCCCTAGGACCAGGGTTCAAGTCTCCGCCATGGCTCTGTGAGTGTGGAGTTTGCATTTTCTCCCAGTGTCATTGTGAGGTTTCCTCCAGACACTCCAGTTTCCCCCCACAGTCCAAAAACATATTCAGGTTAACTGGAGTAACCAAACTGCCCATTGATGTGCATGTGTGAGTGTGCCCTGCGGTGGGTTGGCTCCCCATCGTATCCTGGGTTGTTCCCTGCCTTGCACCTGTGGCCTCTGGGATAGGCTCCAGACCCCCCGTGACCGTGAATAGGACAAGCGGTTACAGGAAATGGTTAAGGGAAAAATGCTGTTACAGAGATTCAGAAGAGTTCAGAAGATCTACATGCTTTAACATTATAAGTACTGGTATGTGTCTTAGTGGTTTAAGCCATTGTGCTTGTGCTTAGAAGGTTGCTGGTTTAAATCCCAGGGGCGGCAGTGTGATTTTTCATTATTGGGCCCTTCAGCAAAGCCCTATTCCTCCAAGGACTGGCTGACCCTGCTTTCTCAAATGTATCTCATTCTCCATAAAAGCATCTGCTAAATAAATTAAATATATTTGTCCACCAGCAGTACTATCAGTACTAAATTTATGTAAAATTTACATTTTAACTGTACGTATAATGATGATAGACACATCTGCAGCTAGAACATATGCTAGCCGTATATAGCTGAGTAGCGTTTTGGGGAGCTATCCAAGCTTAAGGGCAGAATCGTGCTACACTCGGAGGGTCGTTTTTTTTATTTTTGTTTGCCTTTTTCGGGGGCGGAGGAGGATTTATAACAGCGAAACACAAAAATGGAAGGAGATGCTACAAGCCTCATTGTTGTATAGGTAGACCTTCCTTCCCCCATGGCCACCGCCGTCTTTGGTAACACTGACACAGCACCCTGGCACAGACATAGGGCATCCTGATAAATGGGCTTCTTAATATATATTTGCATGCATGTCTCAAAGGAGAGCATTATGGGATACGTGAGAAGAGCCATTCCACTGCACCTGTACTGAAACGTGGTGCAAATGGCAAATGAAGGATCATTTCATTTCATTCTAGACTGGACAATATATATGGATATTCCAGATGAGCCCTTTGTTAATATTATTACCATAGCAGTTATATATTTCTGAACAGTTGAAGCTCATCAGCCTGATTAGATCCGGCCTGCTGAGGGTCAGGGTGTAGCTGGGCTTTGACGTGTTATCCTCTGTTTTAATTCAGCGCCCACATTAGTCCTTTATTTAGTCTCAACCATCATGTCAGAAATGCAGGAAATCTATTCCACATTGGCATTTTCTCAGTATATATATTTACATAGTTACATACATATACACCCCTATATTTTCTGATGTTCTTTTCCAATAAATAAAGTAATATTCAGAGTGTTAGATCCGTGCGTGCGGATGTGCCTGAAGCATGGAAACACGCAGAACATATATTTCAATTTCTCTCTTTGATGAATTTAACGACTTTTTACATTAATAAATGGTGATTGGCTGGCAAATGTGAAAGTGTGCTGCAGAGAACTTTATATTTTGGGCACTATTTTATAGCCACATATTATCCATACCTAGAAAAAAAACTTTTCAAGGGAAAATCTTTTCAAGAAAATGGCAAAATGGTATAATAATAAAGAAATATGAATGGAGATGACTTGCATCAAAATTAGTGCATGTTTATTCGTGTTTTTTTATATATAAGTAATTTATTGGTAATATACTGTAAAGGCGGTATCATGAAAGATTCGGGAAGAAAAATCTCCATGGAAACAATGGTAGTGGAATTAGTACAAACAACTGGGCTCAGTCACAGGAGGATTCATTAAGAGTGGCACATGGAAGCACAGCCGTGGCATGCAATCCTCCAAGAAGACCGTGGATGTCCCCTTTCATCCTTACTGTCAACCTTCAGGAGGCAACCAATCAGCAAGGGAGCACAATATCAGCTGTATTACAACAAATCATAGAATTTGTCTTCCTTTCAAGAAAGTAGCTGTACCTTCTATATTATTCAAGGTGTGTCAGAGGGTGTCCCTTCTAACTAAAGAAAGAGGCATCGGCTATCTGAACTGTCCATTACATATATGTCTTGTTACAAGTGATGCAGGGCACAAGGCAGCCAGTGTATCTCAGGGCAAATAATTACAAAGGGCGGTTTGAGAGACTTCATTTAAGTCTTTTACTTCTCTTTGACCTAGTGATGCTAAATGGATGGATGGATGGATGGATGGATGGATACCGTCCATATTATGGTTTTATTGTCTCACATTTAAGATTTTAAGTCACTGGCAGGTCATTTCAATGCTTTTTTGAAGAGATTTAAATGCAAAAAATGATCATCAACAAGTGACACACACAACTCATGTCCCTTTGTAATCATGTCTAAGGTTTTATCGCGATTTTGCATTTCAGATCTTGTAACTGCACTCTAATGATGAATTTAATTTTCAGTTACAGCTTTAACATAACATTTTAAATAGGGTTTTCTGCTTTAACTGTAATGGTACACAGGTCTATAGCCCCACTACAAAATGACACTGGCCCATTCGATTTGGCACCATCAAATCTCTTCTTCTCTAGTTTCTCAATTATCATGAACACTTTGAACATATAGCACATTTTGCTTTTATATAAAAAGCTCTAGTAAGCCTCAGGGTTCTCCATAAAAATACAAATCTCTTTGAATTCTTATTTTAAAAGTTGACAGACTAATAATACTAATAATACAATTAAAATAACTTACTCTTTGACTATTACGTTTCCATGCTCAGTTTTAATATTACTCTGTGGAAACTCAAATTTTTAATATTATAGGTTTCATGGCCGTCCGTTCTTAATACAAGCTGTCAGAAAATTGGATGTTCTTAACCTTGCCATTTCCTTTGAAATCTCCCTTATTGTCCCCTCAAAAACAGTAAGAAGTCTCAGTGTCATTCTGTATGACGAATTGTCATTCTCGTCACATATTAGCAACCTGTCCAGGTCATACAGATACCTTCTCTACAACATTATAAGAATTTGTCCCTTTCTCACGACAGACGCTACTCAGTTACTCGTCCAATCCTTGGTCATCTCCAAGTTGGACTACTGCAACTACCCTGTGGCTGGTCTTTCACCGAAGGCAACAAGGTCACTTCAGCTGATCCAGAATGCAGCTGCAAGACTCATCTTTACTATCTCTAGATTCTCACACGTCACACCTCTTCTACGGAACCTGCACTGGCTCCCTATGGCTGCCTGCATCAGGTTCAAATCCCTAACACTTGGCATTTAAGGCAGTGGTTCCCAAACTTTCTCTGCAGGGCCGCCCTTTTCTAGATATGAACATTATTAGATTTTTTTGTCCGGCGCTGCAAAACGTTGTCACGCGTCACCATGTCACATCTCTCTATTGAAGATTAACAAAAGAAAAAAAAATCCACTAACAATGTTTGTCTGTACACTGTTTTTCCATAACAAAGTTTTTTCATACAACGTACTTAGTGGTAACTTGATCTTAAAGACAGTTGTTGATTTTAGGTCTAGCTTATAGATTGAAGAACAGTCATGGACTATAAAGCAATGCTATAAATGCTGTAAATGTAAATGTTAACCCGAGGATTGCCTGTATATATACACACATGCAGAATATACTTCAATCTGATCTTCAGTGACCACAATCCAAAGTTTTTGCCACATCAGTAGACTCAACAACTGTATTGTCCTCCTTGTCTCTGATTTGCTGAAGATGAAATGAATATATTTATTGACAGAACCCCCCCACAAAAATCCACATAAAGTCCCTGTTCCTTCCCCCCTTCCCTATATCAAGATGAGTTTTCTATATCAAAGGTAACAAACTTTAAATGCAGTTGTTTGTTTCTTAACCTTAATGTTTTTCTTCTTCTTCCTCAAAGAGGATAAACCAATCTCTGGTCCACTGGAAATTCCCAGTGTTGTGCTCTTTCGTTTCCAGAACCTCCCAGGTTACTGCAAATTTAGAAAAAAAGAATAACTGCAACATCCAGTGCTCCTTTGCTAGAACTAATGATCCCTATACACTCTGGACTGTTAGAATTCTGTATCAGCGTTTATTGCAACTGAAACACATCCTGGAGTAATTGGTCAGTGTGAAAAGGGCACGGTCAGTTGCCATCAGTCTCAGGAGAATCAGACAATCATTTCCTTATTTCTAGTAATTTGTTACAAACATACCTTATTCATGTTATAAAACAGCTGTGTAATCTCTTTTTTGCCTTCTTTATGTTTGACTTAAATACTAGAGCCAGGCAAGCATCCATGTGTGTTTACATTTTTTCTCACCACAGCAACGTTTTTTTTTTTTTTTTAACCATATTTTCTCATTCCATCCCTGCTATCCTAAAAAGGAACCACAAGCAAAAATCAAAGCAACATTCATGTGGTCTGGTCCTTTTCCATCACCCAGGCTATCCAAAGGTCAGTCACACTGGGAGCACCTTTTGTCCAGGCCTGCATACATCAGAATGCAGACTTAGAAACTCCTTCCTGTGACATTTTTAGGCAAATGATCAAGGATTGCATTTTCTTCAACCTTCTGCAGTACGGTTTAGGTTGAAATTTACCATTTACATTCCTGCACCAATGGCTGATTTAATATTCCATATAAAAATCTTTGGTTTGGGGCCAAATTCATGAAGCCATCGTGAGAGCAGGAAAGTCATCTTTAACCAAAATTTTATTATACGTTATTTTTGCTCGTTGCCATCACCAGATATACTGCAGCTTTGTACAGTGCATCCAGAATCTAAATGTATTCAATGGACTAAACACTTCACATTTTTCATGTTTTATTTCCTTTTAGGAGTATACCAGCTTGTTTAAAAAAATAAATACATCATCATAATATGTTCTCTGCGTATTTCCTTCTGGTACTCCAGTTTCCTCCTAGGATCCAAAGACATGTCTCTACATTACCTTTAATGCATGATCGAGTGTGTGTCTATACACCTGCTGATGCATGGGCATCCCATCTGAAGCACACCCCCAACCAAATATCCTGTGCTTCCAGACAGACACCCCCAGTCCCCCTGGCCCTGTCCAGTTCGATGCATGGATAAATTAATTCAAAATAACCCGAATAAGTCATCTAATTTAACAATAATAAACAGTGAATTTACAAAGGTTTTGTATTTTATTCCCAACTTGAAATGTGACCAGCTACTATTACAAACATGCAATGACTTGTTGCCAATGTGTGGATATGATATTAAAATATATATCTTTTGAAAAAGAAAAAGTACCTCAGACATAAGACTGTAATGTATCAATATGATAATCACTGAGAAGACTTATTCTGAAGTAATGCCACACTACTCAAGGTCATATTCTACCTTTGAGTCTCCACTTATCTGCTTTACTGCTACAGTGACGTTAATCGACATTTTCTCACAAGCTTACTAAGCTGTCCTGTCAAAAATAAGTCTGAAACGGATGATATGGAAGGGAACCAAGTGAATCTTGACTGTATAAATTTCAAATAATGGCAGGCATATGTCAAATGCCAACGCATTTTATAGTAAGTACTTGTACTTACCTGACTATTATCCTTTATTATCCATTTAAAATTGTGTAAGAGTCAGTATATCATATGATTCCTCAATTCTGTATATGTAAGGAAATTGCATTAACTAAGTCTCGAAGTAACCTGCAACGTGGATTTTTGCAGTATAATGAAATATTGCTTGAATTACCCTTAGGATGAGTTACAGTATTATAATCCAGAGACGAGACATTATAACTTTCAGCTTCCCTTTGACAACGGTCTGAAAATGGGCACATGCTGAACTGCTACTAACTGCCATAGGAAACACATCTCAGAATGACTCTTAGGTCACTGTCACACACTTCTTTGACTTTTCAAATCCCCTGATGAAGAATCTGTAGTAGCTCTACTCCAAAAGATACTGGTCTTAATATAATAGCCAGTATGTCCTAGCCAGTATGCAGCAGTCCTGCCTTACCCATGGGTGTTACCTTTCTAGACCGATAGCTGAAACCGCAGATAACTGAAACCACGGTTACTGAAACTATGGATACAAGGGGACTGCTGTACTGAGGTACTGTCACTAACCCCATACCTATGAGACAGTGAACATCTGTCATGCTGGTCGGTTCTGGCATCTGCAGAATACCCTTCACTCAGCCTCAGTGCATTTTGTGGAGGCCTTGTGGTCCTTTGCGATCTTGCATTTCTTCTGCAGAAAGTGCCCTTTCTTTTCCGGAAGCCCAGAGCGCTCTTGCCTGTCGCTGCCAAACACAAGAACACCTGCATCCCAGCTGACCGGGAATTCTCTTAGAACTTCAGTCAACGTCACATGAAGGTCCTCTGCAAGTTGGCAGAGCACTTACCGTAAAGTTCATTTCCACATTTTACATTTTAATGACGGTTCCATCAATGTCATCTTGATAACATTACTACCTGAACTTATTTTATAAAACTGCTAAATATGTATCCTGCAAACGTACCATTCAACCTTGAATCTATGACCATTGAGGAGTAAACAGTTATTCCTGTTCTACCATGTAGTCCACTGCTGAAAAAACCAGCACAGACCAGTGCAGCTGGTTATCAGCATGACCATCGTAATGCATACTGGTTATACCAGCATATGTTGTATTTTGGTGCTGAGATAACCAGAGGGAGAGCCTAAATGGGCTCATTAGTGCGGAAGTTGAGCAGTAGAGAGATGAGCAGACAACTCCTTGCTGAAGAGGTAAAAAGATCACCCTTTGTTCATTGACACCAATGTCACTGCCTGATCTGTGGCACCTGCCCAATTTGCAGCCACATGCGCATTAGGTTACATGTACACCGCGCATTAATAACGTTTAATTAAGTGAAGCTCCAATTACTGCTAACGCTGTGCGCTACAATAAATAGCCTCAATACCACACCTATATATCAGTTTAATAGAAGATCGTCTGTATTTTTGACGGTATTAAAAAAAATACCTTCGGGATTTCTAAGTACCGCTATCTACCGTAATAATGTCTTACCGCCAAAGCCTGCTAACCGGCCTTCATTTGTTTTCATATTATTCATCTTAGTTGTAATAGTAATTATAGTAGTAGGATAAGACTCTGGGAATGTCAGGAAAACTGGACACTTTGAACCTTTATATCCGTAATCATAACGTTCTGTAAACATTCTATGAATGCAAAATTGTTAGCAGGATGACAGAGTACTCCTTCAAACTCTAAAACATCTGGGCCGTCCTCCACTCAGGAGCCAATTGTGAGACCAAAGGGCAGCTGATTGAAATGGTATCTTCTGAAAGGAGTGATGAATGTTGCATGTGGTCGTGACTCCGCAAAACCGGGCTCTGTGAACACTTTTGCATCTGTCATTGTTGCAAATGCTTCATCCACTGCAGGTGAGATATATTTTAACAGTGTCAAGTATTCTTTCTATCTCCATCTGTCAATGGTAAGCCTGCTAAAATATCATCGGCCGGCTGCATCCCCATTGCATACAAGAATGGGTTCACCTGACATTAATCTTCTGTGCTATCTAGCCATGATACAATGTGAAATCTTTCAAATCTCTGGATCGATCACGGCCATTCTGTCAGATTTTCTTTCTTTTTCTCGTTGCCTCCAGGGCTCTTGCTCAGATCCTGGTGTCCTTTAGCCTCCACACTCTCCACTCTCTACATTTCACTAGAGGCCTCACTTACCGCAAACTCCTCGCCAATTAAATTAAATCGTATTATAATGGAGCTGAAAAACATTGCAACTAATCATTTACTGGCACCGTGATTTAAAGTCTTATATCCTTTATTCAGAACTGAAAATAAAACATACAGCATGATGGAAACAATAGCATCTCCCTCTGCACTTCACTCACATCGGTAAAGTAGCTGTATATACAATGCATATCGTAAATTAAGCATTTTAGAGTCATTTAGAAAACATTCCAGATTTTAATAATGAATGAATAGTTTGACAGAATTCAGTTAAACAATGTCTCACGTGTCTGAGTATAACACCAAGTATAACTACAAATCAAACAACTAATGCCTTTTCACCAGATTATATGCTCAAAGAAACATTACACATCTGTAATAATTAGATCAAGTCATATAGGCAGCAACCATGTATCCAACTTAAAATAATTTTCTCTGAAAATTTCTTATTCCTGAATATACTATGACAATTTTTTGCTGACATTTTACCAAGCAGAAAAATCTAAATGACTCTCAAGATGAAAGTTTATAATGTAGTAAATACTGCTCAGCCTATCAGCTATTTTCATGCTGTGAAATTTATTGAACTCTACTTCAACTTGTGAGAAAAGCCGTGTGTAAACAGAGCTGCTCATAAAACTTAAGCTTTAATGGCGGGTGTGTTTTTAATGCTGCACAGACACAGTTTATGTCCAGCTTTACAGAATAGTGATGGCATTCGCTCAGCAGGTGTCCTCTTATGATATCTCCCTACATTATACGTTTCCAGTTGCACTAGATGTTTTATGCTGGTTCTGCTTATATCGATGTAAAGGACAGTACACTAGTTAGTATCTCTGGATTGTAAAAGCAGAGTAAATACAATCATACATTGTATTATTTGTGTATGCAGAAGCACTCATGAGCCAAGCATTTAACTAAAGTAAGTAACTCATATGTATATGATTTAATTAGCTACCATGAATGAATTTACAATGATGCCAGATCTGCTGAATAATCGCTACTCCTAAATACTTTCGGCATTTACTCGACTAAGGGTCTATTGAAAGATTTATAGCTTTAACCCAATGACCTCACACTAAATGAAGTGACTTACAGAAAGACTATTTAACATGACTTTATATGTTGAGTGTTAGTCAAGTGAAACCAGTCTCACCAAAAATCACAATACATGTCTATGAACTATTATCACATGAAACATTGAAACACATCATTTATTTATACCATCATATGCAGTTGCAAAGGGTCTGATCCTGTCCCAGGTCACAAGGTTCTCAGGTCAAGATGCCAGTTCACTGCAGGGCACAAACACTAAAGGGCAATTTAAAGCTACCAATTAAGCTAATGCTATATTTTTGGACTGTCGGAGGAAACAGCATAACATTAGAGAAAATGCAAAGACAGACAGAGAGCAAAGGTAGGATTCACGCCCCCACCACGGATGTGTGAAGCACAGGACTAATCACTGAACCACCATGCTGACTCCATAATACCTTGGTCTCTTTTACATAGGCAAAAATGGATGCATCACTAATCAACCACAACAGACAAGCCATGAATTAATGTCAGCTAATAAAACAGATAGTATTACTTGGATATAGCAAGCATAATCTAACATCTCTAATTATGCATGTGCACAACTGCATATCTATCATCATCATCATCATCATCCCTGTCTTCCATTTTGGTTGAATGGTACTGTAATTGCGGTAATTACCTTAGTCTAGTCCTACTGTAAGTACTTAGAATAAGATTGAACTGATTTGCCTGGAACACAGCAGAGTTACGACTTAAAATTCAGCACATCTTGCATAGAGATATCGAACTGAAATGAGACAAACATGCCAATAAATGCACGCACAGCTGGAAATTAATTATCTAAATGTATTACCATGTTGTTGAGAGTTATTTGTAGCTAGGGAACCTTTATGAATAAATATTTTACAATGGGCACTTCAGCCCAATACCATGGCACTTTAATTAATACCAATAACTTATTAATTAATTACCCATAAAACTTCACTCAGAATTCTGCATGTTCTCGGTAACATGCTGCACATGAATTTTATACAGACAATTCTCCAGCTGCAGCCCAGCTCTGCTACCCCTAACTCTGAGGTAGACGGTAGATAACATTTATAATCCACTCTTTGCAGAACACTGTCTACAACATGCCATTATATTTGCGCAGGTATTGACGCATGCTGAAAATGCGACACGCTCTTGTTTTATGCTTTCAGGGTATATACACTACATATTACTTTTGTGAGAACAATTTATTTCCCAAATAAGCACATTTAATTACTATATCATGAAAGTTCCTTTTTACACACCCTTTAAATGTAACTATTCAGTCTTGGTGCAAAAACGTAGAGGAGAAAATAAAACAATGCATGTACTATGGAGATATACTTGCTTTGTACTTGTTGATATGCTGTTGTGTGGAGATATACTTGTTCCATACTTGTTGATATGCTGTTGTGTGGAGATATACTTGTTCTATACTTGTTGATATGCTGTTGTGCATGATTCAGTATTTACAAGGCTCGGGCATCTCTGGAGAGATATGTCACTTAAAATGACTGCTGTCACTTTATTTAGATGAATTCTGAATAGTAAATGAGCCATACACTTTGTTAACATTTCTTACTAGCAGTGTATATCACTCACAGAACAAAACTACAAGTTGGATTTCCTCCCGAAATGGCTACCACACTCAGTCATACGTAGCAGTTCAATCAGCAAAAGTGGCAGTTTGTAGGAGGTTTAATAACATCAGTCCTGGTATGTATTACCCATATTTTACCTGTGAAAGCTTTTGAGTAAAGTGCTTTATTGTTTAAATCACAACATTTTCATATTTAAAACTGTGAGATACAGTACTTAAAATCAGTGAGAGAAGAACTCCAGAAGCTGTTTTTGTGACATTGTACTTCAGGGGCCACAAATAATAGTAGTACATTCATACTTAATGCATTAATTAACCAGTAACTAAGTGTTAGTTATGTACTGATCCCAATGTTGCGGTTGTTTTTCAAGTGAAGGCCGTCAAGAGAACCTCTGGAAGCTCGGGATGTAAATTATTCACATGCAAATGTTCATTTAATCATCGTTGTGTTGATGTTTTGGTGATTTCATTTTAGACCATAACAATATCAGCACACAACAGCAGGACCTTCCAGAAAGTGCACTCCAGATATGTCACATCAAAAAGCATGGCATGCTTAGTGCTTAAGCTATTCCATTAAAACACAGATTTTATGTGTGGACTTAAGGTGGCCTCATCCTTCCAGACAAAACAAAATCAATGACATTGGAGAGAACAATCTGTAGCAAACTTAGTTTGGGCCAGAAATTCTCCAAAAAAATTAACCTGTTCTCAGCCTCAGCTGACCTCTGAACAAAGAAAACAAGTTGACGGAACTCAAACTGACTAAAAACAACTTAAAAAAAATTAAACACAACATACAGTCCTTCAGAAAGATGTCAGTTTTTAACAGGTCTCATTCCATTAATTGGTAAAGGAGTAAAAATTCATTTAAAAGTTTAACACGCATGTTACAGTATGTGATATAGTTGTGGCAGAAGAAGGCAAAAAAGTTTGCTCTAAAGTCAATGTATCCATCCATCCAGTCGCAGCCTATAGGCACAAGGGAGGGAATAGCCTAGGATGGGGCGCCAACCCATTTCAGGACACACTCACCACTCAGACCAATAGGTGTTTGGCAACTCCAATTCACCTTGGCATGTTTTGGGACCTTGGGGGGAAATCGGAGTACCCAGAGGAAACCCCACAACCACCCGGGAAGCATATGAAAAAGTCCACAGACGGAGCCACGGCAGAGACTGAAACTCTGGTCGCAGAGATGGTTGCTAACCACTGTGCCACCCCTCTCAAGAAATAGGCTTTTGAAATATTTTTGTTAGTAAAATCAAATAAATGTATCCTGTCCTTGATGGCACAGTGGTGCAATGGGTCACACGGCAGCCTGACACCTACAGGTTTTGGGTTTTGAATTCCAGCTCTGTGCAGTTTGCTCTTTTTCCCTTTGGTCCAGGCAGGGTGCCCCTTGTGATTTCCACCCACCCTCAGTGCCTATAGTGTGAGATTGTGTTTATGGTTATGTCCCCCTCTAGTGGTGTGGCATCCAGTCCAGGTAGCCCCCATCCCATGCCCTAGGCATCCTGGGGTAACTGCGGTATCAGCTAACTGACCATATTCTAGATAGGAAATTATGGGATATATCCTGCATGACTACTACAAAAGTATACACACACACACACACACACACACACACACACAGACATTTATATTTATTCCATGGAAGAAATGAGAATCTGAAGCAAGGATGACATTGATGTTCCTTGGACCACAAACTGAGCATGCAAATGAATTGTTTCTCTTTGGGAAACCCACTGAGCATTGCTCGAGTCTTCTCCTCAATGCTTTTGATTATGATGATGATTGCAGGAAAGCTGAAACAGTAAACATAAATCTGCTTCAGCTGTTCAATATATGCTTTTAGGCTTTGAGGACGTTTCTGTCTGTGTCCTTAGCTTATTTGGAGTACCTGGAAAACGTACTCAGCGGCCAGTTTACTTGGTACTTCTGCTTGAAAACAGCCTCCTCCTCCCCAGAGGAAATCATATGGCTGAAACTGACTACATACCACATGCAGACAGGGTCAAGAGGTTCAGTTACTGTTTGACTAAGCATTATAACAGCTATGATCTAAGCGATTCTGAATGTGCTGCGATGATTGGTGGCAGGCATGGTGGTTTCAGTGTCTCAGAGACAGCCACCGTTTGGGGATCTCCATTTTGTTGAGTTTCTGTTGCCGAAAACGCCGTGTTAATATATGAGGTCAGAGCAGAATGGCTAGACTTGTTAAAGCTAACAGCCAGTCATATAACAGAATAGCACATGCAGTTGTGTACAGTACATAATACTTGATAATGATAATAAGCTCTTATGTTACTGGTTTATGCATTTAGTATACCGTACTTTTTATTGCTATTTAAGCTATACCATATAGCCTAGATGTTAAAATAAATAAATGGTTTATTTTATTTTTGGGCATTAACCAGTCCCTCCACATTCTGCGAGACCCCTAGCATAACAGGGTCCATGAGCAAGGTGACTGGCCACACAGGAATGTGTGGCACTGAATTCTTTTGGGATTGAGCTGTTTTTCACCCTAGGGGGGACTGTCAAATCTTCTCAGACGAGACCGGGGCTTAGACTATCATGCTGCCACACCATATGGATTCACCTCAACCCCTCCTTGAATGAGAGCTGGCCCAAAGGCAGTCTGTTCCAAACCCTCTGCATGTAAACCCTTCCTTTCCTTTTACTGGGCAAGCCACAGGGAGGTGAGACGGCTGGGGAGGGAGGAGGGAACAGTGATGTGCCCAAAACCCCGTCAGCCAGCCTTCTGATGCTGGTGAGGTCAGGAGAAGGCCGGACTGGCAAGTAAGAATCAAATCTTGAAGAACAGATTCAGCTCTGCAGCCCTGTCTGTGCTCTCCTTCTGTTGAAGAACGGATTCAGCTCTTTAGTCGTGTCTGTGTGCTTCTCCTGCTGAAGTATAGATTCAGCTCATTGATGGTTCAGCTCTACAGCCCTGTCTGTGTGCTCCTCCAGTTGAAGAACACTTTTAGCTCTGCAGCCCTGTCTGTGTGCTCCTCCAGTTGAAGAACGGGTTCAGCTCTTTAGCCCTGTCTGTGTGCCCCTCTTGTAAAAGAACACTTTTATATCTACAGCCCTGTCTGTGTGCTCCTCCTGTTGAAGAACACTTTTATCTCTGCAGCCCTGTCTGTGTGCTCCTCCTGCTGAAGAACAGATTCAGCTCTTTAGCCCTGCCTGTGTGCCCCTCTTGTAGAAGAACACTTTTATCTCTGCAGCCCTGTCTGTGTGCTCCTCCAGTTGAAGAACATGTTCAGCTCTACAGCCCTGTCTGTGTGCTCTTCCACCACAGTGTTTCCAGACTTGTAGCCAGCGATCATCTTCATTCCACATGACATGTCCTTCCGACTGTTCTGCTGTAGCTTGTGCTCCAGCTTACCCCTGTAGCACTTTCTGCCCCCATGGAACTATTTCTTCAGGTCCACCTGCACCTTCTTGATCATCTCGTTGTCTCCAGACCTGAAGGCACTGTTCTTCTTGTTTAGTAGGTCTTTCAGGTCCTCTGTGGTCCATGGTTTATTTGGGAAATAGCACACTGTCTTTGTGGGGACTATGTTACCCAGACAAAAGTGGATATAGTCTGTGATACAGTCCCTCATTGTCTTCTCTATATGACTGAACCTGTTCCAATTCATTTCCTGAAGGCCACCTCACAGAGTCTCCTTAGCCTTCTTCATCCACTCTGACAAAACTCAAGTTCTTTCATATATAGCTGAACACTATCAGAGATATAATGATCTGTTATAAGGTGAGTTCAAAGGATTGTTTTGATGTTTCTTGTACAGATGATCATTTATTGTTTCTCCAAGTCCTAAGCAATTACTCAGCCATGATATTGGATAAAATGTTTCTTGTTTCTTGTGTCATTTCTTGTGTGGCTTCTGATCTGGTCCAGTGGCAGCGAGTGACAAGGCAAAGAAAGTGCATTAAGCGAAGCTAAAACTAGTTTCTATTAAAAAAACTGTTGTACTTGCTGTTCCATGCCTAGGAATCTGCCAGTATTTTGAAACTTAGTACGTATAACATATAGAGACACATGTTTATTTGATGGTATAAGGCAGTTATACAGGGAAACATTAAATGTAACCAGCTTTCCCTTTTTCAGCTATTCTGGCTCTTAATGAGGTGGATCTCTCCTGGGTGTCATTAACCCTAAATATTGTGACTTCTTATTTGCTTGTTTAAATCTAATAGTACTATAGCTAACATGAAAAATGCATCACACTGTGTATCCATCCATCCATCCATCCATCCATCCATCCATTCTCCTACTGATTATCCAATATGGCAGAGGTTCTCAACTGGTTTAGCCTTAGGACCCACATTACACTGTGGAAAGTCACAACCCAAATTCACAGTAAAACCGTTTGAGAAACACTACAGCATAGGGTGTAGTGAACCTATCCCAGTATTCTTGACTGGTATTGTATATAACAAATCCAAATAATTACAGGAAATGTGTAGTATAATATTAATAAACGCCTAATATATACACTATAAGTAGCCATTAAATCACATGGCATGGTTATAATGCATGCCTCCATCCATCCATTATCTATACTGCTTTACCCATCTGGGTCGCGGGGAAGCTGGAGCCAATCCCAGCATCATCGGGCAAGAGGCGGGGTACACCCTAGAATTCTTACTATTGGAGGGGATTTTTCTAGAACAAAATCAAGGTTTACATGCAAGTAGCAATTTAACAACACAGACCATAGTAACATTAGTAACTGTCATTTAAGACTAGATGTTTTATACTGGAACACTGACTGCACCTCTCCCCCTTATAATTTGGTGAGATATCACTAGTTGTCATCGTCTTGACTGAAAGACAGAAATAAAAAAGAATAATTTATAGCGCTTATTCACACTTGTGCTTCACGGCACTTTAGAGGAGGGCTCTACTGCTTATGTCAGTTGGAATATGGGGGATATGGCTCTCATTTATCACCTAAATAGGGATAAAATCAGATAAGGAAACAATAAGGTTCATGCAGTCTGGCACAGGACATTAAACACAGCAGACTGAAAAAATTATACTTTTCCTCCCATAATTATTTTTCTTTTGAAGATCTAGTCACACATTGTTCATCCATCTTCCCAATAGTTATCCAGTACAGGATTGGGGGGGAGGTTAAACTGGACAGGATATCAGTCCATAACAAAGAAACAAACAAATACTATAAGTAATTTAAGCCACCAGCTCACCTTACTATGGAAGGAACAGTGTAGCAGCCAATAATGTAATAAACTACTATTAATGTAATAACATGGCAATAACATAATACATTTCTCAGTTCAATAATGTAATAACTGGGCAATAATTTATTACATTATTGGCAAAAGGTTATTACGTTATCCATTCAGAAACTGTATTACGTTATTAGCCAGTTATTACGTCATCAACTTTTATCACATTAAGGATGGAAAAATATGATGTTTTCTTTAATTATTACACTATTGTTAGTTACTACCAGGGATGCACATAACCGGACTAAAAAGTGGTTTAAAAGCAATATGTAACACTGTTGTAACAGCAGAAATGCATGTGTATTTTACAGTATGTACATTTGCACTACAATGACTAAAAAATGATCGTGCATTTTAGCATTTATACCGCAAATGAAGTACGAATTAGCATATGAAGGTTAAAATGTATGATAATTTCTTGGAATATTAGCGGAAAATCGGGTAAAAAAATATGCATTTGCACTGTTACAATAATTGACTGCTGCATGTATCACTATAAAAGGTGAATGCATACTTGCGTACCAATTATGTGCTTCCCTGGTTATTACATTATTGGCAGCTGCAAAACTTTGAGAAACTCCTTAACTTGGTGGACATGCCCTGTCACCAGGATGCCTATGACCAGTGTACTGGAAAGGAGACTCTGCCCAATAGGTGAACCTAGGGTTCAGATGAAACAATACAAATTCCTGCTGTGGAACACTGGACCAAATCCTTTGGTGAGAGTATGATGTTTCTCTACACGGTTTCTGGGCTCAATAACTGTGACAGGGTGAGGAGATCTGAGACCCGGAGGGACCTCATACAGTAACAGAGATTCTACTCCTTCGTACCAAGAAAAGACAGCTGAGGTATTGCAGGCATCTCAACTGGTTCGTTTCAAAGGACACATCCCACTGGGCAAAGGACCTCGGGCAGACCCAACACATGCTTGTGGGATTTTATCTTCCTGCTGGCTTGGGAACATCTAGGTATTCCTCAGGACAAGCTAGAGTTGAGAGCCTTGGAAAGAAAAGACTGAGATGCTGGTATGCTGCCAGCAAACCCTCACCAGGAGAAGTGGGAGACGTGGTTCAAAGATGAGATGAAAAGCACGATATTAATCAATTTAATAGGTCCAAATTGTCTGTCGATATTTTTTACACTGCTCACCTAAATTAATCACTCATTTTATATGTCCAGCTTATACCAAAGGGCACAAGTGTATTTTATGCTCAGCTCTACCACAAAACACTTTCCTATACCACTGGAGAATTCCAGCTGGCTAACATCTTGAGATCTGGTTAATTATTGATCAATTGCCATATCTGGAAATAACTAGTAAGAAACAGGCCCGTTCACTTGCCCTATTACCAGTCCAATCACATAGTTTTCTTAGGACCTGACAGCCAAGCTTGCATCCTGCAGTTTTCTGCTTTTCACATTTCCTTTGATAGCGAAACAGCTATTTTGTTTTAGCCCCTCCCCCCATTTAGTTAAATCCATCTGCACATTTGTAACCCTGCTGGAACAAGTTATACCCCAAGGTCATTTTTCAAATGGTGTCCTACTGTGTTCCTCTAGTGAATTTGCAAAACTTGCTCTGCAAAATGCCATAGAAACATCAGAATGTGAATTCTGTTTGGTATTTTACTCCCTGTGATCTACAAATTAGATCTGAACACTCAAAGTTTTTGACTCTACCATATTTTTGACTATAGAGTATAATTGCCAGCTGTGCCTTATTGACCTTGTTAAACCATTCAAAGCCATTAGAAATGCAATAGATTATATCTTGTTGTGGATAGACTGCAATAGGGCCAAAAAACAGGTACATTCATGATGTTTCAGAGCGGTCCTAGTAATGATTTCAATATCTGGTAATGATCAAAGAAAAAAATGAATGAATGAATGAATGAATAAATAGACCCACACAGAATGGACTACTGTACTGGTGGTTTCTCGGCTTGGCGTGTGTGTGTCCAGTTTGCATGTTCGTTCTGTATTTGTTTGGGTTTCTACCCACAGCTCGAGAGCATGCGTTTAGGTGCATCTGAGTCACTAAATTGCCCATAGTGTCCCCTGCCTAGTGGCCCATGCTTCCTGGGACAGGGTATAGGTTTACTATCATCCTGTCCTAGATACATGGCTTTGAAAGGATGCACTTGCTGCACTGACATTTTCTATTCTAGGAAAGAATCTGAAGGGCCAACTGAGAACAATTAAAGCATATGGCTAATATGTGACAAAGGCCTGGAGCTGCAGGGTCGTACCATAATGAGTGACCCAGTGACTTTTCTGCTACTTTTGTGCCAGTGCTTCCCTGTCATGTATATTTTGTTATGTGTAAATACTTTTGATTGTTTTATAAAACACAGTAATTACAGAGCAAAATATGCAATAAAAACATTAACTGCTGCTAAATTATTAATGGTGGTGTCTCTGTGAGGTGTTAGATTTTAGAATAAAAATGTTTTTTTCTTCCTCATTCAGATTTCCATCCATGCATAACCCCTTAGAGCCTAGAGTAGGGGCAGAATTTGGGGGGGAACGACAACCCTGGCCCCCGCACTCAAGGGGGCCCCCTGCAGATCTCGACTATTTATTTACTTTATTTTATTTATTTTTTTATTTTATTTTATTTTATCTTATTTATTTATTTATTTGACAGAACACATAGGCCAAACGTCCTCCCCAGATCATTTATATAACAATTTTGATTAAAATATTAAAATCTATAATAATATATCGTAAATTCAGCCGATTGATCATCCAGCCCGATACCCCGAATTTTACCGACAGCATCCCGCCCCCACCCTGATTGGTAAGTGCTACCGCTGGCACCACGCGCTTTGATTAGCATATTATTAATGTTCCATCATTTTTAATTCCCTCTCGTTTCTCTGTCGGTTCCAGAAAATAGCTTGAATGGCCCACTTAGGGGGCCCCTACCCATGTCAGCCTAAGGCCCCCAGAGAAGTCAGTCTGCCCCTGGCCTAGAGCCTATGCCAATAAGCATAGGACACAAGGCTGGATAAAACCTAGATGAGATGCCAGGTCTTTCAGATAAAACTGACAAAGTGGGTAGTGAAAGGAGAAAGAGAGGCTAACTTTAGATGGAGAACTGAAATTGTTTTTTCCTTAGAGAAATGAGTAGGGTTTGCCTGTAAGGCAAATAGGAACTCTCAGAAATGGGGTACAATAGCTTACTATAAAAGTCCAGAAGAGTCAGGTGACCTCCTCCATCAGTCTAGCGAGAGTGAGGAATGTGAATGAGAAAGTGGCCCTGCATATTTGTTCCCATGACAACCGCAGTGATTCTCCCGGCCTTAGCATAATTCACTTCTCTTCTCATTAGCATGCTTTTTTCGCCTCTGTCTAACACCTACAAAATTCCATGTCAAGATTCTCTCCAAAAGCAATTAAATGCCCCTGGTTCTCGATGAGTAAATCCTTGTAACCATTAGAGTCAATAAAATGAAAAGCTTTGCTTTGGCGATTTCCTCTCACAGCAAGCAATTTTATTAACTGAAACAGGATCATATTAATAAAAATCGTCACTGTGACTGCACTGGGCTCATAAAGAAGTGTTGTAACTATATCCTATATTGATTTAGGGCTTTAAGTTCACAAATGCAGAATGCTGGAAGCATCAATTATGCTGCCCTAGTTGCTGAGGAAATGCACTGTCCCTTTAGTAAAATTTTCAATTAGAGCTATTAATTGGTTACATTTAAAAAAAGCTGGCCAGAGTACCCCTATCTCATCAAAAGAGTAATTTTCATCACGGAACTGAGCTATCTCAAATCGTCAGAAGTTAATACTCCCAAGAACTTCACAGCTTACATTTTCATAAATTTTAATAAATACTTTTTAATCAGAGCTACTATGAACACGTGCAGTGATATTTTCGCACATTTCAAAGTTATTGAAGCCCCAAGGATGCATCACCCTGTTGTCAGAACCAGTGAAAAAACGGAACCCAACACCCCTCCCAACAAATCCCCTGTCATCAAATCTGTCCCTCACTCCCTTACTGCTGTGACTTGATTTATCAATACTTTAATGCTGTACCTCTTATAGGCATGATGGCTCTATGTACTTCTATGGTTTACATTCTTGTACTGTGAAGTACTAGTGGTTTAAATAGCTCTCCCCTCTGTACTATGTAGTTTTCAATTTTTTTCTCAGTAATATATATTACAAAAATCAATTCTGGCCATGCTCTGCCAAATAATCATAGATTGCAAGAAGCAAGTGGAAATAGTCAGATTTACTTTAAAACTGTTTAATAAAGGTTATTTTTCAATTATTGCTTCCAGCTTCATAAGGGTAACAAAATCTGTAACGGAGGCTACAATACAGAAAGTCGTACAGTTGTGTGACTATAATGTTGGTTTAAGAACGTATACGCCATCGAGCAGGAAATTTCACTTTGTCCGTAAACTCCAACAGTGAGGATGAGCAACTTACCATGTCTTTAAGCAATGCAGAAAGTAATTCAAATATATCAAGACTATAATATAAACCTTTCAAACCTCATAACACAGTGGTCTCTTGGAGCCAGCACAATTCACTGCCTCTGGCTGCTTTAGAGATGAGGCTGGTGATCAGTCACCATGGTAATGTTGGACAGCTGGTTTTTTTTTCACAGTCTAACGCTGGGATACACAGTGCATTCAGAAAGTATTCAAACCATTCCATTTTCCCCATATCTTATTATGTAACAGCCATACTCTAATACGGATTAAATTCATTTTTCAATCAGAAATCTATGCGCAATAAATCAAAAAAGCAAAAGCAGGTTGGTACAATTTTTTGTAAAAGTAGTAGAAATTAAAAACTGAAATATCACATGAACATGTTTTCATATCCTTTACTCAGTCCTATGTTGAAGCACTTCTGGGAGCGATTGCAACTGCAAGTCTTCTTGGGTGTGAGACTACAAGCATAGCACACCTGGATTTGGTGTTTTTCTACCATTATTCTCTCCAGAAACTCTCAAGCTGTGTCATGTTGGATGGCAAGTTTTGATATGCTGCTTTCATGCCTCTCCAGAGATGTTCAATTGGGTTAAGGTCTGGGTTCCAGCTAGGCCATTCAAGGATGTTCATATACTGAATCCAGTGCTGAACTGCCTTGGCTGTGCGCTGAAGGGCATTTCCACGTTGGAAGATGAATCTGTATCCTGAACATGAGGCGCTGAGCACTCATGAGAAGATCATCTTCCAGGGTATTCTGCATGTTGATCCATCAATCTTTCCCTCGTTAGTGACAAGCTTCCCATTTGCTGCTGAGGAACCAGACCGCCCATGTGGCTGGCACCATGCTTTGCCATAGAGCTGATATTGCCCAAATAATGAGCAGTTGGCTCCAGATATTATACTTGCCTTTCAAGCAAAATAGTTCAATCTTGCTTCCATCAGAGCATAGAATCATTTTTTCTTTTGGTGCCTTTTGTGCCTTTTTTTGAGGCGTGGCTTCCATCTGCTTACTCAGCCAAGAAAATTCTAATTGGTGGAGTGTTCGGTAGATCAGTGTTTCCCAACCCAGTCCTCAGGGACTCCCAGAGAGTCCACATTTTTGCTCAATCCCTGCTTCCTGCCAGACATTCCACAATTTTGCTCAAACGTGGACTGTCTGGGGGTCCCCAAGGATCGGGTTGGGAATCACTGGCATAGATGATTGTCTTTCTGGCAAGTTCTACCATCCACACAGAGAACCTCTGGAGCTTTATTGGAGTGATATTGAAGCTTATGGCCTCCACCCAGAATAGAATCTGTCTCCATTTTTTGTGCAGTTTGGTTTGATAGCCAAAACCAAGAAGAGTCTTGGTGGTTCTGTACTTCTCCATTTTAACAAGGGAGGGCGCCTCTAAGTTCTCTGGAAACTTCCAATATGCGGGAATTTATCAAAACCCATCCCCAGTTTTGAACTTCAACACAATCTTCTCTTGATGGTCTACAGACAAATTCCTTTGATCTCATGGCTTGGTTTCTCCTTTGACAAGCATTCTCAGCTACAGTATGGGGCCTTATATAGGCACATGTATGCCTTCCTAAACCCTGTTCAATCAATTGAATTCACCACATGTGTTAGAACCTGTCCTGTCAGCCCATCAGGTTCCCATCTGGCCAGCAGAGGTCACTGGCCATCCTGTAATCCCCTAATTGTTTCCAGCCTAATGTGCCAAGCATCCACATCTGTCTCTGGTTTGTTCCTCGTCATTTTTTAATATATGATCCTGTCCTTCCCAGCTTGGTCATTATTGTCATTGGGTTAGTATTGTTATCATAGTCTTGGTTATAGTCAGTGTCGCTCCTTCATTAAAATTAGTGTGTCCTGTGTTAAGCTCCCTGTATCTTATATTCTGACCCCACATGGTCCTGTTTGTTTCTGCTTGTGGTGTTTCATTCCTTTGATGAACCCCTTTAGTTCACCGCAAAAAGCTGCATCTTGGTTGTCCCTCTCCTCATCAGGACATGTTTATAGGACAGGTTATAGCAACACATATATAAACAAGAATTCAGTCAGTATTTAACAACCAATCCTTATAATATCAATCTGAGAGAGTCAGGTAAAATAAATTAGCATGAAAAGCTCTGATCCAGGCAATTGTACTTCATGTACATATGGAGTGGAGAAACCTGGGCTTTTAATTCTTTAAGTGATGGAGAATGGAAGTTGTCACTCTTGTATAAATTATTGATGGAGAAGTAGTATTATAATCAACAATTGCTATCTGCCAATAAGAAGGAGGACTGCACAACATACAAAAATACGTTCATGGTAATGAACAGAAGATTCCTTTTCACCAACCAATGCACCCTCCAGATTCCAAGATAAGTTGCTATGTAGTATTATAGTGTAACCAAATGATTTGTCACGTTCTCTTCCAGTTTAAAAATATATGGGCTACATGTCTGCCAGATGCTCGAATGCTAATTACAAAAGATGTTATGAGTCGATCAAGCCCGTGCAAGTGTTTGGACTATGAGTGAAGACCAGAGAGCACTGAGAAAACACACACCACCAAGCCACCGCACTGCCCGTTATTTAACAATTTAAGGGAAACACTGACCCCCATTTACACCATCCTAATCCTTCTCTCCCAGGGCGTCACTGTGTTTTCAGTATCAAGAGGAATGGGGAGACATCCATTAAGTGACTGAGTCAAATCCGTCCTCTCACATTATCCTGTATGACATCATGTACTGTGCCTATGTATACCTACTGTAGGACATCATGTACTGTGCCTATGTATACCTACCTGTCCATTCGGTCATGCTTACATGAGAACCAAATTCTTTGGATAACTTTATTCATATTTTTAAATGGAAAATCCTGGAAATATTGAGTGGGACAAACTTCACTGTTTTGAATATTGGGTGGGAGGTGTCCTACCCCTCCCCCCATTAGTAATGCCAATGCCATTCTCCAATTTACTGCGTCCATGCTAAAACTTCCAAGCTAGTTTTGATTTATGATTCCAGAACTCAGCTCACATCCACATGATACTGATGGTTTACGTTTCAGCTCTGTGCAGCTAAGGAACAGTTGTTCTACCCTAAAGGATGAACTGAAACAATAACGATCTTGTGATGAATAAAAATGAAAAACAGCTCTAATGATTTGATCTGCCTCTTCTCCAGGCCACATTCCTGTTTCAATGGTAAGACCTGAACAGAATAGTCCAGCAAGCAAACCTAACCACAAGCACTTGACATCTTTGACAATTGCTGCAGAAGATACAGGAAGCAGGAATGTGCATATTCATCACTGAGGCCGAAGCAATACATATAAAGATGCATCGCCAATGACCCGATATATTAACATACACATGAAGCAACTACTAATGTGGTACGGTATGATTCACCCAAATGCGAATGGCCAAAATTAGAATTCAACACAATGCAATTCAATGCGATACGATACGATGTGTCAGCGGACAAACCCCCTACTCACGCAAGACTTGGCGGAGACTTGACGAGAATTGGGCACTGACGGCGGTGGAGAACAGGAGAAGATAGACTACACTTTAGAAAAAAGGGGAAGGGGTACAATATAAATATAGAATTATTGGTTAAGATTATTGGTCACATTTCTAAATAATAAAGGCACAGGGGCTCTACTGATAACTATATATTAATAAATCAGATTTTATCGATGTAAGGATGTTGGGAACAATGTGTCCCGCGTTCATCCCAGACTGAATCTGGTACACACTTTTTTAATCAAGCAATCGCATTGTAAACTTTTATACTGGTGCACTGATGCAAGTCAGTGAATCTTACCGTCCCTAATGGGACGATATGTAGGGTAATTTCATGCTGAAATAGGTTCCTGCTGAATACTTCATGTTTAGGTAGCTATTGTCAAGGTGAATAGTGGACTGTTAAGGAAATCTAAGATTTTTTTTATTTCTTTGAACAATATTTTGGTGATCCTCATGTTTTGTTTTTTAAGCATGTACAGAACTTAATACACAAACATTAAAAATCGAGTTACTGGGAAGTGTATTAACGTTTTTTGTTGGGAATGTGCATCATAACAATTTTGAGGCCTTGGCAGCTGGCTGAGATGCCAATATCTCCAATAACGCTAATGTTTTATAAAGCATTAGAATTCATTCTGCTCTTCCTTTTTTCAGCTGAGCCTCATGCCCATGATCGGAAGGTCGCCGGTCCACGCCCAGCCTCAGCATAAGTGTCACATGAACAAGACCCTTAACCCCCAGCTCCACGGGTTGTCACTGCCAGGCTTGTTCTCACCTGTCTGTGTGTCATGGAGAGCAAGATGGGGTAGGCATTATTATTATTACTGCTAAATGTAAAACTTCGTTTTTTAACTTGATAGGCCAGCCACTGTCTTTTTAGTATTTTAGTATATGCAGTAAGAACATACATTAAGAATATGAAATACTTCAGCAACTGAAGTTCCTGTCACAAATTTATTAAAAAGCATTTCAGAAAATTCTGGTATCATATCCAGGGTTTACGGCAGCCCGCCTGGGGTTGGCTCCAGAACCCTCAAAACCCTGACTAGGATAAGTGTTTAGAAGTTGGATGGAAGTATGGATAGATGGATGGATTTTTCTCAGACCTGAGCAGTTCCACCGCTGGCCAAACTTTCATAGATTATGAGCAATTTAGGGACACTGGTTCACTTAATTGAATGTTTTTGGACTGCATTAAGAGACCATAGCAGTAAGAGAAAATTTGCCTCAACACCTGGAATGTGGAATTTTGGCTGGAAATTGAACTTTTTCCCTGCATGATAAACCACTTGGTATAAATGAGGTTATAACAGAATGTGCCATACGTTTGTCAATTGCCTTGGGCAACTATGTTGTGAAAGGAGCTTTAAATATATATGAGGCTACAGTGTTATCAACCAAGTTACCATTCTACCCTTTTCATGAGAAAATATGCTGTTCTGTTTTATATTAAAATTGATGTCACAAGCATAAACTAGGTTAATATTGAAAGGTATTTCTCCAGAATTCTTTCAGTTCATTTTTATTAAATTTAGTTCCCCTAGTTTTATTTCATAGATAAAATATCTATCATACATTCATAAGTAATTTATCATTTAATTTTGACAATAGGGAAACTGGCTTTTAGCTGATTTTTCCTACCATAAGACCAGTAGAGTTTTTAAGTTTTTTTAACTATATAACTTGTGCTGTGCCCATCATTTTTGTCTGCTAAATGTTTACAGCACCAGGAAAATATTATTATCAAAAGAAGATAAACAAAGAAAGCAGTACTAGATATATCTATTGAAATGTTATGTTCCTGGCATTTTGGGGGATTCTCTCTCCATATAACATTTGTTTAAACTGTTTGTATACCATCTTTATCAGGAATAAGAGGCAAGGCGCATGAGGTACGTATTTTACAACCTCATGGTGACATCTGGTGGCCATCATCATATCATACAATAGATCACCTGTTTGTGGATTCAGTCATACAAAAACTTGTATGATGTGTTACTGGAACAACAACACACTATAAACTTGATTTACCCATACTAAACTATTTGCTAATCTCCTGTGACCGAAATCTGTACTATATTTATTTTGCACAGGATCATCTTAGTTTGCTTGCAGAGAGGAGTAAAGTTGTGTAGCTCTATAAAGTTTTAACGGTGTGAGGTGTTGTTTGGGCAAATTTTTGAAATTGTTGTCTTTTGTTTAGTCTGGGAGGGCAGATGTTAATGGTTATTAAGTGAATCCATGTTTTTGTTGAATCTCTAGCAGGCCCATAGCCAGAAATAAATGGCAAACCTTACTAATAAGTCCCCCTCAATACATTTTGACAACCAGCAGCACCTGGACAAACTGAGGCAATTGTACTACCTGGCTACGTGCCTGATTCGTGGTAATTAAGCTGCAGTTGCAATATCTTCAACTAAGTTTGTGCTTGTCCTGGGAAGAGATAGTACCCCAGGATAGAGTTATGGCATACCTTAAGTCTTAAGACATATGACAGTATGGACAGAAGTACCAGTAAAATTATTTAAGATAACTTGTGCCAGAATAATCTAGGTTATTCTTGACAAATAAAAAAATGTGTGTATAGCTACTGTAAGAACAAAGCATTCTCTGAGTAAAAAACAAAAAGTTATTTGCATGCATGTATTTCACTTAATTGCAAACAACTGTAGAGTATCATCAATATATGAATGAAAATTTATTTTATATATGAAGTTCCCTAAAATATTTTTTTGTTCTACGTATGAAGTCTCGTATCGCTGGAAAGCCGTCAGTCCTTCTGGGACTCCATATCTAAACAACAACAATAGGGTCTTGGTGAAGTTATTACGTTTCTGAATACAATGACAGTAATTATTTCTGCTGATATTACTTGCCAGTCTAGATGACAACATTCTTTATGATATGATTATGAAGTAGATGTTGGATTTGGTTGGCTGTAAGCTTGGAATGATTTTTTGCTCTCAATTTTGATAGGATCAAAACCTATCCATTATGTTTGTGGTAAACAAATTTAAGAATATATACCTGATTATTAAATTAAATTGAGTTTTCACTACTTAATCATTGTAGAATGGACTCTATCAATGTGATTACATTTATTATTATTGATTATTATCGATATATGATTATTTATTCCAGCGAGCTGACTAGTCCAGTCACATTAGCAAAATCAGAATACTTTATCTCATTTTGTCTTTGAAAATCTGAGTATGTAAGAAGGTAACACTACTCAACCCAAAATGAAATACACTATATTCCCAAAAGTATTGGGACTAGGGTTGTAACGGTATGAGATTTTCACGGTATGATAATCGTCTCAGAAAATATCACGGTTTCGCGGTTTCGTGGTATACGGTATTAAACTATCATTATTATTATTATAATCATCAGCTACAATGACCCTTAAATGAATAAAAAGAGATATGGTTTTTGGTTGAACATGGTTTATTGTAACAAACTTTTTTTTAATGAAAATAAAAAAAACTTATGGAAGTATGAGTCTAACTAATTAGCATGTTACTACATATAACCACATAATGAACCAACAACATG
>JAODLC010000040.1:6774195-6828555 GCA_026781145.1 Hippopotamyrus pictus | reverse complement strand
GCAAATGTGCATGATATGATAATCGTACATGTCAATATCACAATAAACCGCCATACCGGTATACCGTTACAACCCTAATTGGGACACCAGCCTTTACACATGCATGAACTTTAGTGACATCTCATTTTTAATACATAGGGTTTAACATGGTGTTGGCCCACCCTTTGCAGCTATAACAGCTTCAACTCTTCTGGGAAGCCTGTCCACAACGTTTAGGAGTGTGTTTATGGGAATTTTTGACCATTCTTCCAGGAGAGCATTTGTCAGGTCAGGCACTGATGTTGGACAAGAAGGCCTGGCTTGCAGTCTCTGCTCTAATTCATCCCAAAGGTGTTCTATCAGGTTGAGGTCAGGGCTCTATGCAGGCCAGTCAAGTTCCTCCACACCAGACTCGCTCATTCATGTCCTTATGGACCTTGCTTTGTGCACTGGTGTGCAGTCATGTTGGAACAGGAAGGGGCCATCCCCAAACTGTTCCCACAAAATTGGGAGTATAGAATTGTCCAAAATGGCTTTGAATGCTGCAGCAGTACGAGCTCCTTTCACTGGAACTAAGGAGCCAAGCCCCACCCCTGAAAAACAACCCCACACCATAATCCCCCCTCCACCAAACTACACTTGGCACAATGCAGTCAAGCAAGTACCGTTCTCCTGGCAACTGCCAAACCCAGACTCGTCCATTGGATAGCCAGATAGAGAAGCGTGATTCATCACTCCAGAGAAACCGTCTCCACTGCTCTATAGTCCAGTGGTAACGTACTTTACTGTACACCACTGCATCCGATGCTTTGCATTGTACTTGGTGATGTAAGGCTTGGATGCAGCTGCTCAGCCATGGAAACCCATTCCATGAAGTTCTATACTCACTACTCACTGAGCTAATCTGAAGGCCCCACAAAGTTTGGAAGTCTGTAGCTATTGACTCTGCAGATAGTTGCTGACTTCTGCACACTGTGCGTCTCAGCATGCGTTGTCCCCGCTCTGTGATTTTACATGGCCGACCACTTCGTGGCTGAGTCACTGTTGTTCCCAATTGCTTCCACTTTGTTATAATACCACTAACAGTTGACCGTGGAATATTCATGAATTTCACGAATGGACTTATTGCACAGGTGGCATCCTATCACGGTACCACCCTTGAATTCACTCCTGAGCTCCTGAGAGTGACCCATTCTTTCGCAAATGTTTGTAGAAGCAGTCTGCATGCCTAGGTGCTTAATTTTATACACCTGTGGCTTTGGAAGTGATTGGAACACCTGACTTCAATAATTCGGAGGGGTGTCCCAATTCTTTTGGCAATATAGTGTTCAGGTAGTTTTGATTATATTACACATTTGTTTCTATAGTGAGAGAAGTTTCATTCTGTGATGACTGAAATGGCAATAAGGCCCCCCTCAATACGTTGAACTACATCCATCCATTTTCTGAAACCACTTATTGTGTTCAGGGTCGTCCAGAGTCTATCCCAGAGGCTACGAGCACAAGGTGGGAACAACCCAGGATGGGGCACCATGGCACAGGGAATACGCACAGCCAATTTGGTAATTAGCCTCAACATGCTTTTGCACTATGGGGGGAAACTGGAGGAAACCCCACAACCACACGGGGAGAACATACGTACTCTACACACATGGCAGAGACTCGAACTCAGGTACCAGAGGTGCGAGGCAACAGTGCTAACCACTGCACCACCATGCTGCCCCACTCTGAGCCGCAGCCTTGAAATGATGAATTCTACGGCTGTAAGACAGATTTCCCTGATTAAGCAGAGGTCAACAATGATGCGTCATACTATATATTTAACTAGAAAAGCTATGGGAGGTAGAAGTAGTATGAAGTGTTTTACTTTTAACATCAACACAAACTCGCCCAGTGAAACGTATTACAGGTATTTCTGTAGTAGCTATAACCCAGGGTTGCCAACTTTGATCTGCTGGCTAGAGTGCGATTTTCAATTCAAGACAAGTCTACACACACGTGCTCACGCATTTACATGTATGTAACAGTTTTAGTAAAGAGTCTGTAGGGTTTGCAAACTGCTCCAATGCTTTTGATGTCATTTTCACTTTATGATGGAATAATATATATTTGTTGTAAGATTTCTTGCATGAGCGTGACAGTCTGAAAGCATGAGTGTCACACCAGATGTGTGAGTGTTAGCAACCATGGCAATATCGTGATTATTTTCAGTTATACCAACACCCTAGTTGGTATGCCATGCCATCACAGAGAAACTCACACTGACGATCACACCAGGGACGGCCTGACATTCTGTGGACTGCAACAGGCAAAACAGAGACCCCAAAGGGAACCCACAAACCACTAGAAGAACAAGCAAACCCTAGACTCGTGCAGTTGAGGTGGAATTTGAACCACCAACCTTGGCTGTGTGAGGTAACAGAGCTATGCACTGAGCCACCATGCCAACCTGCTGAAACACATTTACCATTAATGCACAATTCACTGCACAGTTGGTGCAGTCCGTACCTGCATATTGACCGACTAGCCAAGGATCAAAATTATTTGGAAAATAAACACCCAGATAGTTCCAGAAAGGTCCAAAAAGCAGAACATGAATTTTCCACATGCCGAACACTGGAAGTGTAATTTGGGGGGGAGGCTGTCATAATTTTGTCAGACGTGGGGGCAGCTGAAAAGTAATGTGGCTTCATTAATTTTTTCCAACCCGTAGCATTCTGGTTTGCTGTATCGGTAAGGATGAATGCCAGATACTCTGCTTCTTCGCTAACCCACACTACTTTACTGTGCTGATTACAAAGGACGCTGGTTAAAATGCAGTATATGATCCGGAGTCTTTAGAGTAAAGGCAGAAAAAAATATTTTATTTTACATTAGCAAGTCATTTATTTGGCTGCTGTATTTTCCCTTGTTATTTGCATTGTATTAGGTATTATAAGTAATCTAGAGATGATTTAAAGTACACAAGGGGATAGGAATAGGTTATATGCAAATGCTACACCATTTTATATAATCCATGGTACCCGTGAGGGGTCCAATCCCCCCCCTCCCCCCCATACATTGGTTTCACTTTCAAAATAGATTTCTTTGACCTTCAGTTGCCCAACTATGTCAAGTCCTTGTGTGGCACTAATGTATGTAATGTTTCAGTCAGTCTGAGGATATTTAAACACTGTTCCAATGGAGAGTAAATTGGCTGGAACCAAGAGGCTGTGTTCTTTCCAACTTGCCAGAAATGCAAACTAACAATCGAAAGGTTTTTCAAATACCCCCAGAGACCAGGAGCTAGTACAAACAAAACACAACAGTAAGGCATCCAGTGGTGCCCAGTGAAACAGTTTCAACTGAGCAGTGAATGAAGGCAGTGAGCAAGGGAGGGTCAGTGGTAGAACGAAGTGATGTGATGTGTGCCTGAAAGAGATGTGGGTCTTGAGATGTTCCTTAAAGATCTTGCAAACTGTTTCAATCTACAGTTGTATTCAAATGTTTGGGCAGCCCTGGCCAAATTGTATGTTTTGTTGATTTCCCAAGGAACACAGTGTGAACATAAGATCTGTACAGTTGGCATTTATTTGATTATTTTAATGGAGAGGATTAGCTTGTGGGAAAAGTTTAGGAAACCTTCCAGTCAATACTTTGCAGCACAAGCTTAGGCAGAAATCACAGCTTGCAAATGGGGTTGGAAATGAAGCTCACTCGCCTGAGGAGAGTCATTTAGACAAAGGGTGAGCACAATAAACTGAACACTTGCCCACTGGTTAGTAAAAAAAAAAAAATATGTCAGACTACATTTTTTTACAGATCTAGCCTAGTTGGCTAGTAGCAAAAATTCTTAAGTTTCACCCCTGCCTGCAAACACCCAGCCTCTTCTTCATCTTCTTTACAGGCTGTGGGACATTACATTTAATATTCTTTTGTTCCATTCTTCCTTCTACTCATGCAATATCTCCTGTTGCACTGGGTGCCACACAACCACACAGCAATTTTACATCCACTCCCATGCTTAGCAGCTGGCAAAGTCATCTTTTCTTGTTATACTTCTCAGTCAATCCTCTGAAAATACAGTACCCGTCAAAAGTTTGGACATGCCAAGTAGCCTACAAAGGCGAGTGAGGAGGAGTTTGACCAAAGAGTGAAGTTATATCATCCAATGAGAGCTCAGCATATACATGGGATCTCCTTCAAGGCAGCTGGAAAAGCATCCCAGGAGGCCACCTCATGAAACTGGCGTAGAGGAGACAGTAGGGTCAGCCAGTCCCTGGAGCAGCTGGGGTTAAGGGCCTTGTTCAGGGGCCCAATGGTGGGATCACTCTGCCGACCCAGGGATTTGAACCAGCAACCTTATAAGTCTCAACTCATTTTTTGTCTAATAGTATTTGGTCAGGGCATCATTTCATATTCATTATTTTATTGTCTTGATGTCTTTATAATTATAACATGTAGACAATAGTACAAATAACCCTTTCTATGGATGGGCATGTCCAAACCTTTGACTGGTACTGTAACTCTGGTTATTGTAGCTAAAACTCAATTTTAACTTCATCAGACTACAACACTTCGTTCCAAGAAAGCTTCTGGCTTATTTAAATGCTGCATTTCATACTCCAGATGTAGCCTTTTGTGATGAGATCACAGGTAAGGTTTCCATACAGAGCATGTTTGTGTTGGCAATGCTGCAGGGGGGGCAGATGCCCCAACATTCCTCTGCCAGCCAAACATTCCAGCAATTACGTTCAATTTATTTGTATATAGCGCCTTTCACTACAGAGTCGCCACAAGGCATTTTACATGAGTGTATTATGTTGTAATACATTCCTGAATTATTTATACAGAATAATTAAAAAACAGGGAAAATAAAGATTAATTAAGAAAGAAAGAAAACCAGAAGACAATAGAGGGGAGAAAAAAAACCTCAGGGTCCAAAGTCAACTGGCTGCCCAACCCCCCCCCCCCCCCCCAGCATGCTAACATTTTATGTACATTATACATAATGATAATGAGGTTTTGCTTCATCTTCCATATCAGTCTCCATGCAGCTCTTTCACATGGTCTTACAGATCTTGCCTTGACTTCAACCATCGTCCTTAACTCCCATTTCTTAATCATATTTCAGACCCTGTAAACGGTGAGTGAGGAGCATTTAGATACCGTTTCACATCCTTCCCCTGCTTTGTAGGAGTCAATTATTTTTATTTTCAGATCTTCAGAGACTTAGAGAAGGATATGAAAGGACAAGCCCATGTCTGCTAAACACAAGCTGTTTGATTGCTCTGTGAATTTATCACACTCTGGAATTATAATCATGTGACTAGATTAAGGACTAACGAGTCACTGACATTCTGAGACTTTGCTAAAATTAACAGTAGTGCATCATGTCCAAGGATGCCAAAACCATTCGCATGTGCCCCATTTAATGTTTGCTATTCTCACTGTTAAATACATCAAATAAATACTTAATTAGCTGAAATGTGTGATCCTTGTGTTTTTTTTTTTTCCTTCAATTCAGTAATTGTCCATGCGAAATCAGGAAAATATGCAATTTTGGCCAGGGGTGCCCAAACTTTTGCAGTAATCTTAAGGCAGGGGAGAGGGCTGAAAGGTAGAAAGTTTGTGTCTTGTTGAGTTGATTAAAGCGTCCTGATGACCCCCAAACTGCATCACACCAACCATTCAAACAACTTCAGAAAGTTTAATTAATTATTCCTCTAGATCAGTGTTTCCCAACCCGGTTCTCAAGGACAGTTGTCTGTTCTGCCAGACAGTCCACATTTTTGCTCCCACTGAGCTAAACTACCAGGAGGGAGCGAAAACATGGACTGTCTGCGGGTCTCTGAGGGCCGGACTGGGAAACACTGCTCCAGATGTTACCATATCCATCTAAGCTGATGTACCCTTCAAGCAGCTACTTTGCTCTTGACACATTAACTCTGGATACCTCGCTTTCCCTCAGGAACAGTCTTCCACATTACTGGTGACTTTCTGCAGAGTATAATTCTGCATTTCATTTTACATGGATGCTTTCCAACACCTTATGTATATCTCAGCTTAACAACTTTGTCCCATTTTTTCTGGTTTAAATAAAATGCCTCTACTGGATTTTTTTTTCACGTATTTTCACATAACAATTACTTGCATAAGGATATCTACAAACCAGAACAACCTCTATCCACACTTTATTTCTCTCTCTTTTGTCTCCCCTTCTGTCTGTTTCATCTTCTTCTCATAGTGCATAATTATTACATTGTTGAGTGCACAATATAAAAGGGCCCTTTTTCCAGACCCACACTGACTGCCAGGTTATGAGATGTGAAGAGTGAAATCGTTTGGAAATAAATATCTATTTTATCACGAATTCTGCATTACAAGAACTTTACAAACCAGTTATTTCCTACAAAAGCTTGATATTTCACTATAATTTAATATGTAAATTCAAAGGAAATGGTGTTACTTGGCAATCAAATGTACATATGTTCTATAAATATTAACAGCCTGGTGAAGGTTTACTTATTTTCTCAATGAGCGCTGAAATACTTCAGCTGATGGCTGGTGAAATAGGAGACTGAGTAATCCAAGTCACAGTGGAGCACCACGAAATCTAATCCAGCTGTGGGCAACTCAACTTCAATAACACGGTAAAATCAGGGCGCAGTGATCACTGGAGTACTGAGTAACAATGCACTGATGTACGAAATCACAATAAACCTAAGAGTAATTATCAGGAATTAACAAGGACTGACTTCTCTGGGGGCCCCTGGCTGACATGGGTGGAGGGCCCTAAGTGGGCCATTTGAGCTATTTTTTTTGGAGTAGACAGAGAAATGAGAGGGAATTAAAAATGATGGAACATCAACAATATGCTAATGAAAGCGCGAGGGTGCCTGCGGTAAAAAATTACTGATAAAGGTGGGGGCGGGATGCTGTCTGTGAAATTTGACAATTGGGGGGAGCGGGGTATTGGGCCGGTGGATTCATCGGCCAAATTTAAGCTATATTAATATTGTAATATAAATGGCTTTGAGTGGACATTTCATGTATGTGTTTTTGTCACTAATAAAAAAGGTTGAGATGAATCTATGATGATGCCCCCTCCACTTATTTGGAAGCCACATGCAATTTGGAGTCTGCAAACAAAGCTATATGACACGGCATTGCACAGAAGTATTGGAAGGGATTCTGCTCGGGGACAGGAGGTGGGGAGATGCTGGAAGCAGTAAAAACAAAAACAACAGTTCCATTATGAGTAAAAAAAGAGGAAAGCAACACAGAAACATGGAGGGCAACTGCGAGTCGAGGTGAAAATCAGGGTCCGGCAAAGGTGGGAACAACACAGGGTAACTATAACTGTAACAGCTTATCCACTAAAAGGTGACAGTGAGCTGACCTGCTATCATGGAAAGTAAAGGGTGCTAGACAGGAGATACCAAGGATGCTGTTATGGGAAGGAGAAACTCGGAGGTTAGGCTCCAGGTGTGAGGTTTGATTACAAAAGCCAAATCGATAATCCAGGATCTGGGTCAACAGCCAAGCATACAGTTTAGGGTGCCCCAATTCCCGTCCTGGAGGCCCAGTCTGCAACGCAGCTTGAGTAAGGTGTGTTTCAGCAAACTGCGATGAAAACTAGCCGTCCAGGACTGAAATTGGGGAAGCCTAGTACAGTCTGATTGGTGAAAACAGACTACAGGGACCAATCAAAAGCAGAGAAATTCAAAACCAATACTCAAACCACAACTCAAAAATGAGAAACGAGACTTCACAATGACACCAGATCCGGAGGGTGTGACAGATGACAAGGCAAGAGATGCTGTATGAAAGATCTAACCTTTTACTACTCAGAACCTAATTGTACCATCAGATTTTGGCAGGATACCAACGGTATGTATGATGTACGGTAAACTCTAGGTAACAGTAGACTGCACTAATAATTCATCTGATATTATGTGCAACAGAACTAAAATAAAACTTTATCACATTCACTGTAGTAAACATACGGCAATTAAATATTACAATATATTCCTAAATAAAAATTTTGTATTTCTAAGTTGCAGTTGCAGTTGTCATTTGGATATTTTCAGTGAAACTGTATGTATGGCTCAGACTGGTCTTTAATGTTTCATAGCATTATGCAGCCTTGGGAAATTGAGCGTTGCAAATCAGCAAACGGTATGTAAATATCACAACGTGGTATGAAAATATCACAACACGTGAATGGTTTAAACACCTCAGTTCAACAAATGAGTGTAAGTAAATTGTTCCCCACATGCAATGCCTGTAATGCAAACTCACCTGCATATGTAGAAATTATGCTGATAAATAACATTACCTTACCAAAGCAATTAGAAAATTATTTCTGAATGGAAAATGTTTTTTTTATTTTTTTACAAAATATTTTAATTTCCTCTATTTACAGTCAGTTATGCTTAACAGGCTTAAACTGGTTATTTTTAATGATTAAATAAGTAACAGTTTGCCAAAAAATAGTGGTGGCTCAATGCCTAGCAGTGTCCTCACATACCTCCAGGGTTAAGTGTGTGTGTGTGTGTGTGTGTGTGTGTGGATTAGGTTTACATTACATGTCCCCCAGAATGTGATAAAAACCTGTTAATTTGATGTTCTGCGGACCAAAATACAAACGTGTGTGTGTGTGTATAATTCACATGTATAATGTCCCCACAATGTGATGAAAACCTGTTATTTTAACCTTGTGAGGATATTTTTTCAGTCCCCAGAAGGGGAAACTGTATTTTATATATATTAAAAAATCTGCGAATGCTATAAAAAAATTAACTTCTATTTTGTTTGGTTACTTATGCTTAAGGTTAGGTAGGGCTGCATAGGGGTTAAGGTCGTCATAGACGAGATTAGGGTTATGCCCATGAAAAGGAACCCCTGTTAAACAAGTGGTTTTATGTTTTATTTTTTGTTACTTTATGCATTGATTCCGACATGGGTACTAGCTATAATAAAAACAACTCCTTTCATAAATAAATGGCCTTTAAATAAATGTTAGTCTTATGGGCAGTGTGACTCTTGTAGTGTCTGCGGATGGGTGAATATCCATAGATAAATTTTTGTGTAAGAAAGCATTTACTGGTTTGATATGGGTTTGGTATAAAGACTGGAATCTGCGGTCCTCTTCTTCCTCTTGGGTTACAAAAAACAGGACTATGTATTCTAGACAGCATGCAGCATTCAGTAGCAGGAGGCAGTTGCCATGGTAGCACGAGGCACATGCAGGCAGCCCTTATACCTTTGTCCTGAACATTTTTCTTGGAAATAAACAGTCGCAGATGACAAGCATTTTATTACCATGTTAACCATCACAGGCAAAACCAAAGCATATTACATGTCAGGTTGGATGTCCCCTGATATGACATAAGTTGCTTACACAAAAACATTAAAACTGCAAAGCTGCATCAGTACGTAAAGTTTGCTGTCTAAATGGTTCCCAAGATTCAAAGCAACTAATGTTTTGGATTCAGTCTTTATATTTTGCATAGTAATTTGTGAAATTTTCAGCAGTAAAACCTTTATTTTAATGCAGTATTTATCGTTTTCTTTTTAGAATAGTTTAAGATAGCTACAGCAGTAGACATCTTATTAACGACATAAGGCTCATAATACATTAATAAAAATAAAAATAAACCTGCAGAATAAAGGGTATATCAGACTTCATTTGATAAAAACGTACAACCGATCATCAGACAAAACGAGTGCTCATGAAAATAAAGTTTTTGATCAAGGTTAACAAACAACTGCCTAAATCGCCACTAGATGGCAATCTTCCTCTAGACAAATAAATAAATAAATGCCGATCGTACTTCTTTTAATAATTCGACAAACTTAATTTTAAAATAATTACAGATTTCTGCAAAGACTCAAGAAAATAATGTAGAAGGTACCAAACATCATTCACGATAATAAGTTACTAGAATTAACCTGAATTATATCTCAAAAACAAACATCCCAAGCCTCATTTAGTACATAATTACATTCAAAATAATTATTTGTACCCTTCAATTCTGTACTTACTCCCACTTCTTCTTACTCTCTTTTTAAAAGTGTCTTAATTTTGAATGTCTAAACTTATTCTTATGCTATTTTATATCCTGGGCCTACGCACCCTTCAGTGCTTCTAAAAAGGATCTAGGCATCAATCACATGTGACAGATACAACTGCCAGAAACTCCTTTTTCCAGCTCCTGCACTTGCCCAATCAAAATGCATTACCTAATGGAATTTGATCTATACCGTTCCATCATTCCCAATGCATGCAGCATCACCATTAACCACTGAGATGTTTCAAGTCCAAAATAATCCACAGCTGAAAAACTAAAACCGTTTCTGTAACAAAACACTCACAATCTCACAGTTATTATTCTGTATAAGTCAAGATAATCTACTGTTCATTTTGATTTGATTACATTTTTTTACATTTTAATACATTAATTGATCGGTTCTGTAAAAAAGTACCGAACTCTTTTTGTCAGTCTAAGGATGTACCAAGGCACACACGGAGATGTTCAATATTAGAGCGCAACTTATGATTTATAAATATACATTTAAAGTGCAGTTTTCCTAATGTTGTAGTAAATATTTTATTCAAAGAATGTAAGTGATATAAAAGTCTCATCTTATGAGATCTGATACTCCGGACAGTAATGTCGGTCTTACGTCTGTCCTCTGGAAAAATAACATTTTGCATAAAGGTAAGGAAGTTTATCAAATTCATAAACTTGAGGTCTAGCATTTGCTCTTCAGTCACAGGACTCAGCAATGCATTCAATCTTCATTTCATATAATGTGCACAACAGGTGCATAAATGCAAAAGAATTAATTATGTAGGCTACTGTCGTTTATATACGCGGCTGATAATAATCTTACATAGCTGCCACAGGTAAGATACAGCTAAAAAATAAAGGTTTCTCCTCTCCTGCATCTGCAGTCGTATTCATTTTCATTAGGGCCTCATTTACACCTAAAATACAAACTAAGGTGACATAGTTTAAAAAATAATAATATAAACACAGTGGTCAATCATCTTTTTAAGTGATATATGTAAAAGTACATAGATGGTGATGTAATGTTGCAGTGGTCCTATCATAGCCCAATCACATTATCAGGGTTGCAAATTCAATTCCTTGCCGCAGCTCTATGCCTATGAAGTTTGCATATTTCTCTATTCATGCAGATTCCCTCTAGGTACTCTCATTTCCAAACGTGGAACGATCAGGTTCCGAAAGTCCAAATGCAGACCAAGATTTCGCTTCAACCAACCAGTTGAGTACACCGTGAATGTGACCCTTCGTACTCAACTGGTTGGTTGAAGCAAAATCTTGGTCTGCATTTGGACTTTCGGAACCTGAACTTTCCAACCCCCGCTCATTTCTCTCCACATTCCAAAAGCATAAACTGCAAACAGTGTGGTACTGTCTGACTGCATGCACTCCAATGGACTTGTATCCCGTCCAGGGTGTCCCCTCTCTCATTCCCTTTGTGTTTCCCCCTGGAGGACCCATGGTCGGTCCATGTTTATGCTCCCTCCAAGCTCCCTACCAGACAGTCCATGTTTATGCTCCCTCCAAGCTCCCTACCAGACAGTCCATGTTTATGCTCCCTCCAAGCTCCCTGACAGACAGTCCATGTTTATGCTCCCTCCAAGCTCCCTACCAGACAGTCCATGTTTATGCTCCCTCCAAGCTCCCTGCCAGACAGTCCATGTTTATGCTCCCTCCAAGCTCCCTACCAGACAGTCCATGTTTATGCTCCCTCCAAGCTCCCTGCCAGACAGTCCATGTTTTTGTATTGGGAAACACTTCTCTACAGCATCTTGTACTAGAGCAGCAATAATGGAAAATAGATGGATTCATTCATACTTTTATTCTTGAGTTAAGAAATATATTAAATTCTCAGAAATAAAATACTGAACATGTTCTGCTGGGAAACCTTGGGTCCTGGCATTCAAGTAGATGCTACTTTGATACATCTACCTAAACATTGTTGCAGACTAAGTACATCCATTTATGGCAACCATATTCCCAGATGGCAGTGGCCTCCTACAGCAGGATAATGCACCACACTGCAAAATTTGTTCAAGAACTGCTTGGGGAACATAAAAAAAGAGTTCAAGGTGTTGTCTTGGCCTCCACATTCCCTAGTCCGATCTATAGAGGCCCCACATTACAACTTACAGGACTTAGAGCATCTGCTGCTAACATCTTGGTGCCTGATACCACAGGACACCTTCAGAGGTCTTATGGAGCTCACACCTTGGTGGGTCAGAGCTGTTTTGCCAGCACAAGGGGGACCTACGCAATATCAGGCAGGTGGTTTAAATGTTATGCCTGGTCGGTGTAAGTGCACAGCGTTCCAGACACTCTCAGTTACTGGATCAGCAATATGGAAATTTGTTTAATGACACAATTTCTCATATGCTTTCAGTAGTTTCTTTTGTTGAATGGAAATATAGATATTTTTATGCATCCAAAACCTCGACATAGATTCAATTAGAATTTGAAATCATAATGAAATTCAGCACAGAAGCAAATTAAAAGTTAAATGTTTCCATTTGGACAATAATTAAATGCAAAACAGTTCCCTAGAGCAGCCAACCATAAATTCATAAATGTATATTCTTGGGAATTACGACAAATTGTGGATATATGCTTTTGGGATATTTACCTGTTTGTTATAATTTTTAAATGTATGAATACTGCTGTTTTCATATCGAGGTTGTCAATTACCCACAATCAGTTTATCAGTAATTCACTGAAGAATGTCAAATAAGTCAAATAATGGATATATACTCTAGGTATATAAAACCTTAATCAAAAGGTATATAAGTTTCCTAATAGTCCTCTAGCTTGTGCCAAAGAGCCCTGCCCTTAGTCCTCTCAGCATATGCTCAGACAAATGAGGTGGTGTCCTTTCTCCCGTGTGTCCGCCAGAATTGGTCCGTTACTAGGCACTAATCCAAAGACCTGGGCCCTGGGATAAAACTGTGGAATGTGGGTCCCCGGTCAAGCAAACACACTTGGTGTTGACCAGATATGCAAATTTCACCTTCAGGGGTCTGAGCAAGAGGGGTTTCCTGCAGATTACTAGTCTTGATGTCCTAGATGACCTCCCACTTATCCCAAGCCAAAAAACACCTAGCTGGGCGGACTCTATTGCTACTGGTGGCACCAGACGCCTAGTATACAAAAGGAAGAGAATTTAAGCCTTATCATTCTTTGACACTGTCTAGTAAATAATTCAGAATTCAAACCTTGTGAGTATAAGCTCCAACAAGCTCCTGTAGGAATTCAAGTGCTTGGGATTCTGAAGGAGCATCACATTTTTATTTCAGTGATCACTTAATGGATTACAAGTTGGCTTCTCCGAGGCTTACCTAGTGAGGGAATTAAATGAGGTAATGTGTTTCATAGTGGCTGTTATGTTCAGACAAGCTTATCTCCATTTTGACCTTCATGGGATCTATCTCCACTACTCCACCACAAATGGATGATGTGGATTGCCTGATCCGGTATTATATTAGAATAACATCCAGGTATGATCTGATAATTCAGCACATCTCTAAGGACATTGCTAACAAGAGCATGACAAATAGCTGGAGAACCTGCGAGCCCAAAGGGCATGCCCAGATATACTCACACTGCCCAACGGTCATATGAATGGCTACCACTGTCCTGGAGTCAAGTGAGACACAATGTGTAAATTAAGCTAAATATAGAACTTTAATTTTCAAAGTCATTAAGATCAACAGGAAGGGATACCGGTTCTTTATTTGACGTTTAGGTCCTTGGAATCAAAGCGCAGTCTAAGACCTCAATCATTTTTCCCCTCAGAGAAAAAAACAAGGAGATAAGATGCCCAATGACAGCACTTTTGTGACAAAGGTGTTTATTGTCCCGCTGACGGAAAGGAGGTAGATGCACCTCCAGCGTGAATTGTGCCAAGACAAAAGGTTGATGGCATTTAGCCAACAAAGCCCTCTGTCTGCCAAGACATTCTTGCTGAACTCTCTGCAACAGTGACTCCCAGTGTGAGCCCAAAACAGATGGACAGGCATCTTATCCTTCATTACGCAGTAGCTTAGCAATTAGAGAAGTGGAATTGTCCCCAAGACATTGCAAATTCCACCCATTTCCTATACCTGCATTTCCTTTCCAGGGTTGAACTTATAGGCAGAAGGCAAGGAATAACCCAGGATGGGGCACCAACCCATTGCAGGGTACACATATCATTCACGCATATCAATTTGACAACCCCAATTCTCTTTATCATGATTTTGGACTGCGGGGGGAAACCAGAGAACCCAGAGGAAAGCCAACAATGACACAGGGAGAACACGTAAACTCCAAACACACAGAGCTGGGGCAGAAACACAAACCCTGGTCCCAGAGGTGCAACACAACAATGCCAACCACAGTGCCACCATGCCGCCAACGTAGCAGGCCCCAGAAGGAAAATCATTGTTAACCTTTGAATAGCTTTCCATGAACTGCAAGTGTTCAAGGTTTTAAATCCCAACTCACAGTCAAAACACAACAGTGAGTGCTGATTTGGGTCTAACTGCATGTGCGTAGCACCTAAAGATTGAGGATTCAGAGACCAATGGTCAACTGGGGCTACATGAAAGAGATTTGCAAGGATGTTAAAACTTCCACTCTTACCAGAGCTCATGCATCAGGTTGTTGAACTAAATCAGGAGAGTGATCATGAACTTTAGACCCTTCTCCAAACAGTCAGTTTTTTAAGGTATCTGATAATCCCCATCAACAGGCAGTCACAAGGGATGATTAATTCCACTTGCTATTAAGTAAGCTACTGTATATACTGTACTGAACACAAGAACAACCCCCTTGAAGCACTAGGAGCACGGATTTGTCACAGGATAATCAAAGGCAACTAAAATTTGACAGATGATCAAATCCATGTTTTCTGTCTCTGGGCCCAGCTGATTCCAGATGGACAAGGTCTAATCAAGGCTTTTATCCATAAGAAGCAAAATCACTTAGCAGCTTAGCTGTCTCCATGGGGGATGATTCGGCATACCCCAAGGGGCAATGCAACCAGCCTTCCTAACATTATAAATGTGTATGAATGTGTGAGTGCATGTATGTGCTCTAAAATGGACTGGCATCCCATCGAGGGTATACCCCAACCTTATGGTACATGGTGTTTGGCAGAGGACCCAGGCCTGCTTCACAACCCTGACTAAAATAAACTGCTAGTAAAGAAGTGAAAAGTAAATTAAATATTGATTAAATAATGCATATTCATGAGGAGCTCAACACGTATGCATCCTCACTGTCAGCGTATACTACACCAACCATCCTTCCAATGAAATGTGCACTTCTTTTGAATGTCAGGAAACGTCCAAGCATGTAGTGCTGGAACCTGTCTATTTATTTATTTATTTGGGGGGGCATTCATTTTTAGTGGTCTAAGCACACAGTGAATGTTGTGAAAGCTTTAGCTAATCTTCACATTTAAGGTGCAATTGTGGACGACCATAATGGCATGACACATTAAAATGTAGAAAATATTTCTCCACAGGTGACATCAAAAAATTTTGACATTTGAATCCCTGAAGCTGCTTGACGGATCCAGTTGAAATGTAACTTGTGGGTTTATTAATAATAATAATAATAATGATGATGCCACTTTATTGACCTCTTGTGGGGAAATACTCTTTTCGCCTACCCCATCTTGCTCCCTAAGACACACATGTGGGTGACAGCAAGCTTGTGTACGAAGGGCAGCCACCTGCAGCGGGGCCCCTGGAGCTGGGGGTTAAGGGCCTCGCTCAAGGGCCCACAGACACATCGATTCAGCTGAGGTGGGGCTTGAACCAGCGACCAACCGATCACAGGCACAGAGGCGTAGCCTGCTGAGCCACAGAACCATGTGTCACACTTGTTTTTATCGCTGCAATGATATAGTATCTCAGCTTTCCATTATGTTTTACTCATGCCCATGAGAACCAGCAATACCCATGAGAACCACATTTGGTCACTGTTGTCCTAGGTGTATTAATGCTACTGCAAGAATTTCCTTTGAGAGCGGTGGCGATAGTGTGTGACTGTTTGCATGTATTTGTGTGTGCGGTGGTGGACTGGCATCCCACCTAGAGTCTAACGCCAGCTTGTGCCCATTTCTGCCAGGAATAGGTTCCAGGCCACCCCATTTTTTAAAATATTGCACCGGTGCCCCTAGTACCAATCTCTACAGAACATCAACCCGTGTATGGGTCAACACACTGCAGGAGGTTATCTGGAGCTGGATATTAAAGAAGCCACCGTAGCATCTGCTGAGTTCTGGAAACACCTCTGAGAAGCATTTTGGGAGATCGAAATCGTGGGACAGGAGGACGGGGTAGGGGGGTGCGAGTTTATAGGGGAACAGGGCCTTGTTTAATTAAAATTAGCTTGGAATAAACCCTGCTGCCTTATTCATTTGCTAGATCTTTGTGTCAACTTGCCATAATATCTAGAATGAATGCAAAATGAAGTGTTGACAATTAGCACATCCAGAGACAGGCTGTCAGTTTCTAATGAATCTTGTTCTTGTATAATAAGTGAATAAAAAGACTTTCAAATGCAGCACAATGAATTTTATAAATGTGATAAATATGATAATTACTATAAGCACTTAAATGACATTACATTTGATATATTTTTTTGAGACCCAATACTATTATAAGAACTTAGTAACTTTTGTCTCCAGATTAAGTTTAAGTTTAAGGTTACAATATAGTTAAGGTACATTGCATGCCTACATATAGGTTTTAATAGGTTGTATGATTTTTGTACATATTGTATTCCTTTCTTTTTCTCTCTTCTGTTCTGGGGGATAAGGAATACCTACTAAAAGAGGGGGGGGGTGAATGTTTATACTGTTCAAGGTTTTTTCTGTTTTAATTTTCTTTATTTTGATTGCTCACGTATTCTTTCGATTAAAAGATATTGGGGGAAAAAAATGATATTTTAAATGTTATATTTGAACATTCAATATTGTAAAGTGCTAACTTTTTCCTGGAAAACTGACATATAGCCTGAGAAGTATATGCCTCACATTTAGTATATTGCATATATTAAAGAAGGGGAGAAAAGTGTACACAGAATATGGTAACATGGTGAAAAGTATTCTGGTTTGTATTCTATTTTGTCCCCTCAGAAGCTTGTGACCTTAGTATGACGGGGAGGCTTGTATGCCTCGACGATCAACAGAGCTATCTTGTCAGGATCTTGAGCTCCTGGTAGGGCCTCTACTGGTGAACAGGTCTATTTGGAGAGGCCAGAAAAAATACAGTTCAAAAAAGAACCATCCGTGAGAAAGGAGCCAGCCTGAGGGGTGGTGTTTGCTGGTGAATGCCTGGTGGCAAAGTCACCCATGTGACTGAATGAGCTCAGCCCAGATTTCCATAGAACCATCTTATAGGCTCACTGCCCGCAAGGTGAATGTTGAAGTTCAGGGATTGATTAGACAGAATAGCCTCCTGGATCTAAACCCTATTGGTCAATTGCGGTAGCATCATGATTGATCTGAGGCCGTGTGGTTTGGGCACTCGAGTGAAGAGAGGCAGATCTATCAGTTGATTACTATTTGGGGGTGAGTTGGATTCAACACATGTGGAACTGACTGGATGGTCCCAGACAACCAAGAAGAGTATGTAGCTGAAGCGTCTGTACAAGATTAATTCATCTCACACCTCTGGAAAATCATTTCCCACATGCTTAGTAAGACCAGAGCCATTAAAACTGAATGAATGACCTCTGGACCGGCAAACAGGGTTGGTTGTCTCTATTTTTAAAAAGGGGAACCTCAGGATATGTTCCAGTCACGTTTCTCGGCCTCCCAGGGAAAGCCCGTACCAGGTTACTGGAAAAGAGATTCTTCCCAACGGTCAAACATAGGATGCAAAAGGAAAAGTGCAGATTGTGGCCTAGCTGCAAAACAGTGGAGAAGCCCTTCTCGCTGCAACATTTGTGTGAGGGTTCATGGAAATATGCTAATACAGGAGAGCCAGCACTTCTCTGGGTCAAGAGGATTCAACTGTGGTGGTTCAGGCATATTATAAGGATGCCATCCAGCCAACTCCTAAGGGAGCTCTTCTAGACACGTCTTACTGGGCAGATTCCCTAGGACAGACCCAGGACACGCTGGAGTGATAACATCTCCCAGCTGGCTTATGACTATTTGGGGATCCCCAAAATGAGGTAGAGGCTGTGTCCCTGGAAACAGAGGTCTGTTCCGACCTACTTGGCTAACGCAACCCTCACCAGAAGAAGTGATGCAATGATGATGATTCTATTTCATTTTCTAAATAAAACCGTGTTTAATTAAAGAGAAAAAATATTTGTAATTTACATACTAATTAAAAAAAATTAGCACTGAGCTTTGTCCGCCAGCGTCCTGGGCTAGGTGGCTGCCGTTTTGACAAAAATATACAAAATAACATAATTATTATTATCATTATTATTATTATTACTGTATTTTAACAGAGACAACTTTCAGCTTAACTCCTTATCTGACATGAGCAAGCTTAACTTTTCACGTCTCAGAATGGGGAATTATGTTTCTGGCATTTCAGTGTGTACTGTATGCACTGCTTTGTAAATAAAAGAATACTGCCACACACACATAGAAGGATCTGCGGTACTAAAATGAATAAGTCAGCTCTACCCATAGGCATTTCAGTATGTCTTTCGAATAAAAAATTAGAAAGCTCATCCTAGGGGGACAATATGGATTTCCGTTTTCTCCCTCGTTAATCTGCATGTTATTTGCAGAAGATAAATATGCTTGTGATCCCAGTGAATGTCTTCTGTATAACAAGGAAGTTGTTACTGACGATGTTACAGAAATAATGGATTTTAAAATGAACAAGATTAGGATACGATTAAAGTAAAAAAAAAGATATAAGGCACAAAAACAAAATGGAGAAATCATACCGGGATTAAAACAAAATTCCGGTATTACAAATGCAGTTTTCAAGAAAATATACAACACTTTAAGTCACAGAAACAACGTCCGCTTTAGATGTGTTATCCCATTAAATTCATGCAGCTGACAACCTCTGCTTGCATATTACTTCAAGAGGTATTTGCAGTTCTTACTTACTCACTATGTGGATTTTCCCTTTGTCTTCAAGTATTCCCTCCGGAGCCCATTTAGCTACATACCCTCAGGCAGTGTCAATAGTACAGTGTTACCAAACGGCTCCGGTCCTCTACATGCAAAGCAATACTTCAAGGTCAGATTAGACAGCCATGCAATTTACTCAAATATAGAGTAGATATTTGAAATGAGAAACCATAAAATTACTAATTATGCATTTATTTCTGCTCTGTTCTGCACCTTGGAAACCAGGATGTTAAATGTGTACATGAAGCTCTGCTCATTACGCCCTCTAGCAACTAACTTGCAATTATAATTCTAACAGGGAACATAATATTTCAGCATCTTTATAACTTTTTACATCACATTATTCTAGGCGACTGCCTGGAGCAGCAACAGAAGCTATTGCCTCAGTTCATGCTTGCTAAAAAAATTACCAGGGAATTTTAGCTTGGATAGGCTTGAGTTGTCTGATGCTCTGCTTCCCAATGCGCAAGCAGACTGCTTAATTAATCGGACAGCAATACCAGAAAAGATTCCAATCAACTATGAAGACTCACCACTGACTTTCATATTTATGGAAATGTTAGGTAGTAAAAAAACAACCGTCATTTTTTCATCATTAATTAAGAGCAGTTAAAAAATTTGTTAGTATTTTAACTAAACCAGCAGCCATTTTTTCACAGTGGGTAAGGAGCTTGAAAAGCATTTTATTCAGCAAATCAGTTGAAGAGGTATTTGAATTTATTTGCATTAGAACGTTACATTAAAACCTGCGTTAAGGCAGGTTATTGTGGTCAATCTTGTCCATGCAGCTCTCCCATGTTCGTGTCTGATGTGATAAATGAATGTTTTCCTCAGTAATCCATATCTGATCCCAGTGCCCATTCTGGTTATTTATGTTTGTTAAGTCCTCGTCTCCCCTGTTGCGTTGCCCCCATTCTTGTTCAGTCCACATAAGCCCTGAAAAGTGAAATCCTACCCACAGTAAAAGTACATTTCCTCCCCAGTAAAAAATCCCTGATTCTACTGAATGTCACCAGCAATTTTCAGATCCTTTCGAAGTGCATGGCCCATGTGTATATTGCCTATGGGTTACATTATGGCAAATCTCTTATGTACCTGCACAAATATTTTGTTGCTTTCACCTTGAAAATGCATCAGTACAAGTCCTCAAGACTTGCACCAGTGAGTCGCAGAGAGTTTTTCACATACAGTCTTACATGATCTTTGTTCTGACTCTGGCAAATATGAATAGTACAATAGTCACAGTATGTAACCCCCCAAGCAGGATTCAAATACAATCTCAGTTTTTAATTCTAGTGGTACTGTATGTATTTTTAAATATGTAACTCTAAATGACATTTTTATAATTGAGTAGATTTTCTAGTGCTTAGGGATGTCAGCTCATCATCTGGATGTTCCTTAAGTTTAAAAGCCATAAAAAGTTCATAACTGAGAATATACCCAGATGCATAAATTCTCAAAAAAGTTTTAAATAAATGTCAGCCAGGAAAATAAATGTAATTCAGTAGCTTGAGACCGATTAAACTGTTATAAACAAGAGCTCTGGCATCTGGCACAAAACACACACTAAGGATGAATCCATCTGAATCACGTCTCGAGAAAAAAATGAGAATATATGGAAGTAGTATATGAAAATCATGCATACATAAAATCCCTGTCATATATACCAGTTATAATACCAGTTAAAATATCTCCACACAAAAATTTTGTTATTTTTTTTTTTTGGTGAAAAACATATGTAAGTTTTGGTACAAGACAAATGAACAGAGCCCACTCACAATGTATAGTCTTCATGTGCATCAATGCATAGTGGCCAAGAATAATTAGGCCGATTTTAGAAAAAATGAATACTATTTTTCTAACATATTATTAAGTTTGCAAATCTATAATTATATATCCATACAATTATACTTTATGAATATATTCAGTTTAGATTGTGTTAAATCAGTAATGCTGTAATGACCTACTATTATGTCAAAATTAATCTCTAGGTTCCCTTGCTGGTGACAAAGCAATAAAATGACTAATTAATGAGATTTTAGCAAGGCTATGAGACAATATGTCGCACTCCAGTCCTAGTTCTAATCACTGACTAAGACATACAGTTATAATATAAATACACACAATGTTATTGTACCAATGCCATTAGTCAATATACTGATTGTATTGCTTTTTGACCGTCTACATCACTATTATACTTCCTCCACTAAAACAAAATGTATGTGTCAAACTGTAAGATACAATTATTTCGAGCACAAAAAGTGTGTTTATGAGAGAGGTTTACGACCATGGATCTAATCCATGCTTACTGTTTTTTCAATAATTTTAACAGTGATTTATTTCTGAAAGACCTGGGATCTTTACACAGTCACAGACAATGCCTCTCACTGGATACTGTGTACTGTCATTATAAGTTGTCGTTCCAATATGATATGGCCCCAGTCCACATGTATTAAGTACCACTGCACTCTAAAAAGTAGGTTGCAGTAAATCCAGTGTAAGAAACATACCCCTACTTAAATCACATTTAATTTTCAAATAAGCTGGCTTTTTTGGAACTTTTTCACTCAGAGGATAATGGATGTATTTATATAGATGGCTAAAGAACTTCTAAATAAAAAAGAGTAACATTACAGGGTTTACATTAACTGCACCTTCATAATGCATTCATAATGTATTCATAAAACATTTAGAAGAATAATGTATGCAAGTATACCTTAACAAGTCTTAAAGCATTGCATTGATAATTCTTTCAATGAGCAAGACATGACAGCTGTAATATACATTAATGAGCATTATAATGTTTGTTATTAATACATATTAAAGTTGTTAATGTATGTTAGGATGTTAAGGGATACCTACTTGTTGCTTATTAATGTTGTATGAATGCATTATGAAGGTGCATTGAATGTTCTATGAATGCATGTAAAGGCATTTCGAAGGTGCAGTTAATGGATAAATCAATGTTCTTCCAACTTACTAATGTGCATATTTTATTTAAGCTCATTGGAGTCGATAACACCAGGTTATACATTAATCCAAACATTTTTTGCAGTATTGAGATAGAGTGGGATCAACACAACATGAAACACGCAAGTCTAATAATGCAGTTCCAAGCAACAAAACTGAAATATCTAACAACCCCTGTGATAAACGTGTAGTTTTGTTGTAAGAATGAGGCGTAAAAGGTCTGAGTGACAGAATTGTCTTTTTGTGCAGAATGTGTACGGAAAAGCAGAAGTCTGACATGAGAGAGTCAGAATAAAATGACAGCTCAGTAGAGGAGCAAGAATATCTTAAGCAGCAACTCTGTACCTTCCATAAATCAGAGAAGGTGCTGAAGGCAAAATCAGCAGCTTAATGTAATGCATCATCATCAAAAACAACAATGATAAACAGAAATTTAAACCAAAAAGAGATGCATGACTGACATTGTATATCAGAATGTGTTTTAAAGGGAACATGATGCATCACTGTTTGGGGGATTTTCTTGCATGCCAACAGATGCCTTATGGAAATTAGCTATTTTTCAATGCGTGTTATAACCCAGACAATCTCATTCATCATAATAATAAACAAAGAGTGATTCCCTATTAATTTAAGACCAAGCGTTATAAAAGTAAATGAGATGGATGGCGAAATAATATAATTAAGATGTATGTCAAAACTATCTCTAATAATGTCCAATAATGTTTCAGGGCACGCTTTGCTGCATATGGATTTCCGATTTAAGCTGTATCTGGTTATTACCAAACAAAAATATAATTTAAGCTTGAGCATAGCTTTGATGTAGTAATGCAATCTGAATATCTGTTTGGGGAATTCAGCTATTGAAACAAGATGAAAGCCACCTTCACTCAGTTCACACGAAATTTTTGTACCATTTTGCTTCTTTAGACTCCAATACTAACATGTAAGTACATCAAACATGTTTAGAGTCCAGCTTGAAAAGAACAGCCTATGGACTCCTAAAGATGTACCATATGTCATTGTCTTTGTAGTTGCAAGATCTTAGATTACAAACAAATGACGGCACCCCTCTTGACCATGACCAACCATGGTCGTGTAAAGACACTTTCACATTGAAAATATGGCACTTGCAGAATTCCAAAGCAGGCACTGTCCCTCTGCACCAACAATCAGAAAATGAAAATTGCACAAAAATGTACGCAGCGCTCCTTAGATGCAATTGGTTCATCAGGAACCAAAATTTATGTAATACATATATTTTTTTATTTTTTATGTGGGACCCTTAATTAAAAAGCCACAATGTAAAGGACAAACAATAAACATGGGCTTAATAGTCATAGTTAAAAGAGCCACTCAACATCCCCCAAAACAAACAAACAAACAAAAGGTGGCTCGGTGACTCAGTGGGTAGCACTGATGTCTCAGTTTCCAAGGGGGAGATTTCTATCCCACCCCCAGCTTGGCATGTACACAGTTTGCATGTCCTGCTTTTCTCTGTCGCCTGGGTTTCCTCTCTCATCTCAAAAACATGCAGTAGGTGACAATGTCACGACACTGCTCACAGTGAGTGATTCTATGCTCACACCTTGCAATAGAATGGCATCCTGTCCAGGATTCCCCTGCCTTGTATCCTTGGATAGGCTCCAGGCCTGCCTGTTTTGCATATCTTACTACAGTGGGTGGAAATTCACACAAACAAGGGAGAAACATGTAAAATGCAAACACAGAAACAGCGAATCCACAATCCTGGAAGTGAGAAGTTCCAACACAGATACCATCCACGTAGATCATTAGAATATTAAAAATAAACATTCACAGCATAAATGACATTATGCAGATTGGTGAAGATGTCCTGGTTCTTATTAATTTCTGTTGTCACAGCAGAAATATACAAGACTTCTTAAGCTTAAAAAGTCACATAGATCTTTCAAGTTTAAACAGATTTTGGTTCAGAATTTTCACTATTAGAATACAAAAAGCATTTATTATGAGCCTCATTAATTCTCCTTTAGTCTTACAGCAGTGTGATAATAATAGAATAATGACACCCAGATAAGTCTAATCTTTAATGGTATTTTCTTTATCTCATTATGTGAAAGTCCTTCTCTTTAGAAGTACAGATCCCACAAGCAATATGAATAGCTTCCTAGGGGACAATGCAGTAAAAAAAATCTAAACTAACCTTTGAGGTACATAAATGTCTTGCAGATATAGATCATTGGGCATATGCAATTAGTCTTCCAGGATCAGGTCCAAATGCAGGCAGAGGTATGTACATACAGTATTCATGTTTCCCTGTGTTAGATGTGCTTCCTCCACTTACGCCAGTTACCACGTGTAGTTGAAAAACTAATATTGATGTTTCTAAATTTCCCATAATCTGTGAGTGTGCCGTAATTCAGGAAACAGGAATTACCAAAATGGATATTGAACTTTGCAGTATCATCAATATCATTTTTCACACTTCATTGGATGCTATCACATCAAATCAGTGTACAATTTTCTCTCATTTTAACAATACTGCACGTAATTGCACAGTTAATTTGGTTTGGGGGTTTTTTTTGTCCTGTAACAAACCTTCATCACCAAAAGTTGGGTAGATCTAAGATCTGGATCTGTTTTTAATCAATGATTATTTTTGTAAATAGCTCCACTCAAACACTGAAGTGTCCTAGTGCAAATAAATAAATTCCATAATCATAGGAATAATTTTACATTTCTTGAGGTGCTGATGGAGCAGATGGAAACAAATCAAATTAGAGTAAAATATAGATATAAAATATGATACATAGACCGGAAATTGATAACTGCCAAGATTACTTTTGTGAACCAACTAAAAATGTTTTATAACTTATAAACCATGTTTAATTGCCAGTTTATATTTCCAGTTTGCCCATATATTCAAAATATATTATAGCTAAACTGAAGTATTTTATTTCTCAATGCGCTGTAATTATAAAATATGTTCAGTGTAATTGCAGCATAAAATATTGCAAAAGAAAAGAAATCAATTTGACAGCATGATATTAAGCAAGTCGAACAAAAGCTTTAAAATTCACTTGCACATCAAAGATAAATTTCATAAAAATATCAATTCCCTCACCCCGTAACACTGGGGGATGGAATGTAAAATGTGGAGAATAAAAATGTAAAAACGTGCTCCAGAGCAGACAGGAAAACAGCAAACAGGCACCAAGAGATCTGAAACAACTGAGAGGGGATGGTATCGGCATCAAAAGCAGAAGCTGTCTTACAGAAACACATCTGAAAGCACATTCATGCAGAGTATCACAAAATAAAAAGGAAAACACAAATAATCTAAAGTCAGTCTGGGTTAGAATGTGGGGTGAAAATGTAATTTCTTGATTTTATTACTTTCTTCGGAGTTCAAGGATAAGCCATCATGCAGGTATGGAGAAACCACATGAAGTGTGATTGCTCAAGGTTTTTTACTACATCTTGAGCCCCAGACACACACACAGATCACTAGGTAACCTGAACATTTTATATTATTTGGAATTTTGGGAGAGAAGAGGAGCACAAAGCATGCAGGTCATGTGCAATAAGATACTGCTAGTTAGTACTTAAAAGCAAATCATATTTCTATGTCTGCCTCCTTATTTTGCCATATGAACTCATCTAACCTCATCTGTCCTCTTCAATCTCCCCACACCTCACTGGGCGTGAGCCAGGGTGACCCAGGATACGCTGGAGGGATCTTACCTCCCAGTCAGCTCGAGAATGTTAAGCGATCCCCCAGAATGATGTTGAATATGTAGCTTGGAAAACAGACGTCTAGCGTGATTTGCCTGATAGCCACTGCGAGAACAAACGATGATCATGGAGACACCGAATCTTATGAAACAAATTGTAAAATTATGATGTTCCGGAATTTTGCTATGGTGTTTTTTTTTCATTCTTTCTTTCTTTTTCTTTCTTTTTTTTTTAATGAAAACTACCCAATGAGTAGTATGCGATTTGTAGAAAGTAAAAGCAAGAATCATTTGTTCTAATTCAGTATAAGTGCTGAGACAAAAATTTGAAATGAATCCCATTCATGGAAGCACTGGGGTCCTGCAGGGAACAGTCTGGGTTTCCTTGCTGCTCAGATTTTTCACCTTAGACTTCAAATCCAACACTGAGATATGTGATCCACAGAAGTTCTCAGATGACTCGCTATACCGCGGTGTTTATGGAGTGGGTTGAGGACGTCGCTGAGTGATGCAGGCCGAACTGGCCGCAGCTTAACATCGGCAAGGAGATGGGGGTGACCCTGTCACCATAACGACTGTTTCATACAAGTTTCTGTGTCGAATCTACACAGTAATTACAGTGTAGCCTTGGACCCTACGCACCAGCCTATGTCGTAGCCTGACACGCACCTCCCCAGAAATGTAACTGTACGTTGTGGCAATGCAGACCACAAGACCCATGATTGGTCCACTTGGTAATATTCGTTTTATTTTTTTTTTTAATGGGAGAGGAGAAAGCATACATCCCTGATATCACTGATTGAAACTGGAGCGCTATTTATATCTAGCATTACTGTAAATAACTCACCCTAGCAACAGGTCTATAAAACACTCAGCATGCCAGTTCCACTTACCTCCATTGAGTTTATTTGTACTTTACAAGACTTTTAAAAAGTAAATAGCAGTATAGACACTACTTTAGGAGGGAAAACGGCTAAAAAAGTAACTTTGTAGCGGACATGGACGGGACGTTTGGAGCAGCACAAATATAACCAGGACTAGATAAATGGATACTTTGTTACATGTTTGTAGTTCTTTGTTTCAAATCTACAACTGAATGTATCGCAGGGTGGGAAGACAATAAATGCAGCATCCATTACTATGTATCACCTGGAGTTCTGGGGTTGTAATTGCTAAGCGACACAGACACACCAGCGCACAAGTATAAATGCTCGCAACGGCGTCCGCCGCTTCCATAAGTCGGCCTTAAACGGCGAAGGTGCGGAGGTGGTGAACATGTTCAGAAACCTGGGTGTGAATCCGGACAACAGACTGGTATGGACTGCTAACAGTGAGGGCATGCAGAAGAATGGCGCAAGTCACTTCAACTTCCTAACAAGGCTTAGGTTCTTTGCAGTATGCAGGTCCCTGTTTCAGCAGTTCTACTAGTCTGTTGTTGTAGGTGCAATATCCTATATAATCCTCTAGGCTAATAAACAAGCTAATCAGAAAGACAGCTTCTGGAATTAACCTGGACCTCTGAATGCAGTCGGACAGGAAAAGGCAATTAGCATGCTAGGTAACATTATGGACAGCGAATCACACCGGCGGCACGATTTCCTGGCCAAACAGAAGAGGCCCCGGGTTCCTTGCAGCTGTGGGGACACCACGGTGACAGTAGGCCAACATGGTTCTGACCATCTCCTGCTGATGCACGGCAGATTCTCTGTGGACCAGTCGCATTAAATATGCCACAAAATTCCAAGCTTGTACAGCATAATAATAGAGTTCTGATTAACTTGTTCAGGTATTTCTTATCAAGACTTTAGCAAAATATTGCATATGAATGAGGATTAGAAGCAGCATAATCTCAACCAATTATTTTGTAGACAGCTAATTTTGATTCTGATGCTCCAGGACTTGCAATAAAAAGTAAAGAAAAAAGAGAAAACAACTTTTACTCTTTCTATTTTCATATGTTATAAAGCAATTTTATTAAACTATCATAAAAATATTTCCTCTTCACCTTAAATATCCTAGCAATATCATAAACTGCACTGTTTACATGTCATAGATTTCATAGATTCCCATTTCCAGAATAGAATATAAGTTGTACCCCATTACAATCTATCTATTTTGTAAATTATTTTTATGGGATAGATAGAATTTGACATATTGTGCTTTATTGAATACATGACTTGATTTTGGGGGAAAATACCAGCATCAATGACTCTTGGTCTTAAAAATTGATTCGGTTTATGACAAATTTGATCCGTGCAAATATTAATTATTCACCTCCTATTAAGCCATTGTTAACTACTTTTATACAGATCACTGAGAAATTCAATCATTTGGTGTTTTGATTTCGGCGGAGTAATCAACAGAATTTCCTTTAAGTTCAAGTGAGATTCGCGGGAAGCTATGAAATAGAATTTGCATAGTTTTCATTGTCACAAAACCATTCAGTGATGACTTGTGCCCTGTGAGTTGGAAAATTGTAATCCAACATTCCAATCTCATTAGAACTGAAAGAGATAATCAGAGGATGAAATTGTATCACCCTCTAAGGCAATGTTTCCCAATCTGGTCCTTGGGGACCCACACACACGGTCCACGTTTTTGCTCCCTCCCAGCTCCCAGTAGCAAAAACATGGACTGTCCGCGGGTCTCCAAGGACGGGATTGAGAAACATTGCTTTAAGGAGGTTGGAGGACCTAATCTATGCCATGAAAATCACACCATACTAGAGCTGCCAGAACCTTCCCCTGTAGAAAGCACGCAGTTGAGCCTGTAGGCTTCTTCTTCCGGCATGCGATAACATGTACTTAGCTTGTGGAGGAGAAGCTGATGGGTGACTCATCTGACCACATGATTTTTTTTTTTTCCCACTGCTCAGTAAATTGTTCTTTGCCCCACTTTTATAGTGCCTGTCTTCTTCGCATCACAAACGTATGTGAAAGCAAGAGCCTTAGAACCCTAGTCTGAACATAGCATCTCGCTAATTATTTTGTACGCTGAACCTGATGGAGCTAACTTAGGGTTAGCTCCGGTTAATTGAGCACTGATGTGAGAATGTACTATGCATGATGTGTCTTGACTACCTCAAATCTAAAAATACTCATACTCTCACAATCCCTTAGATGTCACACAATACTTTTTTCCAGTTCTGAAGAAAATATTTTATCTATTTCGAAGGTATAAGGGGGAGAGACATTTTTCTCTAATCTACAGCTAAAATGAAATTGTATGTTCCTTGTGCCTTGTAAGCGTAACCTACAAATTAGCTGGAATGTGCAAAATGTGGAACTATTCAAATATAGCTATTCATTAGATGTGTAACGATTCCAAACCTGCGGTTCAGTTCAGGCCTCGTTTATCTTTCGTTTGGGGAGTGGGGGGTGCCTAGGAAAAAATGGCCGAAAAAATTCTGGGTTTTATTCCTCACCAACAATTTGGAACACTAAAGGACACGTTAGATTAACTTTACTTCACATAAAAGAGGTCCAATAAAAAAGAAATTATTACAAAATACAATATTGCACGGTACTGGATAACCAAATTGTTCCCACTCTGCTGACTTGAATGTGCATTGGGTCTCCTGTAGTGTCAGGTTTATCGCTCTTGCGCTAATGAAACTAGCCTAGCTTCTACCGTGGGAGCGATCACTTGATCAAGATGGGAGCAAAACAGTCACGTGACACACTCGGCTTGAAGACAATAAAACTGGTGTAATGTGTAAAATTTGCAAAATATACAGTTTGCCCTAACTTTAAATAGAGTAATCATTCTGTGATTTACATGTGTTATTTATAGTGGTAATTGTGCAATGAAAAATAAGCTTTGTAACATTAGTAACATAATTGAAAGCTCAACTGGTTCTACCTGTGGCAGCTGATTGACATTGGGTTGGGGTGGATATCGCGGTTCCGTCTTCAAGAACCGTGACACAAGATCGTGAACATTTGTATCTGTGTTTGGGTCTCGTTTCAGAACCGTCACACCATTACTATGCATGCATTCAGTATTTTTCAAATATTTTCAATGTTCTTCCTAGAATGACTGCACTACTATCAGTTGGTTCTTACGCCTATGTAGACCTAATTAAGGCTAGAAGGTTCAATATATACTGAGCAGTGAGATGTTCCCTGTTCCCCTCATGTTGGTTTCACATTGAAGTTTGTGGATCGGTTCAGTGACCATGCCATGGATTGTGTGTGAAAGCTCGTGAGCCTTAGGGATCTTACTATGCCATCTGCTGCGATGACGATTCTGAGATCGACATTCAAAAGAGCTAATGTAAAGGATGAGCTATAAAAAGACGGTTCACTTTGAGAGGGATTTCTGCTTCCACTATTAAAATACGATGACAGCAATTGTTCCAAAAAAAGATGTCCAGAATAATAGCCATTTGGGATAATAGGACATTTCTAAATACTGAATAAAAATGTCCAGCCACCCATTTTTCATAATTACTTATCCAGAAAAGGGTTATAGTAAATTCATCCTAGGAAGGGCAAGGCACAATGCAAGGGGCAGTCAAGAATGCCAGTCAATCACAAGGTACACACTGACCACGATTAATTTAGAGACACAAATTCAGCAAAAACCTGTGCGTGGAAGCACATAGAGCAGACCTTATTCTGGAGGTTTGAGATTACAGTGCTAGTCCCTGACGCATTGCACAGCGTATGATTAAGTAACAGTAATAACTGAAATAATTTTTCAGTGTATAAATATATTCCTGTGTGAGGGGTTTTACCTATACTCCAATATTGCTGGCACAATTCAAAAATGGAAACCCCATGTTTCAGATTGAGTTTGTGTTTGTGTGTGTGAGTGGATTAAAAACCTGATATTTTGACATTGTGGGGACTATTTTTCAGGTCCCCACAAAGATCTGCGAATGCAACCAAAAAACCATGGATGTATGAATGCAACCAAAAAAATCCAATAATACAATAAAAATACTCATAATCTCACAATCATTTAGATGGCTCACAATACCTTTTTCCAGGTCTGAAAAATTTTTTTTATCTATTTGGAAGGTATAAGAGGGGATTTTTTTTTCTCTAATCTAGAGCAAAGATGAAGATACTAAAAGCCTGGTGTTTTGTTTGGTTACTTATGGTTAAGGTCAGGGCTGGGAAGGGCTGGGGTAAGGTCCTCATTTTGGGATTAGAGTTTCCCCCATAGGAATGAATAGAGAGTCCCCACAAAGATATAATTACAAAGCTGTGTGTGTGTGTCTGTGTCTGTGTCTGTGTGTATCTGTGTGTATAAACTCTGAGAGATCACACTCATGTCAGTGATGTCAATTTGTCATTTATAAATTTCTCCATAAAACGTGGATATACACAAGTAGTGACAGCAGCAAATAATTTTCAAAGTTATATGTCCAAGTGTTCTATGGCGTACATTTGTAGATAAGGGGGAAAAAAACATAACCTAAAGAATTTTGAAGAAATGTTGTTTCATCATTAAGAGGCTAGATATGATAAGTCTGTCATCCTATAACATAAACATAACTAGAGCATTGACTTCTCATTAAAAAGGTGTCTATTGCATGCACAATGTCCATAACAACCCTAATCTTACCATGGGCAGCACTGCAGAGATGAAAGCTGTTGTGTGGTGTACAGAAGGGGTGACTTGGGAGCTAAATGAATGTATTGTCTGCATGGTGTAGTTTTGATCAACTTCCTTTTGCAATTCTACACCAAACATTCAATACAATTGATATTCAGACTCGCAAAATTGGAAAACACTTTAAACGGGAGGCTGTTTTTTTGTTGTTGTTTTGTTTAAGACTCAGGTGCAGAGGAAGAGAAATGACGATGCCTTTTTAAAACATAAATGGAACATGGTTCTCCAGAATGCAAACTCCTCCACAGTCAGGCATTAACTGACAAGGCTTATCTGAACCAGTCAGCTGAAACAGTATCATACACAAAGCAGTAGTTGGGGGGAGCAGGACACAGAGCTGCAGAAGTGTACAGATTTATCCTGTCAGTCATGCCAAATGCAATATATCCCTCGTTTGCTTCACTGAAACTACTGTGCTTATATTCTCATTTTTCAAAATAGTGTTTTGGGCTAATCAGGGAAGGTGAAATAACAGGAGATGTGTAAAGAACTACAAAAGACATTGTAAAAACCTGCAATAAATGGCTTATTCGTCAAACCGCAGATTTGATCATTTCCTTGTAAATTGTATCTTGGAGCTCATATTTATAAGGATCAGGCATGAGGTGACACATTTCCATTAGTCACAACAACCAGGTGTAACCAGTCAGCATGCAGATTCAGTTCCTAGGATACCTGGCTTTCATTCTACCTTTAAAAACCCTTATTGGCTCATCCAACAACAAAAAGTGCAATACAGATTGTACAGGGAAATTCTGGCAAAGTTACTCAATCTAAAGAGCTAAAAAGGACAATGCTTTGCCACACTTGACAACATTGTGCTTGAGGACAGCTGTTTACGTTATTGCCCACGTTAGAGGTGACTGTAGGATGTCATTGCCATGTCCCCTTCTGAGGGTTGGTGCAAAGGGCTCACTTACCTAGAAGAAAAGGAGAAGAACAAAATCAATCCAAAAATGCATTGCTATACACAGCTGCAGCAGATGCAGTTTTAAATGAATATTTTGCACTTCAGTTCTGTGCCTTTGTTAAAGGTATCACTAGGCATGCAGAAATGAATGCTTTGAGAAGCTTATTATATGCAAGGACTGTCACAGATTAGCACTGAACATTTTTAGGAAATCTAGATTTTTTTTTTCCTTTCTTTCTGATAATAGTCTCTCAGGAAATGTCAATAATCCACAGGAGTAATCACTTTCATTAAAAAAAAAAAAAAAATACCTGCAATACCGGTTGGTCTACTGTCACTGTGGTGTCCTCACCTGAATACCTGCAACCCTGCACAGTTGGGTGTGGGATAGATGTTTACATTTACACTGCATTTATTTATCAGATGCTTTCATCGGAAGCGATGTGTATGAGGATCAGAGCGCAGGTTCGGACAATGTTCCTGCAGCAATTTGGGTTAAGGGCCACACTCAAGGGCCAACGGGGATATTACTCTGCTGGCCATGGGATTTGAATCGCCGACCTTCCGATTACAAGAGTCCTAACCTGCACAGCCACACGGCAACACTAGAAAAATAAGGCTCTATCACTCAAGGATATAGGACTTCTATGGTCAAAAATCACATTATTCAATCAAGTTCTCTGTGCAGTACTTGCATTGGCCAGGGATCAAATACAGGCCTCCCACGAGGCAGACAAGAAAACAAAACCAAATCCTTCAAATAGAACTTTTCCATTATTTAGGCCTTCCGTAAAGCAAAGAATCCTCCACGTGCAGCATTCTTTCAGATTAGCACTTCACCATGGTCAGCACATTGTGATTTTATTAGACTGGAGACATTATTTTTTAAAATAGTTGTTTCAACTCGTAATAGTATTTTGAATTTTTCAACACTTCGGTAATATCCTGGTGAATAAAGGTGTAAATTCCTGACATTTAGGTGTGAGAAAGAAAATGTGAGAGGCGTGTGAGGCTGGAATGGTCTCACTGCCGTACAGTGCAGTAATTTACCACAGTTACTATTGTACATTGTGCAGCGTGCACTAGGTGATATAGCGCTGCTGGGAGTGCAGCCGACCGAAATTTATCTTTGCATAAATTTACTTAAGTCATTCTAAGTTGCATAAGTTGAAAGTCAGGGACAGTCTGTACAATATATATAACAAAATATATCATGGCATCTTCAGTGAAGCTAGCAGATGATTGAACCACAGACATTTTTGGAATGAACACTTGTCCAACTGACCAACAGAATAATAATACTAATAAAAATAAACCCACTGACGAGGATCAGTTTCGCTCCTTTTCGATTCCCTGATTATAAAATACCAGCCTCTAATAACATGCTTAGTCACGTGATTGTCTCTCATCAAATTGTCCCATGGCTCCATTGCAATACGAAAGTCATTTGCTTTTATGGGTTTGCTAGTCTTCTTTGTCTTAGGTGGATTTTCTCCATGTTCTTCATCTTACTCTTAAATTTGAAAGACTCAGCTAGTTGGTAACCCCAGACTTCCACGAAATGTGTGACTGCATGTGTGCATGTACTTACCCTGCAGTCAGCTGGGATCCCATTCAGGGTGCATTCATGCTTTGTGCCCTATGCTGTCTGGCAAAAGCTCCAAGCCCCCCAGCAACCCGGACTAGAATAACCGATTATGAAATAATTATGCTTTATGAAAAACACAGATACAATTTTCATAATAATATCTAATAGTGTAGCCATTGTAAATACTGAAGGCAAAAATGTCAACAGGTGACACATTTTGCACATATACATATTTATACATATTTGGTAATAACAAAGTAAGAAAAATACTTTTAAAGGTTAAACATCCCAAGTCAGGAAAGTTGCAGCATGAATCTCATGTGTTCTCATTAAAGCAATAATATCAATTTTATTGTATTCAGCTTCCCGAAAGTAATATCTTCACATATTTGATGTCAGTTTATTCGATACTATTTCAGCACTAAGAGGGAATATTTGACATATTTGACATGACATTTTATTGAATATCTACACGAAACTGAATATATGACATTTTAGTTTCTACAGAATTACAGACATAAACTTGAAATGGTCCAATAAAATTGTGTATAATTCATAACTGTGGACATTTTGTTCAACAAAAAGTTCATGTTTGCATTTAGAACATACTGTCGCGGGTTTTTATTAGAAAAGTGTGACGTGACGGTCCGCAGAGGGGACACCATGCACCAGCAGGAGGTGACCAGCAACACATGGGCCGATGGTAACCATGGTTTCCTCACAGTTGACTACAACGAAGGCCAACGAATGGCTGGCGGCCACTAATTGCTCCAACCAGGGGGCGGGACTCTCTTCCCCAGTGCAGGAGAAGGTCAGGAAGAAAGGAAAGGTCGAAACAGCAGTGAATTCTCTCTCCCTGCCCATGTGAATATTGAAGGATGACCGCCTTGAAGGGATTGCTGCCTCCTGACTGATGATTTTGCATATTTGGAAGAAAGCAAAGGGCAGACCGGTCATGCTTGCTGTTACTCTCACTCTATCTCCACAGTTCTCAGTTATATTTGTTGTTTGCAAATGGCATAAATATTTAACGTTTTCAGCCCTCTCAGTTTTTCACTGGCATATGTGCTTATAAATGAATTGTTTGGCCTGTTTCTTTGTTGAGTTTTATTTTTGAATGAACTTATGTTGTTCTGAAAAGGGTTGTTTTCATATGAATTGTTTTTCATTCCCCTCACTGTTTGTGGTATACAAATCCCAAAAATAAAGCCTAAATTCCTTCCTTATCTGCCGTCAGTAGTGTTGAAGTCATCGACTGCCTGTTAATGATGACCCTAAACTGGTCCTCTTTTCTGGCTGCAGATATGTACCTGGGGAAGTACCACCAGGACATCTACCTGACATGAAGAACACTGCAGCCAAAGCCAAGCTCCATGTCATTATTAATAATTATACCACAGCTTAGGTAAATGCTATTTTCTAATTGGCCCAGAGATGTCACATGGGTGTTGAATGTTTCTGTGTAACCGCACAGGTAGTTCCGGCAGCCTAACGACGGTCCTATACAAATGTGTTGTAATATTTTATTTAACATGTTAATATAAAATCCTCTTTGACTTTTTACTCATAAATAAGCAATCATTTGTCATCAGTATCATTTTAAAAACACAAGCACCTGTCTGTTGACAGCCTCTCCCTGTCTGTTGACAGCCTCTCCCTGTCTGCTGACAGTCTCTGTGGTAAGTTAATGGACTTGCAGTTTCCATGAGTAGCCTGACCAGACGTTCTATCATTATGGGGGCTATATTTTTAAGGGCAGCTTTGAACATTATTAAATGCTAATTGATTTTTTTTCTAGAAAATGATCCGTGACTAGTATATTCCAAAAATATTTTTTGTTTGTTAGCCATGGTATAAGAGGAATATAAGAGGAATAAACCACTTTTTTATCCATTACTTATAAAATTAGTAACAATAAATTACATTGTTGCATTAAATGTGCAAACATTTGAAGCAGCATCTATGCCCCACAATCAAATAGACGATACAATAAAACCTGCAAGGCAAACCATGAATGAGAACCCACTCAATCTTTCATCCCAGCTATGCATATTTAAACTTTACATTTTGAGAATGCAGACATTATACACTTGATTGATTTACGAATTTTCATTTAATTGCTTAGTTAATGTGAGTTCCTACGAAACTTCTATGGAAAAGTGTTCCATCAAGTCCGGCGGCAAAGGAGCACCAGAAGGAAACTAGAATTAATGTATTTGGTTCCTAGGGGGAAGGCTGAATGAACCATTTTTTCTCAGCCACAGGGCAAGGGAAGTAGTTGTTTATTGGAATTGGAAATGCAATCAGCTGGCTATTGCATTTGATATGTATATATTACATATTGCATATATTGCTCATGGGAGTTTTACTTACACAAAAATATTCTGAGGGCTGAAGTAAAAATGATTGGTTCAACCAATTTGTCCCACCTCCTCTAGTTGGTTGGACCCACCTCCTCTAAAATCTGATTGGTCATCTCTCCAAACCAATCATTTTTACTTCCTCCCTCAGAATATTTTTGTATAAGTAGAACTCCAAGCAGCGCATAGATTGGCCTTTAGCTCCAGGACATGTTTGTGTGCATTTTTTGTTACATGTCAGTTTGCCTCTGATAATGGAGGCCATAATATAAATGGTATGTGTCTTGTTGAGTTTAGCTAAGGTGGCTGTCCTGCAGAGTCTGTTTATCTGAACTGCTCAGATCATAGGGGAGGCAGGACAGCTACTGGGACAAGGCTGAGAGAGATTCTGCAGCATATTTAACCTGTGCCTAGGACTACAGCAGCACCCTCCCCTCCTAGAAAATCTCATACATAGTAACTATGCCCAAGAAATGATGCTTCAGTGCCCCTATTGATGACACACCAGTAGCCTTCACATCTCATGCAGTCGATATATTACGAAGGCTAATCCTCAGAGAACACTTGTGGAAGACATCTTAGACGCACTGAAATGTAGCTACCGGGCACATGTACTGTAGGTGTGGGAGATGCTGTCTTGTGGCTGTACAGCAAGCATAGACAACCTGGGCAACATCATAAAGATGATCTTTTTTGACCCGCCCCAGTGCATTTAACACTTTCCAGACTTCACTGCTGGTGGAAAAGCTTGAAGCTAATGCAGGGTGAGGATGTCATGGTTGCCTGGATAAGATTGCCACAGATGTCCACACTAACAGGACACATTTCACCCATATCAGTAATGGCATATGGGATACGGTGCTTAGCAACACTTAAGTGTGACAAATGAAACACTCTTAGCAACACTCTGATGTCCCTCAATGAAAAGCTGGACAATCTGCACAAGAAAGTCCTTCAGTATAAAGTAAATGCTACACTATAGATTAGTGAATCATGTACTATACGGTATATAGTACTTGCTTCAGTAGTGCGATATAGCTAGGATCGTGTTCTCTCTGCTGCCAGCCAGGAGGTATAATACCAAGCTGAAGGAAGCTGGTGGCTTGATCAAACTTTGGTGTAAAGCTAGCCCTGCCTTAAAACTGTATCTGGACTCTTTGGAGGTGGCGGTAGAGGAAAGAATGTTGTTAAAATTGAACTCTTATGAATAATTCGACAGACAACTGGTACAGCCTCGGAATGCCTTCACACATACACAACTGAGATAGTTCTTAAACACATATTTGCTTGTTCACTGCTTCCAGTCTCCACATCCCTAACCTGGGAGAACACTCAGCTCACCTTCAAGCTTTGACTTATAACTACACTGCAAACATTTCAAGTTAATAAGACATGATTCTACCTCATTTGTACCACTTACAACGTATCATACACTTTTTTCTATTTATTTAGGGTCAGATTCTTGTGCTGGGAGTTATATTTTGCTGCTGAACAAGACAACTGATTTACCATAAGGAGGGACTTTGACTGCATATTATGGAAATACGACGTGTAGTTCAACCCTAAACACAACATAAATCACAGATGCTTCTATTTTTTATTAGAGAAAACTGGAGCCAGACGAAAAAAGGCTGTTTATCAGGGCTATTTATCATTTGACAAAACACTGTGATTTTGGCATAAACAAGGAGGAACACATCTGTTACCGCATAGCTGTGAGCATTCTCAATACAGTATGATGCAGTTAATGACCGATCTTAAATTAGCTCAAACTATTCCGAGTGTTTGCCACTTTCAGAAGGTTACGCTCTGAGCTCATTAGCGAGGGGAGACACGCATGGCAGTGTGGGAAAGTGGAAATACAAAATCAGAAGGCAAGGAAACAAATTTGGGAACATGGAGAGCCAAAGTGTGGAAGGTGTGGCAAAATTAAACATTAATACAAGAAAAATTGCCCAGAAATGAAACCCACCAGCAATAAGTACCTGGGAAAAGTAGCTAATTGAAGAAGAATGTATCACACTAAATCAGTCGGGGAAGTCACTGATAGTGTTTCACAGACATCATATGAAATGAGCTGCCAGACCACATTTGGTCATCAGATTCTCTCTCAAGCTTCACAAGACCCGGGAACATCTTCACTGCCCTACTCCGGGTTTCATCACCATGACGAATAATGACAGACATTTTGATCAAAATGCAATTTTGACCACAGACATGGTATTTGAAAACGTTACCTACATAATAGTCACTGGACGATATTGCAAAATATTTTATGACAGTATTTTTTTCATATTACTGAACATCGTAACAAGCTTGTGAGTCATGTTTAAGAAATGGCCAACACTGCTTTAAGATGGAGAAACAGCTGTTTTAGTACAGGAGTTACACCTTTATTGACAGCTTGCTGTCAGTACAGTATAAACTAGCAGAGACACAGACAAGGGAGTCAACAATTTACATGACACTTATGCTCAGGGTTTCACACTAACAAACATATGTCCTCCTTGGAAAAACATTACACAGGAACAACACTTACTATTTACAAGACACACACGTAAATAAATGTATCAACTTGAGACGGACAAGACTGGCAATCTTGCGCTACTTTGTGGCATGCTGCTAATCTGCTGGTAATCTGAATTAGTAAATTCCTTACAAGTCTGACCTGTGCCAGCACAATGTCAACAATCATCGCAACTTATTTCAAGTCATCATTTCTTTACTTGAGGCTCCATTTTTATTTAACATTTGCATAGGTTTGCCCTTAGATTCAGAACATGAAAAAGGCGACATATTGACATAAATGGACTGCAGGCTGAAAACTAACTTTAATATATTATAAAGAAATGTACGTTTTTCTTAGGGCTCAATACTAGAAAATGTTGACAGTAGAGTTTGTTGCTGGGGGGTTTTCGCTGCTTGTCGTAGGGAATGGGTTTGACATTGCTGGTAGACAACATTTTTTTTTTTTGCTCAATCAGACTATTTTGCCACGGACACAGATGCATATTGCCACTGTCATGTTTGTACCGACAGGTTGATGAGACCTGCCAGACACAACCCTACGCTCTCTTATGTTCCCTGAATGCTCTGACTGTTACACTGTCTCTTTTGATTGAGCCGTCCCATAAGGCCCTTGCTATACTTGAAAAGCATTACACAGCACTTGCTCTGCACTACTTACTCTTGTTACTTGGTATAATAACGTCTAGTCGACCCCTTAACAGCAGTATGTTTATAATATATTTTTTGACTTACTTGTACGTCACTTTGGACGTTTTGCAATAAAAAAAAATAATAAAAAAGTTAGAATACTCAGATATCACAACGTGAAGTCTTGGTGGTCATTTGGACTTACTGGTAAAGTTTCAAGCTAGCAGCGCTGATCAAAGTTCATTAGGCACTCTGGGCAAGCATCACCGCTGGTGCCCTCTCGTCCATGACAAGGTGAAATTAGCTTGCTAAGTTGGCACCCCTTCAGAAGATTGCGCCCTAGACGGCCGCTAGTATATCTTGCAAATAGAGGCAGTACTCATTCTCAGTATATGTCATGCATGGCCTGCTAAGCCAACCCACAGCATTTGCAAAGGGGCTATTGAAATGCATAGAAGAAGCTAACAATGCGTTTGGCGGGAGCACGGCACCCTCAAAACGGAACCAGTCAAAATCCAGTTAAAGGAGAACACTCATCCATATGCAGTGCACACTGCACAGAGAGTTCCCCTCCCTCTGATGAAAAAGGTGAACGAGGAGCTGCAGGGCATGAAGGAGAACTGTTTTATGGAGTGAGTGACAGAGCCCGCCGACTGGTGCGAGTCGATGGTACCAGTTCTGGAATGGAATGGTAATGGGCATATCTGTGTAGATTTAAATTTAGAGCTAAATGAAGCTGTAAAATGCCCCAGATCTAGCATCACCAGTGCCTTAACAGACGACTGAAACTTGAAAGGAATGATATATATCGTATATTTAGTTTTTTTTCTATATATGCTCACTGTCTCGTACGTATGCTTTTAACTTTTAAGTCTTAATTCTCAGGGGCCAGCAGTAATGAGTGGAGACTGATAGGAAGCTTTCAGGGTGACACTCCCACCCAGTGTCAGACAGTGGCTTTACAGTTAGGCTAGGAATTTCTTTTGAAATGCGTCATTGTTTATAACAGTTTACGCTGTGAATATAGTGTCTTCGTGGCAGCAGATCAATATGTCTCCTAGTGTGGAACTCAAATAGCAATAGCCACAAGATGCAAAGGTGTGAGGATAGCACTGAATAATGAAGACTTGGAATTTTTGCGGCTGATCTTTCACTCCGTCTTAATCATTTAGCCTTATTATTGGGATAAAACCTTTTTGGTGTACCTAGACAGATACCATTCGGCTAAGTCTGAAGTCACAGTAAAATCAATAAATAACTCTTTTAACACAGACATCCATCCAGGTCAGAGTCGGGGGGGAGACTGGATAGGAGTGTAGAGCACTCAGTTAAAAAAACATTTATTGGCTTTCACTACCAGGGTCTGAAACATAGCACTGCAAACTGGGCCATCCATTCACAATGCAAGGTTTTTCCGCTCGCTACTCCCTGAGACCCTTAGACAGCACACAACAGGAATCGAGTAAACAACGAGATTTAGGGCTGCTGACTGTTTGGGCGTTTGACTGTTTGTTGCAGGCCAGGGTGCGTAAAAAGTAGACAAATGCAAAGGACTGGAAAACAAAAACAGGAAGTGAGGCGGAAACCCAAACAGAATAATTACAACAAGCCTAAAACAAGCCAGCAGTTACCCACCGCATGAGCTGTGGAATTAGCTAATCAAGCTAATCCAGCTAATGAAGCCAGGAGCAAGACACCACTAACCAGGGCCGGAATCTCAAGACAACACGGCAGCTATCCAGAAGCATGGACCCAAAAACGAGACACCGCTAACCAGGACTGGAATCTTGAGACAACACGGAGGCTATCCAGAAGCATAGACCCGGAAGCAATACACCGCTAACCAGGACCGGAATCTCGAGACAACACAGTGGTCATCCACTAGCACAGACCCGGAAACAAGACACCGCTAACCTGGACTGAAATCTCGAGAAAACACGACGGCCATCCAGAAGCAAAGACCCGGAAACAAGACACCGCTAACCAGGACAGGAATCTCGAGATAGCATGGCGGCCATCCAGAAGCACAGACCCAGAAACAAGACATCAGTAGCCAAAACCACAAAGCCATTCATAATGCCAGCAACCCTGACGAAAACCCAGGAGTAATACAAACTAAACCCAGTCCAAATGGGACTCTGAACCAAATCAAGCACAGAGAGTAATAATGATGACTGAGCAGCACTCATTTCTGTGATCTACACTGATTAAATCACATTCAGAGCTAACTCCCACTGGCTCAGAGCAAAATCACTCAGACCAGGCTCAATGGACTGGTTACAAATGCAGGGTAAGTGTGGCAATGATTCTATAACCAGTTCCAATGAAATTTGAACCATATCTCACTATGGGATTATGGCTAAGGTACTATGGTTCACATTACAAGTAAAATTTATATAAAAAACAAATGGACTCAAAAGTGTAGAAAGATATTCTAAGTTGATAAACAATAGTATGAAAAATCATTCACATTCACAAAATCCTTTGATATTTCATGATTTATCACACCACACAGTAATTGAAACAGATTGTTTAGAAACATAATAAACCCGAATTGCTCAGTATATCCAGGCGTATAAAGGATTCCTTTCTTTATGCAGGCAATTAGTTGCTTTGTTAATTTTCTTATAGTTTTACTTTGTTTGACATATTTTTCTGTAGAATTTTTTAGGTGGGTCTGTTACGGCTAATTTTAAAAATACACCTCTGAAACTAACTATATATAGCTAAATAACTGAATTTCCATGTGAAGGCAGCACAAGGTACAGATTTAAATATACCTAAACTATTTCCAATGGTATTCTGAATATCACTAAGTGCTGTAAAGGCAGGCAAAAAAACACATCCTGGACTAGAAATTGTTCAGCATTTTATGGCTGAATGTGTACTGAAGGATTTATGTTAAATTCATTGCCCAGGGGTATATCCTGTATAATAGTATGATAATGCAACTTGTATTCCAGAGGTATGTGTATTTTTAATGTATGAGCAAACAAGTTCACTAAAGAACACAGGCAAGTTATTCCACAATAATTCCACAAGTTTATATTATTTAACAGTGATTTTCACTCAAATGTTTTTATCCAAAGAAAATGAAAGCATACAAATACGTGTTTAACGGTTTGTTCTTCTTCTGCTAAAGTCTGGTAAAAGCATGTGGAATCTGAGACCCGTTTTACACAGTACAATGTAAAACAAAATGATGGCTCCTGTGACATCATCAGTTGAAGTACACCTAGTAAGCTTTTCTTTGACTCAATAAAATGTCTTTTCAAATCAGCCTACAATTTCTCAACTCTATGACAATATTCAAAGTGGCAGCATCTTGCGTTGTGTACATATACTATTACTTTCAGAAAGATGTTTGTGCTTGCTATATTTTATTTGAAATCTCAGAAGTATTTTTTTTTTTGGTTTTTTCACGCGCCAGACATACCCTGCCACCCCTTTGATTAAGCACTGACATCCCATTCTAACACAGAAGCAATGCTAAATTACTCCCTTCACGAACTGTGGCTCTCTAAGTATGGATTCAGTGTACCAGTCTTGGTTGACTGAACTTCTGGTCAGGCTCAATATATCTCCAGAATGAAATATTTAACTCTGTCAAAAGCGAAATTCATCAGCAATATATTACTTTAATTCCTTTGGAATGAGTTGTTGCTGGCCTGTACCAGCCCCGCACCCATTTCAATATTATTAATTTTATACCGCCTTGCGCCCAAAGCCTCAGGGACAGGCTCCGGACCCCCCGCGACCCTGAACGGAATATGGATGGATGGATGGATAATTCTTTACCTTGATATAATTGTAGAAAATGAAATTATTGTCATTGCATTTGGATGTTGGCCTGAACACTTTATGCAATCTTAAAGCACATCATTATGAAGACAAAGTCTGAATATTTCTGACAGTTTCTTAAAGGATAAAATATTGAATTGAGATTCCGGGTCTTTCTGCACATATGTTTATAATAGCACACCTTCCATAACCAAATAAATAAATAAAATAGCATTAAATGCCATGATCCCCAAAAACACTGCTTCCATTCCAAAATCATGATGTAAAACATGTACTTAAAATGTCATCATAAATCAGTTCTTTTGTGTCAATGAATTTGATTGCATAACTAAGTTCTACTGGAAGCCAAGCAAAGCATTTGTCAGAATGTTCAAAGTCTTCTTACAAGGACACATTTAAATACGATACATTGCAAAACTAAACATAACAAATATCTACAACTCTATAAACTCTCAATTTCTACCCGCAATACAAAGAGAGTACGTTAGTACTGGGACACAGTAAAACAGTACTTTTAAAGCCTGGCTGTGTGACCCAAATGTGCAGCTTTTAGCGACATGGTTAATCTTATTTTATATATACAGTACGTCTATTTTTTCACAATTATTTTTTTATGAGTTTGTGGCTAGAAGGCTTGCTCTGATTAAGACTTTGCTACTATGATTTATGTTTCTGTTTCTGACTGTCATAGGAAGTTTATATGTTTTTAAATACAGCCAACTAGAATTATTATAACTCAAAAACCCTGCTGGTTCTAGCATTCGCATGCATGCAATATCTAAGGAATAACTCATAACAAATATAGCTAAAGGGTATGTACTCATGCCAGGTAAACAGAGACAGGAGAAGAACTGACAAGCTTGTCTTCGCTGGAATTTCTGCTGACTCCATCTGTGACACCCCCCCACCGATCGGACGTCCCCACTATGCCAGGATGCCAGACCTGAACTTTGCCTCCTTCCCTGGTGATTTAATAAATCCGACCTCTCTCAGCTGACACTGGTGAAACTTTCCATTGCGTATGTATGTTTATGCTGACACCCCAGCACTAAACTAAGAACAGTTTTAAGGAATGATCAACCAACTGCCTCTCTGACACCTGGCTGGATCAAATGGTTCCAGACTCGCACCATGGCCCCCCTGGGATTGCTCATCTTCAGAGCTAGCAGGTCAGCAAAACTTTCTCTAAAAATCACGAGGAAGCAGCATCTGTTTCGTGGTAAATCAGCTTTGGCGCGATAACGTCTCATGCCTGTTCTCACTGGTATTTATATTCCGTCACAAGGAAGCACAAACTTAGCCATGGTCAGATCTTGTCCGAATTCTGTCATTGTAGTTTTGGGGGAATTTAGTCGTTCTTGTTTACTCACTAATGAGTAACGGGAAGTGGATTACCACAGCCTAGAGAAAAAAAACATGGTTTTCCCAGCCGCCTATATCGTTTCTCCCCATATACTACTCGGATTAGCTGATCATACTGTGCTGCTCCTTTTCCATTGTAAATAGCAGAATCTTAAAACCAAAACCTTAACCACTTTTAAGTTGTGGTTGGGCAGCGCAGTGGCACAGTGGTTGACACGTCTGGGACCAGTGTTTGAGTCTTTGCCCTTAGCTCTGTGCCTCTGTGTGTGGAGTTTGCATCTTCCCCCCATGGCATTGTGGGATTTCCTCCGGGTTCCTCCTCTCTGGATTCCCCCATAAGGACAGGCTTACGACCCAGAACTCCAAAGCAGACTTTATGGCACGATTCAGCGATTCAAATACGTCTCCGTTACTAAAGAGTTGAAAAACGTTCTGCACAAAAGGAAGAGGGTATTTTACTGAGGAAACAGAGTAGGTTATGAGCCCATAAAGAAAGATTTTGAGTTGAAGAAAAATAGCAAGTTAGGAAGAGAGACCTTCAGATGATACCACGTAACCTAGGGAGGTGTGGAGCGGGTTAAAGAGAACCTCAAGTTACCAGCAAACCAGTGATCTTGTGCTGGAGGGGCGCCTGTACAGGGCTAATGAGTTCATTCTTTATCTCTACAACTCCCACCTCCAGCAAACTTGTTGTTTCTTGTTCCTCCCTCAAACTTATCCGCTCTGATGCTAATTCCACCCATCCCTCACCATGTCCTCCCCCCCTTCATATTTACAACACAATGGACCCAACTTCTCAGACTTTCTCTGTTTGCAAGGTGACAAGACAGCTGAGTACGTTCCACACAGGTAAGGCCGCAGAGCCTGATGGGACGAACCCTAGGGCGCTTAAGTCCTTCGCCGATCAACTGTGTGAAATGCTCCAGTACCTCTTCACCCTCTCCATGAATCCGCAGGCAGATTCAATGCTGTGGAAGACACCCTGTTTGGTCCCTGAGCCTTAGAAGGCATGCCCCAGTGACATGTCAGATTACAGGCCAGTGGTTTTCACTTCACACATTATGAACATTTTGGAGAGACTAGCAGTCTCTTCTGTCCTCAGCCGAATGACCAGCTGGAACCCTGCAGTTTGCCTGGCAGACCCATATCGAGGTTGATGATGCCATACCGTGAGGATCGCGAACTTTGATTTCCCCAGTGCCTTCAACAACATTCCACCTCAGCTACTGCAAGATAGACTCGGCAATGACGATGAAGATGCCTGTGGTGTTCTGGATCACTTACTACCAGACTGGCAGACTGGAGTTTGTGAGACTACGGAACTGTGTGTTGGGAGTCCCAGAAGGAAGTTTTTGCTCCTCATCATTGACCCTCAGTTTCAAGAACAAATCTGATGCCTGTCATCTGCAGAAGTTTTTGGACAATTCTGTAAGGCTACTGGCTCCACAGGAAACTGTGATCCTCGACTCCTTTGGGCCAGAATTTTATTTTTCTCCCATTGGGAACTGCCAAGTTTGCTCTGATGAAACTGGATTCACATACTCACTCTGGCATATCTGTTGGACTCACCTCAACCCCCACTGAGTAAGAAGTGGCCCACAAACAGGTTCTTGCATACTTTCTACTAAAAATCACATCCTATCCTCTCCTCCTCTCCTCTTGGAATAAAAGATATAGAACTTGTGGAGTTCTTGCCTAATTAGAAGGCTATATCTCCTTGGCGGACTTAGAAACTTAACAACCTTGTTAAACTTCCAGCTGACTATCAGTCTTGATATCTGGTTGTCCATTGATCCATTGCAATATCCTCTGGAAATAACAATTTAACATCTGCTCAATGATTGTTACTGTGTTCAATGGGAATATTCACATTGGTATGAGATTTAAGGAAGGGCTACAAGATTGTTGGGGAGTAACTCAATAGGCAAAGTATTCCGCCTGGTATTATGAGTATTCCGCCTGGTATTGTGAGTAGCATTTACAATCAGATCTCACCATCACTTACTGTGATGCTGCGTTCTATTTGGATTCGGAACTCCGAGGTCCTAGCTGGAAATTTCAACTCATGAAAACGGAGGAATCGACACAACCCTGACCTCAGAATTCAAGATAACAGAAGTGAAAGTTGTAGTTTTATACTGTTTATTAGTACTTACATCTTATTTGTGGCTCATTAAATCGGCCGTACACATAATACTCTCCAACTTATCTGTGGATGTGCTACTACAGAGTTTTATCCACAAAACACCACATAATATGATGTTAGCAACAGATATTGCTAACAATTAACAGAACTGGATTTCATGCTTAGTCGGATTTAAGGTAGTCCAGGCTGAATGTAAGTGAACGAAGATAAAGCCCATTTAAACTGAGGTACCTTAAATCGGACAAGTTGTCCAGCTAAGCATGAAATCTTTACTTGAAAAACAGGTCCCTGGTATTGTTAAATAGCTTTCTGACTGGTTGTACTGCAACACGTTTAACTTGGATGTGAAGTCATTCATTCCCAGTTCCGAGTTCCGACCTACGAGGTAAATGGAACACAGCTTTTGCTGGGTGTGTATTACTAACAGTCTTTGAACTGTTCTGCATGTCTGATGTAGTTGCATTATATCGTTAAGTGGCCACTTTATGTTGAAGCAAATCCTGTACAATATCAATGTGCAGAATACACAAGCTTTGTAAGAGTATTTTCTGTCAGGTATGTGTATTCTGTTGGTGATGTATTTGACCATTCGTATTGTTCCGTATGTGTAGCTTGCTGGCCACTTGTGTTGATCTACATGTTTTGATCTGAATTGCAATAATACCCGTCAGGTATCAGGTGTTCCTGGATGGCACAGTTTCCTCCTGCAGGTCAAAGACATGCCGCTTCTGTTTATAAATTACACATGGAATATAATTGTGTGTGTATGTGCCCTGCATCCTCTGATCAATGTCCAATGTATACTAGCCTTTTTCACTATACTGCCTTATATGAAATATGAAATTGCAAAATATATGATTGATAGAGCATTAGTTCCATCACTGGTAGTTATTAGTTATCATATATTTAAGCTGTGTGTGTGTTGGGATTAAGGGGGGGGGGGGGCTTGTATATACAACACACAAGTTATCTTTATTGTCATTGTACAAGTACAGTGAGATGAGATTTAGATCATCCTGCAGAAGCCTGGCATATAGCAATGTAAAAATAAAAATACATAGTATAAAAGTACAAAAGGAATATTGCACATGAATTATTGTACATGAGATAAATTATTGCACCTGAAGAAGGCAGAGGTTGAGAGTCTGCAAGACAATATTTATGATCAGCAGTATTGCAGAGTATAATGGATTACATAGAACACAATTGTGATACTAAGATGAATGTGATAGCAGTATTGTCGTACAGTCAATAGAGGTGATTGTATGATGGCTATATTACATTGTTGGGACCAAATGTCCCCACAGTTGTGATAAAAACCTGTTGTTTTGACAATGTGGGGACCAACTTTTCAGTCCTCACAAGGGGAAACTCAAATCAGTGGCAATCAAAAAACCAAAAATGCCAAAAGCCTTGTATTTTGGTGAGTGTGTGAGTGTGTGAGTGTGTGTGGGGGGGGTTTGCTTAGATCACATTTGCAGATCAAAATGTCCCCAAAGTGTGGTAAAACCAGAAACTTCCTTTTTTTTTTCAGGTTGCCATTTGGATAACCTCCATTTTCTAAAAATAGGCATGCCAACATGTATGTGTCTGTGTTTGTAGAACATTACATTCATTTCTAGTATTTATTAATTGGGACTATATTTGGTTTTTGAAAACCACCATATCTTCAAAATTCCAATTACTTTTATCTAAGAACTGTAGAAAACAACCCCAACAGAAAGATCAAATTTAGAATGAATTTAAATTTCTGACCTACACAAAAAAGTCATCTTCAGTGCCATCAAATCAGTCAATGAAGTATGCTAGAGGAATTACCACACTTGAATGTTGAATGAAAGCTTAAAATTATATATAAAATAGCAATGTATTACAAAAGCCCATTTTAAAAATAATGGAAGGGCTGAATCAAATCATTAAGTATGAACCATAGCCAGAACCTTAATATAAAAAACATCTAAAAGTGAAATATAGACACTACATGTCCCCCGGTGAAATATGCTATTCACATTCAAATGATCCATATTCTGTATTATCTAACAGGGTAATATAGGCTTGATAACATAGCTGGCAATAATTCTGGCAACAGACTTTCTGAAAATACAGAAATCAAGTGCTGGGCCAACAGTAGCCTTAAATTTTTAAAAATTCAGAAGGAAGACATCAAGACCTTAACTCCACTTGCTTAGCTTTAATAATATGAATCACTGGTTCAGTCATGAGAGGAGGCTACATATTTCAATAATTTTTTTAACTGATTTTGCAAGAATTGGTCAGGTGGAACTTTATAATAGTGTGAAATAAAAATGTTTTAAATCATATTACCACTGGGCCGTTGAGCAAGGCCCTTAACCCCAGCTGCTTCTGGGGCCCTCGATTAGCCGCTATCTAATTTTTAATGCTGTCAACACAGTTCTCCGCGGTATACGGTATTTTAATGGTATTTTCAAAAGCAACATTATTCTGTTATTTCGAAATCTCTGATAAAATTTGCCAGGGGGGTGGGGGAAGGGTCACATGATGAATTTCAAATGGAATATTTTAACGGGGACCACCCAACCCCCACCAATTACACTCATTTTGTTACCAATATTTCCAGATACCGCAGCATCACATATTATTAAACCCAATCCTGCCCTGGGTACTGCCTGACTCAATATAATTTTCACTTCTGTTCTTAGAGCTAGCACTTAAGGGCCCATCTCCACTAATACATTTTCATTTAGTAACGCAGTAATTTTCTTCCGATTTAGCCTTCTATACACACTACCAGAAACTGAGAAAAATTTCTGCAGACGCATATCTTTTCTTTCGGAAACACGTAAAAAACAAAAAAATAATCAATTAGTGCGGACGTAGCCTAAATACATAAAAGAAATAAGGCAATGTAATTAACATATTTGTAACAGCATCTCTACGCAGGATGGACTATACAGTTCGTAAGATTTGTACGGTCAGCTTGGCTCAGGTGAAATTTGACCCACGTGTATCCCGCTACATACATCGGCCATCAGACATTCCCGTAGACCCAAAACTCGGTTGTTAATTTCCAAAGAAAATGTTCAATTGAGAGGTGACAAAATCTATGTTCTGTCAGTGAGCCAGTTGGGAATGAAGCGTTAAATGTTAAGGGAGCTCACTCATTGAGAAAGGAGAGTTTCAAAACCACTAAGGCACAATCTGAAATTACTATCCCAGTCAGGAGATGTGTCAGCCTCTGTGTGAAGACCTGACTTGTGTACAAACTAGTGATTCTACCTGCCATCCTTTCTCCTCAGTATGTGCTTCCAGCACATTCCCATTGTTTGGGAGGAAACACAACACTCAAAATGTACATGGTGCTTTAACAACTTGCAGTGTCACCTCCATGAAGATTGCATAGTGGAACTGCCAGTCTGCTGAAGGTGACTTCATCATTGTCCTCACTATACACTCAGCACTTCATATCCTGGCTCTGACAGAAACTTGGATCTGCACTGAGAACACTGCTACTCTGGGTTCTCTATCTGCCAGCTTCTCTTCCTCCCTTACTCCCCACTCTATTGGATGGGGAAGAGGTACATGTTTTCTCATTTCCAAGATCTAAAAATATACTGATGTCTGCTCTTTGTAATTACTCAACATTTGAGTGCCATACAATTGCTATCACTAGCCTTTCCAGACATATTGTTACATTTATCTCCATTCATAGGCTCAATAGAAAACTTTCTTGAATTGGATATGCTGTTATGAACCATTCTTGGTGGTGGGTCACCACAGATCAGCCTTGGGGGCTTGAACATCCACCTCAGTAAAGCAGAGGTTTCCTAACCCTTCTGCCCTCATTTAACCTGACCCTGTTTCTGCACTCCTCCCAATCACAACCTCTCCCACAGCCTGCAACATAGTGACCCACCAGATTCAATGAGATAATCTCTCTCAACTTGGCACCATGGGACTGTTCTGAGATGGACTGACTTTTGCCTATTAGGCAGATCTCAATCTTTGCCCCCTTCCTTTTCTCTCTATACATAAGACCTCTAGGTCCAGTCATGTCATCAGTCACATGGCTTCTGCTACAACTAATATGCCAATGACATCCAGCTATGCCTGGCCTTTCCACCCAGTGATACCAGATCTTTGCAGGGTGTTCCAGGAACCGATGGGTAATGGATGATGACCAGCTGTTCTTTGTTGAACACATAGCAGCTATCTCGCAACCTTGTAGATTAACTCAATGTATGGATGATCAGGAAAATCAGGCCTTATTCGTCTGAGTATGCAACTCAGATTCTAGACTACTATAATAGCTTGTCCGGTCAAACCGCTACAGATGATTAAAAATGCAGTGGCACGTCTATTATGCTGTCATCCAAAATGCTTTCGTGTTACACTCTGCTTTGTCGCTCTTCATTGGCTTCCTATAGGTTCCCTGCATCAAGTTCAAGTCCTTAGTGATGGTTTTCAGAACCATCAATGGGATCGCACCCAACTCTGTCAAGATGCTCATTAAGACCTACATCTCATCCTATTTTGGTTAGCTAGCCAACACTGCCTGGAATTCCCTTGACTATGAGAGAAATCTCACCCTAGACCAGGGGTACTCAACCAATTTTCCCCAAGGTCCAAATATCAGCAAAGCCACTGCTGTCCCTGAAAAAAAATTCAGGGCTGCCAGTTGAGTACTCCTTGCCCTAGACATTTTCCATGAGTGATCTCTTGTTGGTAGAACAAGCTGTCAAACCACATCCACTCATCAGATTCCTTCTCAGCCTTCAAGCAACATCTCCAGACCCACCTATCCCGAGAAGACCTCTATTAGCTCTACTCTATAGTCGTTTAGCTGGTCTCTGGTGCTCTTAGTGTTGCACTTACTTTTGATTTGAAAACCTGTATTATTTAAGGTCTAGCTAAGTTTGAAAGATGTTGTATAGCTCTTGCTCTGATACTACTTGCACTAACCTATTGGTATTGACTCTCCTAACTACACAGCTCCGGACAGCTGTATTCTTGGAACCTTATTTGACTCGCTTATACGTCACTTTGGACAAAAGTATCTACTACATAAATGTAAATATTAGTGACTTTTTTTTTCTTTATCCAGCCTAAGCTATTCACTACCCACTGCCTGACTTTCTTAATAATCTTAATATGAGGAATTAATCATTGAATAATAGAAGGAAATTACGGGTTCGAGTTCTTCTCTGTTTGTGTGACTTGTTTTCCAGTGTTTAAACTGTAAATGGGGGCTTGGCTTTGATTACTCTGGGTTTTCTTTCAATAAATATATATTATGAATAAATTCTGATGAATAACCTTTAGAAAACAATATTTTTAATCTTAATGTGTGTAAAGCAGTATTAGTATTAGCTTCCTCTGTCTTACTAATTGGTATATCAGTTGTCTCAGATTACTTTCAAATGGCTGTCAAAAGCAATTCAGTGCAAGCGTTCATTGGCTGCCTGAGCACGAGGTCTCTGCATTGTCATGATGATAAATTGGCTGTAGTCGTTCAACAGAATCAGGGAGAGAGCCAAGTGGTATTCCCCAGGAATGAGAGGAAGGGGTAGAGGAGTGAATTATGGAAGTCTGGAGTGCTGGATACACTTTGGTCATTAAGATTATTGAAAAGGAATCTACCTTACAAAATCCAAAACAAGAAATGTATGTTCCACCGCTGTCACATTATATTATATTAACCACAAGTCTTTTTGTTCCCGGCATCCCATGAGATCCTCTTTAGAGTATTTGTCGGCTGTATAGTTTTCTTATTTCTTCCACAGAGTAATAGACATCCAGCAGAAGATAGACACAAAGTGTGAGACAGAATGCAGAATACAGTGTGAGACGGAATACAGATGCTAATCACACAATGCCACGCAAGGGAACAGGGTAATGAAAATTGTAAAATATGTGTTTCTAGATATGGATATGTATAAATAAACAACCAGATCAAAAGACGGATGAGCAGGTCACGGTTCTCTGTGCACCACTGAAGGGGCAGAGCCAACAAAGCTAACTTTTTGTAGCTTTACAATGATATACTGTTGTATGACTGAATGCTTTGTACCGGTCACACTGAGACCATTCAAATGAGACCAAACATGAACATGTACACGGCTTGCTTTCACATACACGAATTCTGCATGAACTTGTGCGACCTGGGTCAGGAGAAAGCGGCAAGAAGAGACAGAGCGAAATAAGGATGGATTTATAAGCAGAAACCATGTAATAGCCTGCCCGTGGGCTACTTCGCACTTAGTGGGGGTTGTCGTGGGTCCAAAAGACATGCCAGAGTGAATGTATGAGTCCAGACTCATAAGGTGGACTTGACAGTTCTCCCTGAGGTAAAAAGAAACAATGCAGGCCCAAAGAAGTCCAGGATCACAGAATCCTGTCAGAGGCAGCGACCTCACAAACTTTACATTGCTGTTTGTGGTTGAAAGGACATCTAGTATGGGGACTTTAAGTGACATTCCTGCTATTTGCAGGCGATGTTTTTGGCCATATATCTGACCTCCAACACACTTTAACTGTGGGGTTAAGGCTGAGCATGAAGCAGTAGGGTGAACAGGGAGAGACTGGCCTTAATGAATTTAAGTACATCAAGATTTTGTTCACAAGTGACAGTAAGAGGGTGTAGGAGGCCAGTCGATTTGCTGTTTTATGGGGACTTAACATGTCTGTGGTGATGATGTCATCAGACAGGGCTCTTGGGTTAATGGTCAATCTATTTCTCTATCCTTACCTATGGTCATGAGCCGTGAGACAGGGCCATGAGTGCAGCTGGCCAAAATCAGTTTTCTCCACAGGGTTGCCAGGCTCATTATCCGTGACAGGGTGACAAGTCTGGAGATCCACAGGGACCTCAAAATAGAGCCACTGCTCCTTCAGATGGAGAGGGCTCAGCTGTGGTTCAGGCATTTTATAAAGATACCCCCTGGTTGGCTCTTAAGGAAACTTTTTCAGTTAACTCTCACAGGGCAAAGGTCCAGAGACAAACCCAGATCACACTTATGGGATTTATATCTCCTACCTGACTTGGGAATGACCGGGAATCCTGAAAAAAATGAGCTGGAGTTTATGATCATGGAAAAGGGGCCTCTCTGTCCTACTCAGCACACTGCCAGTACAACCCTCAGAGGAGAAGCAGTATGAGGAAGATGATGATGCTTACGATGACAAATTCCATAAATAATAAGCATTATTGCATTCATTTTAAAGCACTTTTCCCCACTCAGAGGTGTGGGTTTGTGTCTGAAAGCTCATGGGTAAAATTGCATTGAAAAATGAAATGTAAACTGTAGGAATGTGTGTTAAGGTTAATTACATAAAATTGAACGTTCTTGAATTTATAATCACATACAAAGTAAACATAAATGAAACATATATACAGCTGCACTTACACATCTATTCATATATTGGGGAAGATGGTGGCGCAGGAGGTAGTGCTATTGCCTGGCAACCTGAGGGTTGCCAGTTCGAGCCCATGGTCCTCCTGACCCTTCAAAGTATCCTTGAGCAAAACACTGAAGCCCAAATTGCTCCCGGGGTGTGTGTGTGTGTGTGTGTGTGTGTGTGTGTGTGTGTGTGTGTGTGTGTGTGTGTGTGTGTGTGTGTGTGTG
>JAODLC010000040.1:6742364-6753588 GCA_026781145.1 Hippopotamyrus pictus | reverse complement strand
CCCCCCATATTATCTGATTTTTGTCCAGTTCCTATAATTGTATTGTTGGATGTTTGATGTTCTTATTGTTTGCACTTTAATAATAAAATTATTATTATTATTATTAATAATAATAATAATAATAATAAAAATCATATTTTTTTTAAAAAGCTGAAGATCAAGAAAAATAAAATTTCATATGAAATATACTGAGACATTGTGGCGAGTAGCTCAGGAGGACTGACACAAATTCCTATAAGCAGCAGTTACTGCAGTAATTTGGTAAAATACACGCAAACGTGCAGAAGATCATATAAGGAGCAAATACTTTTTCCCTTATTGTATTTGTATTTTTCTCTGTTTCTTTTTCATGCTGTTTTTTTCTGTTCCATGTGAACTTAAACTGTCACTTATAAAGTATAATTGCAGAGGTGCTCTCTACACAGTCTTCTTTGTGTGTGTTTTTTACACAGTTTTGCAGTTTTGAATTTATCTGAATTATATATGAGTTGTCTGAAGGGTATAAAACAAATGAAACACTTTAAAAATGTTTGACTTTTGTTTTGTTTTGTTTTGATTGATTGAAGGCAGTCTGGAGATGCGTTTTGCAAAGTTTCTACATTTGCAGTGTTTACAGCTAAGCAAGTTGGATTGTTTTTTTTCTGTTTATATTAGTTCTCTATGGATGTAATATTTCATGATTTAAATCCTTTCATCGAAGCTGGTGATCTTGCTCTAATGTGACTGAGAATATGAAATTATATGATGGATCGACTGTATTGTATTAATGGGAGATTATATTATCTGGTTTAATAAGAAGACATTAATTTCCCCGTACAGCCTTAAAACTTACAGTACTTGACGCCAGATGTAATTCTTTTTTTGTAACTTGCCAGAATTCAAACAGCTCAGTTAAGTTCGTCAAAATTTCTAGTTCACAGATTTTAAAGCAAAGATTTTTGAAAAAGAAAAAATGTCTGATAGCACTCTAACTTAACAAAGAAACCATTTACATTGCATATATAGGTATTCCTTTGTGTTTTTAATAATACAATGTTCAGCATATACATTTACATCAACAATCCGTCGTGTAGAAGTTATGCATGTTGTCGATAAATTTTACCAAAGGCAGTTGATAAAACCCGCCAAGAATGCAAATACTTATTATTGAAGGTTTAACACTCACTGGTATCCATCTGCACATGAGCAGCACACCCAGTACACTGTTTCTCACTAGTAAAGGCACTTCAGTTTATTTAGATGACTTATTCATATTCAAACCAACAGACCTTATTGTATGCTAAATAAAACTCCTAATTACTGTCAAGACACTAGCATGCTATTCTGACACTTAAAAAAAAATCTTCCTCTTGTTGCCCAGTGAACCACAAACTGGAGATTAAATTAACATATTGGTTATAGTCACAGAGAGGCATGCATAATGAGCTATGATGAATGTGATCAAAACACAGGTAGTCATATACAGAGATGGTGTGACTCTTATAGAAAAATGCTCAGCTTTTGTTCCGGTGTAGAATTTGCACCGTTAGTGACAATTACGAGAAGCACAATTTGAAGTGCTAAACAGGTAGGAATGTTGCAATGCATGCCAAAGAACTGCATGCAATTATTGAACAACGCCGTCTGTGGGTTGTATAATTTTGTAGGTTCTATTAATATTTTTAACAGTTGTGGGGCTTGCTGCATAATTTACACGAGTCAAACAGTCATTGTTATTCTTCTCATTGACATATGCAGAGTAAAAACTATAGCATATGTGTAAAATTGCATCACCGTTTTTAGTTTAGAAAAACCGCAACAATCGTCTGCTGAGATTCATTATAATTAGCATCCTATGAATTAGGTATTACCACAATTTAACGGCTGCATTGCTGGCATGGAAATCATTCTGTATTATTATGATTTAATATTCCATCTTTTACATTCTTGTAGTTAAAGATACACAATCTAAACAATACACTTAATATATAATAAAGAGAGAAATAATGGCTGCTATTAATCTAAGTCCAGATTCAACATTCACTATAAAGATAAGGGAAAAACTAACTAACAACTATATCAAAACCTTTGACAAGGGACTGCAGTTACCAGAATTTCTTATCTTCTAATAAAGATTTGGTGATGGAAACACCACCCTTTGCAGGCTTGCCAGGTTTTTAATAATTAGATCAATCAAAGCTACATTCAGTCCTTTTACGAAAACTCTAGTCAGTCTTTGTGCTTATTTTTATACTGATCCAAAATATCATTGAGTATGTCAGAACCCTGAATAATGGACGCCGCCAACTCACCATGGATTTCCCTGCCTTTTGCCTCATATTGCCTATAATAGGCTCCAGGCAGCCCCCCCCCCCCCAGCCCTGACCAGAAAGGCAGGTTGGAAGACAGATGATGTATGTTTGGATGGATAATGGACATGTATCTCTCTATCGGTGCTAAATTTCAATGTACTTCCTTCATCGCTCCACGTGTGAGACTTTCCCCATCAGTATCATAAACAAAGTAAATAAGTACAAGTAAGTAGGTATGTATATATATATCTGTATGCATGCATCTATCTATCTATCTATCTATCTATCTATCTATCTATCTATCTATCTATCTATCTATCTATCTGTCTGTCTGTCTGTCTATCTATCTATCTATCTATCTGTCTATCTTTATGCAAGAATGCTACAGCATCACTAATAAAAATCTTTAATGTGTAAGCATTCCAATATTCATACCACATGTAGCTTAATATAATCACATTAAAAACAGATAATAGCAATAATTCTCAGACAATATACAAGTCTTGCAATGTTAACTGAGGTACCTCCTTTTATAAAAACGCATACGGTCAGATTTATACCATACAAAACTGTTTTTTTTTTTTTTAGTTTTTTTTGTCGGCCGCCCCTTACTGCTCTGTTGAGCATGCTTTTTGTGCATAATAAAGCTTGACAGGAAACGAGTACCAAGATGCGAGAAATATCTGCATTGCTGTAAGACTAGCTCAGAGGGGCCTGATAAGGGTAAGACAAAGAGTCTCTCAGCTGTCATCTCGTTCTGTTTTATTGGCAGGATTGCATGAGGAAGACACTAAAACACAATATCTGATATAATAGCATGGCAGAGCCTTTGGTTTGTGGTGTAAGTTCCTTCACACTGTCAGGGTTAATGTCAGACACTTTTCTCCAGCTAACATGGCATGAAGCAGGAACGTTCTTTCAGTTTTTTCAGGACGCACGCATGCTATTTCCAGCCACAGATGGCAGGAGCTGCAAGGAGCGGCTGAAGTTCACCTACACGCAACAAAACCTGCGGGACTCGCGTCCTTTGTTTCCCCCATGTGCCGGAGCTGGTGCGGTGCCGCCAGGGGAAGATCGTGGACGTCCAGCTCTGGAACAAACGAAGGAGGCGCGAACCTGACCCGGCTCCTGTCCTCATGGGCAACGTAAGGGCGCCAGCGAATGAAAGTGACGAGCTCTCAGCGCTGACCAGGAGCGACGCAGAATGCGAACGCTGCAGTATCGTGCGCTTTATAGAAACTTGGCCAAAAGCCGACAATCCGGACTCTGCGGTTGCGCTGGATGGATTTCACGACGTGCATGAAGACGGAAGCGTGAGCGAAAGCAATAAAGGGAAGGGATTTTCGGACACGCCATGATACAAGCGCAGGTTTGCGACCCAAATGCGGAGCTGCTCTCCATAGGACTAAGATGATTTATGTGCGATTCTTGTGGCTGTGTATGACCCTCCATTAGCAAATGCGGCAGTCGCAACAGTGATAACACTTTCTGTGGTCAGCAAACTTACCACTGCTTTCATCGCATTTCCTGGGAATTTCAATCCATTTTTTTTCCCACGTTTTTAACGAGTTTGTGTATTGTACCTCAAGAGAAAACAGGACTTTTTACTTGCCAGTGCTAAGGGGGCTCTGAGAAAATGTGAATATAATCTGGTGCATTTCATTCTCATACACAAACCCATAATTTAGAGGTTACTAGACGCCACCAGGAGTATGAGGATGTGGATTGCGGAGGAGACTGCGGAGGCGCTGCAGGATGGCTTTGGGGAGCCAGACTGGAACATGCTCTCAGAGCTATATGGGGAGGACCCATCGGGACTTAGCTACTGAATCAAGGATTACAGCCACTTCTGTGTGAATAACACATTTCCCACAAAGGGAATGTGCTGTTTTCCCAATGAATCACAAAGGACAAAGGTCTGGGAATAGGAAGGAGATCGGGCGAAGACAGGAGAAACTGCAGAAGCAACTCAGTGCTTTATAGAAACGCTACAGGGACAGGCTGGGAACATTTGTGGTCTAGGGGAACACAGCCAGCGTTAATGAGCTGAATCTGTTCTTCAACGGATTTGACTCTCATGTACAGTACCACACCGGCCCTCCCTCAACAGCACCAGCTTCGGAGAGCCAGCTGGGGGAGCTTCGGTATCCTCACCATCTCCATACCCCCCACTACCACACAGCACCCTGCCACTTGCAAAGACATCCTGCCTATGTCGCTTCCCAGTATATCTGTCTCTGTTGACCAGAAGAGGCCAGAGCTAGGGAAACTGCATAACCAAGGCCATGGGGCCTGATGGAATCAGCCCCAGGGAGCTGAAGACATGTTCCAGCCAGCTCTGTGGGGTCCTTAAGTGCCTGTCCTCTCTCTTTCTGAACCTGCAGAAGTCACCTGGCTGAGTTCAACAGGTAGTGCAACATGTTCAACCACATTCTCCTGGATCATGAACTACCGGACCAACAGACTACACTTTGTGACGCTCCAGGACTGTGTCTTAAACGGTGGTCAGCAACACTGAGGCACCTGAGGGAACCATCCTGTCTCCCTTCTTCTTCACCTTCTGCGTGACAAACTTCCAGTGCAACACCAGCTCACGCCACCTCCAGAAGTTCTCTTACGATTCCTCCATTGTAGGACGCATCCGCAATGGAGATGAGTCAGAGCATAGGAGACTAGCGGAGGAATTTGGCTTTTTGTTGCAGGGAGAGCCACGTGCAGCTCAACATCAGCAAGACAAAGGAGCCGGTGGATGATTTCTGGCATGTTAAGGATCCCCTGAAACCAGGCATCGTCCCGGGGGAGGAAGCAGAGGTGGTGCATCGCTATAAGTACCTAGGGGCCACTTGAACAGCAGACTGGAGTGGGCGGACAACACAGTGGTGCTGTACAAGAAACACCAGAGCAAGCTGTACTTTCTGAGGCAGCTTGGGTCTTTTGATGTGTGCAGCAAGCTGATGGAGATGTACCATGCTGTGATCTGCTAGGGAAGCAGAACCAATTTGGATGATACCGAACACCTAAGAAAACTCATTTGATCTAGCCAGTGCATCACAGGATTGATGCTAGACTCACTGCAGGCAGTTGCAGAGAAAAGAATGGTGGCAAATTTGGAGCACATCGTGAGCAATTCTGTCCAGCCCCTACACAAGAAGTTCTCATGGAGAACCCATAGCTTCCAGCTCATTCCACCACTGTGGGCTAAGCGCCGCCTCCTGAGCAGTGTACCATGCCTGGTCCTGACTGGCCGCCCTCATACACGACAGGACATGTAACATCCTAAATATATATGCACGATTATGTAAATCACACGCACAATCTACCTGTTACTTAATTCATATTTCTTCATTGCTTTCCACACCTTTGCACATGTATTGTCTTAAGATTTCATCATGCAAGCTGTGAAATTTATGTTCCTTGCTGCTCCAGGCAAACAAATTTCCCCCTGGGATCAATAAAGTATATCATCTATCTATCTAATATAAGCACAGTTAGAAGACTGAGGATTAGACTAGAAATAGATACTGAGTGGTGGGGGTTGTAAACTGGATGCTATTACTAGGGTGAAGCTGAACTAGTTTTCCCTTTTTATCAGAGAAAATTCATGAGTAGACCTTCGTGAGGATACAAATACAGATGCACTTGCTCAATGCCAACGTGGCAAACTGGAAACTGGTTTGCTTTGCTGTATTTACATCCTGCGCCAGGGTGGTCTATCACCGACGAAAGGCGTCTTCACTGTCTGGTACAATTTGCATGTCAGCAGGGAAGGAGATGATTGCAGCGGCTTTTGCAAACAGAGGTCCTCTTGGCTGGAACACGCATCTGCAGGCAGGTTTGATCCTCAGACTGGAACACGTAGCGAGGAGAGGTGGAAATCGATGCAAAGGTCATGGAGGAACGAGGAGGTTGAGGCAGTAATTTCCGGGGCAGACGACTGAGACCTGGGAAGTTTCAGCTGATAGGGAGAGGTCTTCCTCACAAGACTATAACCTTGTGACAAATGTATTCTGTGTCCTAGCTCATCTCCCCAGTAACTCAGAACAATGCACGTTCAAAGGATACTTCTATAAATTTGCAAGCAAAAAGATCTGTACATTTCTGCCTTGTGTTATGAAAAGTACTAAGCATTTTCCTTCCTCTGTGCCGATCCCAGAGCCCAGCAGTTCATTTTGCCGGCTGGGAGGGCAATATGGCAAAAAAATGTATCACGATACTTTTTTTCACGTCGATATTGATGATCATTACAATATAATTGAAGTCATTCTTTCTTCACGTCAAGATTCAGTTTTTGCTTACAATTCTATTAGAATTGCCCTTATACAGATTCAGAACAAAAAAAGGCAGTATCTATTTCTAACAATTCATAGAGAAATAAATATTTTTCCTTAGGGTGCAACACAAGAAAATGGCCACAGTTTCGCTCTGTTCATAGGTTTTTTCTTTGCCTCATTCTGCCACAGTAATGACGTATTTCTACCTTGTTTATTGACAAAATCTCCTTTTTTAAAGATGCTGTGGTTGCTGAGCTGTCTCTTTCTTTAATTGAAGTTTCCTCTGAAGGAGGGCTTATCTCGTCTGTGATATTACCGAAAGAGTAGCATGTGGCGTGCTCCGCTAACTGAATTAGCCCTGCAATCCACTTCTTGGGCATAGGTTGTCTGAGCTTTAAGGCTACAATATGAGGGTAACTCAGTATAGAGAGGGGCAGTGGCACAGTGATTTCCCCCCATAGTCCAACAACATGGTCAGGTGAATGTGATTGTGGGCGCTTGTGTGTGTCTGTTTGTGTGTGTGTACAAATTGCATTGCGAGAATCAAATGTCCCCACAATATGATAAAAACCTCTTTTTTGAGCTCATGTGGACATTTTTTTGGTCCCCACAAGGGCAAATTCAATTTTATAAAAATCTGTGAATGCAAAAATGTTAGACTGCCAAAAGTCTTGTATTTTGTTTGATTACTAATGATTAAGGTTATGGCTGGGTAGGCGATAAGGCTGTCATTGTTGGGATTAGGGTAGAAATTAATGGAGAGTCCCCACAAAGATATGAGTACAGGTCCGTGTATGTCCGTGTATGTGTGTGCTTTGTGATGGAGTAGAATCAGGACACCCATGACCCTGCATAGGACAAGTTGGTACAGAAAAATATGAATGGGTAGATGGATGGACAGATGAGTCAATATATCGCTCAGCCTAATCCCCTTAGTAAGTCTCATCATCCGTGGAATTTTCCCCAGCAGCAACCTAGTTGGAATCCATACTGCGGCCCAATATGGACTGAACCGCGTTTCCCTGCCACAGCTCAGACCTGTGATTGAGAAACACTGGCGTAGACCATGACGTTCTTTTGGACTGTCAGAATGCTTATCTGGTTTTAAAGGGACCCTGTCCCAGTTTTGATCTTCTCTAACTGACCACTACTAGCTTATTTATATGAACAATGAACCCTTTGAGTCGACCATACTGAAATAAGAGTATATGTTGCCTTATACTGTTCTGCAGACTATTCACAGCTATACAAATCAGTCAAGCCAGGTGAGTTGTCACAGCTGACAAAGACTAAAGACTGTTTATACTGAATGCTGTACGTACTAGACCCAGGAAGCTTGATCGTATTAGTCCTATTTGTCACTACTGCTTTGGCTTCCTGTTAAGTTTTATACTGATTTTAAGCTACGACTACTAACCTATAAAGCTTTGAATACCCATGCATAAAAGTATTTGTTCCATACAACACCCCCCCAATACGCTTCACTCTCAATGGACAGATTATGAATTAGTTCTCAGAGCAGAAATTTCTACATTCAACTACAGAGCATTCACTACAGAGCTCTGCAGCCGTGGAATAGTCTTTCAGCAAGCATACAAGATTTAGACTAGCTGTCAGTCTTTAAGTCTAGGTTAAAACCACACTTGTCCAGTTTAGCTTGCTGGGACACCAGCAAGTGTTACAGTCTGAGGCGTAGAGCTGGGTGGGGACCAGTATCAACGACAGATGAACTGCACTGTCACTGCCAGTTGCAGAACAGCTGTAAACTGTGAACTGAGAGAAAAATGGAACATGAGCCCCCCCCTTTCAAAATTTATACTTAGGGCCTGGCTATACCAGTTAAATGATGAAATTTAAGCAGTCTCCAAATATTGCACCCATCATGCACTGCAGGAGTTAGCAAATTCCACAAAAATGCTTTTTTTTGTTAAATACGTGCCTCGACAACATAGTTTGACTACGAAATATTAGAAACTATTACATTTCAAAACTGTTTTAAGTATTGTGCCAAATATTTTTTGTGACTCCCACCATAATGATAAATGTATAGATAGAAATGAGACATACTAAAGTAGCATGTCACAAAACCACATATGTATAACATTTGTGCCTTAATTCTCACAAACATTTTGTATACATGTGAGATTTGCAGTGGTGGGAGACAGGACCCTGAGGCAGCTACACCCACTGGCCCACCTACCAGTCTGCTCCTGGTCAGTGCTGCCACTTTTACTCACTTTGCAAGCATTGTTCTAATGCTGACATTCAGCGATTCCATATGCCTGTGTCTCCACCAGCTTCTCCCGCCTACTTATCTGCCATACCTCATCCGCCTAGAGCTTCAGTTATGACACTCACCCTGCTGTCTTTCTACGTTCCTATGAAATGAACACCTAGTAACATACTTAATGCTAATATTGATTCACTGGGGGGTATCGTGGACGTGTGTCCATTTTGCTGCTGGATTTAAGGCAGTTAAAACTTTAACCAGTAATAAATTTCACACTAGATAAATGGGGGCAGAGGAGGAGGAGGATCATACGACTAGAAACTGATCCCCAAAGAATAGGACAGGCATGCAGTTAGGCTGGTTGGTGCCCAGTGGCAAGTGGTTGAAAGTCAGATAGATGGTAGAGAAGTATAGTTACGCATTCATGGCCTGTATCTCTAAGCGCAACTGTATCAACAACTACCTCGATACCAATAAAGCAGTACTTACAAAGTGCCCTATTAAGTAAATACTACAGAAGCAAAACACAAACACGAAACGGTGGCAAAAGGTGATTCTGTCAAATACTGTGGTGTGTGCTTTGGACAGTTGACTAAATATGCAGAATATTTTGTTTTTGTGTCTAAGCATTTCTGTAAATCACTAAAACTACTCCTGCAATGTAAGATACACTGTCATAAAACCCACCATCCATCTTCAATCCATTTATCTACCCTGGGCATGGTCACAGAGCCCCCTGGAGCCAATCCCAGGGAAGCAAAGGGCACAAGGTGGGGGTACATCCTGGATGGGATGCCAGTACATCACAGGGCATATGCAGTGCTCACAGTCTTGGGACACTTGCTAAATTCAGCAAAATATTATTACTTCATTAATTAAGTAAAACATTGATTTCAAGTAGTAATAAACTGAATTGTTTTCAATTTATTACAACTTGAAATGTGATATACAAGTTTTGTAAATACATGAATAAAGTAATGTTTTTCGTTATAAAACCAATAAATATGCTATTTTTTTACTTAATTAAGCAAGCATCCTAACACTTTCTGTGAGCACTGTATCTTGAGATCAGGGTCCAACCCATGAGACCCTGCAGCAGTGACAGTTAAGGGCCAAAACAATTGATTTTGTAATAACAGCCGTATAATACAATGAATTTTAAATACATTCATTCCTGTTTGCATTAACCACATCCAGTAGCCAGATAGATAACATTACAACAAAGGAGACTATCACAATACCTTATCATATACACATTTTGGGGGTTTGCATGAGGGAGAAGGCAAAGGAGAGAACAATTTGTACCTGTGGAATGACTTTATTCTGAACAGTTTCAAGCTAAAATTTGTAATATCATAAGACAATTAAAATCATCTTCCTTGTTTAATGTGAGAACAAGCTGTGTCTCAAAGGTAGTTCAAACACTTTATCATTATTGTAATATAACAGAAACTTGGTTGGGACCTGCAACTAAACACAATACCTGTATTCAAATATTACTGCCCAACAATGGAACCAATTTTGTTATAGTAGATGATTTAAGCCTATAATCATTATCTCTGGTAGCATAGTATCCATTAGCGACACTCTTGCATACTAATGAAAAACTGTGCACAACTCATTATCTATTGAAAAAAGGCTGCTATTCTCCATGTTGACTGAGCTAGTTATTGTACATTTGCTAAGATACATAATTTGCAAAAAAATGCATATGACAGGATTCTAATAAGTTAATACCAGCAGATCTCTTCAAGCAATGATAGTTAGAAGTCAGCTAATAAGCCAAAATAGATCGATTCCTAATTAGAAAACCACTGACAAATGATGCAGAAGAATGAGTCCAAAACCACTTTGTCTGAAATATTCAGCCCATCTATTAACTGATAGCCCGATGCCTTCAAAAGTAATGCAATATATACACAAATCAGACATTTGAAAGACAAATTATTGCACATTGTAAAAGGACATTAATTGAAAGGCTAATTAAAATGGCCTCACACCCTTTTTCTAGGATGCACTTGCACAGCGCAAAAAAAAAACTGCACACAACAACATAGGAAGTTATTTTAACAATAGCTACGGACAAGTGTGACAAAAAAAGAAACGTATCCCTTTGTCAAAGAACACAATAGTTCAACTGTCACACCCACACTCCTTTCCCCCTTGTTTTCTCTGTTGTGTGGCTCTAATGAGCCACACCTGTTACCCGTTACTGTTTAACCCGTCCTCTCATTACAGCCCATGTGTGGATCAACCCAGGTGCCTCTCGTCTGCTCCCTCGTCAGTGGTGTATATAGTGCCTCCCTGTCTTAAGCTCCCCAGTCCAGTCATTGATTTTGCTGCTTCCCCGTGCTCTCCCCGTGCTCTCCCCGTGCTCTCCCCGTGCTCTCCCCGTGCTCTCCCCGTGCTCTCCCCGTGCTCTCCCCGTGCTC
>JAODLC010000040.1:6712116-6742264 GCA_026781145.1 Hippopotamyrus pictus | reverse complement strand
TCCCCCAATTCACCCTACCCTGTTTTGACCCTTCGTAGTCCTTTTCCTTTCACCTGGTGTGTTGTGTTCTGTTTGAATAAAGCCTCCTTTGCTTTTCACGATGGCTGCCTTTGTTTCCGTCCTTCCCGATACGTGACAGCAACCATCAAGGACACGGAGGGAGATGTGAAAGCACTGTTCACTGAGAAGATTAACTAACTGCATGGTTTGTAATTAAAGTAGATGTCCGATTTTATATCGCTCAGGAGGCTGAAATACCAGTGCAGCCTTGCACTGACTTGAGTTCGCATTTGGGACCGGGACCACCGGACATAAGTCAATCTGAGCGTATCTCGATATTATAGCTGTCCATCACAAATACATTACTGTATGCAAAGTGTATTACAAGCTAGATATGGACATTCTATGGTTGGCAGTGCTGCCCATTCTCCTGCACCTGTCACACTAAACGATACACACACAAGTCCTACTGTGTACATTTTCTGGCGTTGCTCAATCAGTGTGTATCATTTGCTATGGACCTTGGATGTAAATGCGTTCAGACGTGACTTGATCAGGCGTAACTCAGTGTAAGACTGTATTTGTTTGTTATACCGAGAACAGGGCAGTGTGCGAGGAATGTCTTTCATGCAAAGCATTGCCAGGGCAAAACAAGTGGAGCAGAGATCTTCAAAGCACTTCATGATTTTTCAAAGGTTGTGGTAATACACACGGCTCTTTTCACTGCTTTGTGAGAGACAAAGAAACAAGCATATTGTGTTTCTTTACCACCCAGAAGAAGGACTGATAGATTATGGCAAAAAACATACTCAAGATTATTTTGGACAATATTGAGATTACACAGTTATTTAATACGATTACTCACTGAAATGTCATGCTTTCACTGAACTTTAAAAAAAACTTGTCTTTTTAACAGTGGATTTCCTTAAACTCATAACACAAGACAAAATGGGAGCATCATTGCAAATTAAAGTGAGGCACAATGACAGTTTTATCTCAATCTTTTCATTCTCATATGATTTTGGCTTCCAATGGTCTTAACTGAAATTAAAATAAGTTTTGACAGGTGTATTTCAGTCACGATCATTTATTTAAGACCTTCTGGTTGAGCAACACCCAGTTCACCTTGGTACTGTGTTTAGTGGCATGGAGTGGTTATCTAAACTGGCCTATTTTACAGATATTTTTGTTGAATTGAACAAGTTAAAGATGGCAATGCAAAGGCAAGTTTCCAATGTCATCCAACTGTATAATAAACTAGATTTATGAGGGAAGTTAAAAGGTGGGGAGCACGAGTGGGTGTTGAAAACTTTCCTATGTTCCCCTCCATGGAAGAGTCTAAGGACAGTGCTGACAAAAGCTGATTTGCAGCCACCTGGAAGCCGTGTTACATCAGCGTGAGAGGTATTTTTCAGTCTGAGCACTTGCACTGTGATGACAAATGCATTCCAGTTCCTTTCAGTGATAATGCAGGAGATGGCTAAAGCTTAAACTCCATAGAGGGGGATCAGTTCATTGGATTATCACCAGACTCAGTTCAAAAACACAGCTTTCAATCAGAGCCCCTAGTCCAGTTTTCGGACAGTATGTCAATCAGAATTTCCACTGCTGGCTTCAAAGGCTGCGAAATGTTTCACCTCTTGCCACCACCTACCTCTGTGAGAGCAGATCCTCCACACCTGCCTTTCTAAAGAATAAATACAGAGGAAGTCCACAGCCAGAAAATTACATGACTAGCTCCATCCACGACTATCGCAGTGAATAAAGAGGCTGTCTGCAGATCTTCATGGCCAGATATGAGTTTTATTCTCATTTACATCTGGATTTTTATTCATTTGTTTGTTTGTTTGTTTGTTTGTTTATAGGGTGGAGGGGTGAGGTTCAAGATTTGCCAGTTAACCTGGAACCTTAGCATCTGCTAAGTTCTTATGTATCACCTCAGCAGAAGACAATTCTCCAAAGAACAGCTATATTTTCTTCCTACAAAAAAAGAAGCACTATGCAGATTATTCGCTAAATTTGACCATTTTATTGCAGGTGCAACAATTCTTTATAGTGAAAACATTTTGTATAAGCCTAATGTGGCAATATCTCATGGTGCATTTTTACAATAGAATAGTGTCACTAGGTGCTCCTGTTGCCGTTTCAGTAGACGCACATTCCTGAACTTTGACAGTGACAAAGCACATGGACACGAACTACAGAAAGTCCCTCTAAAACCAAACATTGTTTCCATTGGCTGACAATATTGTGATGGATTACAGACATGATTGGTTTAGGAACAGTAACATACTTACTGAATATAATTGGTGTGTTCAATGATTATGTCTAGTGAATCTCTTAGTCTCTAGGGTGCACAAATGTGAATGTCTTTAAAAGAACATAGAATTCCTTAAATTGTACTTGTAGATATACTTGCACGATAAAGTAGTTCACATACTGGTATCATCTGCGTGAACCTTTGCAGATATTGCCGGCCAATATTTAAACCTTATCAATATTCACAGTTAGCAGCACAAAAGCATAACAAGTAAACTAACGGAGATGACTGAATTGGATAACAAGCAATTTTCCATAGTGGGGGAAGACAGATTTCGTCAGCTCATTCACCACTTAGAAGGGGTCTCGAAGTACTGACCCATGAGATTATGTATGAGATTTTGTACTGGTCCACAAGATTTGGTACAGCCCAAGATATGTTTCTAATCCATCATTAAATCTGGACCACAGATCAAACTTTCATTTTCCACCGGAAAAAAAAAACGATGTATCGTCATTCCGCTAATCTGTGCTGGTTATCTTGGCAAGTTTCACTACCGGCAACCCTCCCAAAGCCCCCTCTCTCGCAGTTGGCAAGTGGCTTAGAGGTTCTCAGTATCCGTATATCGGTATTGGCCAAAATTTCCACAGCTGTACTCCACTGCTATTACCGATTATCTATGCCAAATGCTCAGGGTTAGCTGTACTATGGAGTATTGAGCTCCTATCAGGGTCAATCACCCTTGCAAACAACAAATAAAAGGATTTATCATTTATCATTTTAGCCAGATGAAACCTACCATCTTATATTGGGTGGAAACAATTCAGGACTGTGTCAACAGCAGATAATCACATTGGTGACAACAGGAAAGACAGTATTGACTGGAATGCCAAACTCAGAACTGAAACAGACCGTAAAACAGTTGGCAAGTATAAAACCAAAACAAGACTGCAGAGCAATTAATCAGCTTCTGTGAATCCCATAAACTTCTTTATTGCCAATACTCTCTTCAATTAACCAAAACACCCTTAAATTAGGACATGACCAACAACTAGAGAATAAGGATCAGACTTTAAAATGACAACAAAGCTATACAGCTTCCAAGAAATGTATTGAAACCAATTTGATATATTAGGCCTAAATTATTTAGTAGAGAACAAGAGGAGAGGTACACAAAATTCTGAGAAATCACCCAAGAGAAATAAAAAGATTGATCAAAATGAAAGGGCAAATTAAATCCAAGTGTGCTCAAAAAGGTGAGGTGTAATTTTCAGAAAAGAAAAACTAGAATCATATAAGATAAAGATTTTTCAGAAACTGAATCACAAATTCCAGAAAGGAAGCAAGCACTGTGAAATAATAAATGAATGTTCCGACCTCAAGTAGACATACTGAAAAACATTGATGGGCAAATAATGACTGATGGAACACGGATCAAGCACAGATAGACAAAAGACATTTAAAACCTCTATAACTAAAATATTTTATGTGTTAAAAATGGAATAGCATTCTCTAATGGTCAAATTAGCCCAAAAATCACTGACACAAATAAGAACAATCCATTGAGACTGCAGCTGAAGAAAAATCAATCATTGTGTTGATCAAATTATCCCAAAAATATGGAATAGTGTGGCACAGACTACGCAAGGAAATTGAAGTACCTAGGGGAAACACAGAGGTACGTCGGGGATCATACAAACTCCAGAGTGAGAACTGCAGGTGGCAATGAGAATCAGAACATTAGAGGTGTGAGACACAATGTTACACATTCAGCCATTGTGCCAGCGACTCCATACACTATACCCTGTCAATATGTCTTCTTTGTTGCCCTGAAGGTTGAAATAAAAAAACATACTTTTTATGACTTTTTCACTTTCATTTAAATGTGGCAACAAAACAGCAAATCATAGTAAAATATTCTTACAATAAAATTAAAAATGGAAAACTAAAAAAAAACTTTTCTGGGTAACTTTACACACCTAAAGGCAGTTGTTCCTGTGCTCATATTTAACTCATAATTTTCTAAATTATGCACAACTTTTCCGCCTGCACCTGAACTGAAATGGCACGGATTATATCAAATAACAGATTTCAAGAATCATAAAAATCAATCGTTCCTGTAGGATTTCCCTGAAGCCTTTTCTTGTACAGTGTGTGCGCCGAGCCAACCACAGGTAACAAGGCGCTAACAAAAACTCTTTGGGGCCTAACTATTCAAAAGATTTTTAAGGCCTTTAGTGTATCCTGAACCATAGTGAGGGCCATGATCAAGCAGTGAAAGAAAACAGGCTCTACACACAGTGGAGCCAGAAATCAAAGACTCAACCCTAGAGGTGTCAGGCAACAGTGCGACCCATTAATCCACTGTGCCATTCCCTCCAGTCAACCAGAAAGTGGAAAAATCAATATTATTTAAAACAATTCAAGAACTGTGGCAGCCAAGAAGGCACGCAAGACAAGGGTGCAGGCAAATACTCCTTGAGGCACAAGGTTTTTTAAAAGAAAAAGTGGGAAAGTATACAAAAACATCAGTCAGGAAGCAGCAGTCCCTTCAGGGCTGTCATCGGCACTATTGCAGTATAGATGACACAGCTACATCCAGACACCAGGCTTACTTGCTCCAAACAGATTGTGTTTTTACTTAGTTTTATGTACAGAATTGTTTAGGCTTATTGCACCAAACACTTATCACTCATCACAATCGACAGACACTCATAAACTTAAGATTACAGTCTGTTCACTGATATCATGACTGATTCAAATTGGCCCGGCAAGAACTTCCAGTCTGGGATATGAAACACACTGAGAAACCTACCAGCTCTTTCTAGCATCTCGCTGTTGAACTGGTGTGTCCGGCACATCCAAAGGAGGAGAAACTTGTATTGCCGTGAACAACAACTGGTAAAACAAACAACAACGTTCCTGCTCGCCTAACCTGAAGCAGCTAACAATTAAATGCTAACATCCTATCTCCCCGTGAGTTCAGCTGAGTCATTTTTACTGCTGTTCAACCGTAAGGCTAGCTTGAGAAGAATGCCAGACCTCTACAAACACATTGATTGTCTGACAAGAAGAGAAAGAACTTTGACAACAACTGATACTTGTTATTCAAAGAAGGTCGCAAAGCAAAAATCCTCCTCCGTTTTGAAAAAACGACCATGCCACCATCTTCCAACATAGAGCGAAAGATGAAACAGGGAGATCACATGCTGGAGCTGCAACTGGAAGACGCTGACTGGGACATGTTCGGGCTCAGCACTGACAACATAACTGCATTTATGATCATCAGGCATATTGTCAACTGAGTGGAAGAGATCACTTCCAAGGTTTAAGAGCAAAATCTTTTCTAACTGTGGGTGGACAAAACCATTCAGGACACACTGAATGCGTGTACCACTGGCTATAAGCCAGGCCTGGTCACTGGATGCTGTTCCCACTATAAGGCTGCCTCATACACACAACGGAAAGCAGTGAAGGAGGCCTAAAGGTGGCATGGAGAAAAAGCAGAAAGTCACCTTGAGCAGTCCAACTTGAGATATATGTGGCACATTCTTAGGACAATCCAGAAACTTTCTGACAGGCAGACCGCAGGTTGTCCAGGTGAGCAGCCACACTTCGTTAAGCCTCACACAGGAAACTCCCCAAGGTTGTGTTCCGAGTCCCCTGCTGTACTCTCTGTACATGTACAATTTTATTATATATAAAGATGGCTCCTTGACAAACGTATGCTTGTGAAGTTGCTTGGGAAAAAAAAAGTCTACTGAATTAATACATGTAAATGTAAATTAATATTTTCAAAAAGCTGTGGGCGTGATTTGAGCTGCTGCTGCTGGGTTCTCCGCATGGCCCCCTGCTGGCTAACAGCTGCCCTGACACGTTCATGACTGGACACATTCATGACTTGCGAAAGGCTCCCTAAGCTATAATAATAGCAACAATCACACTGCAAAGTCCTTGTCCAGATCAGGTCATCCTACAAAAATGAATTAGTGGAAAAAAAAACAGAAGACTGATCAAAGAGGCAACAAAGCTAAACCCTCAAACTGATGTATTTAGTTGCACCCCATGTCATGCTCCTCCAGCAGACCACAGCATAGCAAATTACACTTCTACCATGGACTGCTGAAATACCCCCTTTAGCCTGCTTCTCACATTGAAAGACCTTTGCCTTCTGAAAAAGATTTGCTTGCTCTGACCTTTCTTGTATAAAGCATCTGTATTGTCTATTATTTAAGTGGATCCCTGGGTACTTATATGATGGCACGACATCTTCTAGCAGGATGGTAACTGATCTAAAATGTTCCCTGGCTCCTTTGTCTTACTCATGTTAGGTTGCAGGTAAGTTCACTATAAGTGTCCTGCATGCATCTGACAATGGAAGAATCATAAGAGAATTTTTGTTGATGTCACAGCTTAGAGATGTACTGCTCTGAAGACGGCAAACAGAAATGAGGACAGGACAGGTCCCCGAGGTGCTCCCATTCTGCTCACCACCTTCAATGACAAATAGTCCTGAAGCCTCGCAAATTGTCACCTTCTTGTTAGGTAATCAATGATTTAGAAAACTGCAGCATGTTCAGCTTGTTCCCCACTTGGAGAGGATAGATGGTTTGGAAAGCACTGAAGAAGTTTCAGAACTCAGTCCTGACCGTACTGCCCACTGTCTAAGATGGAGCAGGCTCTATGGACCATTTACATCGGTACATCATCAATCTCTATAGCAAACTGTTGGGGTTCTGGTGATGACTGACTAAAGGTCTAAGCTGTTTAAGTATAGGCAGTCCCCAGGCGACAAATCCGATCCCTTCCCTAAGTCTGTCTTAAGTTGAATATGTAGTCAATTTGGAAAAATAATACAGCACGTAATGATTATTATTACAATACAGTAATAATAAAAGCAGTAACAACAAATGGTACTGTACTGTACCTCGAGCTTCATAATGTTTACTCAAACTACTGCATGCATTCATTATTACGAACCACTGTCTTTTTAACTTTTAACATGTTAGGCTTTATGGCAGTCCGTTCATAAGAACAAGTTTGTAAGTCGGGCATTCTTAATATGGGGACTGCCTGTAACAGCCTATCCAATGTGTTCACAGTATATGACCTTAAAGCTACCAGGTCCATAGCGTTTTCACAGATAGGGCACCGTCTGCAAGCTCGAGAAGCTGCATTGAAATATTCCACAAAGCCAGCTGGATCATGCTTTGAGCGCCTTTGGGGTATTCCCATCCGGACCCACTGACTTACCTTTTGTGGCGTTTCTCCAGTGTTACTGTTACTTAACGCACAATCATGAGCAGCCTTTGGTGAGGGATGTTGTACTCCAGGGCAGCGCTTCTCAAACCGATCCTCGGGGACCCATAGACGGTCCACGTTTTTGTTCCCTGCCCGTCCTATAATGTCGACTGTCTGGCAAGTAGCTGGGAGGGAGCAAAACCATGGACCGTCTGGGCATCCCCAGGGACTGGGTCGTGAAACACTGCTCTCTGGCATGGAGACAGGAAAATGTACCAGGATGGAGATAAGGATGAGTGATGTGAAGTGGGAGGGCGGCCAGCAAGAGCTGGACTGGTAATAGGTGGCGCATCTGCTGGAAAACAGGTTTAACGCATTGGCCTCGTCCATTATCTGACGATCTGTAAGGATACGGTCATTTTCTTTATTTTGCCCTACACTTCCGTTGAGATATTCTGACTGAGCTTAAAGGTGCCTGGCTTATATGTCTGCAGCTCAGTAACAATGGAGTGGATCACCTTAGTTGCAACCAAGACATAGGGGCATTCATAGCAAGAACAACAACCCGTGAAAGCTCGTTAAGGCAATACGGCTGCAATTCCTCAGCTAGAACCTCAATATTTTGATTATATACCGGAGGTTTTACAGTGATGCGTACCAGATTACGGCTGACAGAAATAGCGAGTCCTCTTTTCATCTTACAACTTTAACTCATATTTCCATCAGCCCGTATGATATGAAAACGATCTAGTGCCGTTGTGAAAATGGAGAGTGTTTCAGCCGCAGCAAGAGGCTACAGTAGCTGTACTCCCCATGGCTGCTGATTAAACACTCATACAGTTTGTTCACCAGGGACCTTACACTGCAGCTGATGATGTAAGTCAGGTAAAGTCTGTAGGATTTCCTCTGATTCCTGAAACGTCCAGAAGTGGTTTATCGTCTTCATATCTTAATTTTTCCATGAAAAAACATTCGGCATAGTATTAAATTAGACTGTAGTTAGTCAGTAGTAGTATGTTAGGCTATCATGCAGCATAGCCTGTAGAGGACAACATAAATATGTGTAAAATATACAATTCACAGCTGGGTTTTCAATCTCAGAACAAATTCCACTTTTTTCATATCTACACTCTTTCAGTATGTTAAACTGAAATCATAATATTTTCTCATTTTACAGTCTTCCACATAACAAACACTATCAGATAGCGGTTGCTTCCAACTCTCTGTTTACCAAATTGCAAAACAAAAATCAAACGGCCAAAATAAACATGGCCTGTTCTCTGCTTGTGGTTCTAGCATGATTTTATTTATATTTTGTGTTTGCAAATTTTTCAGATTTCCATTATTATTTGCTGATTAAAAACAGCAATGCTTTAAACTCAGCTTTTGACAGAAAATGAGAAGAAAAACAATGACGTAGCAACGATTGAAAAAACCTTTTGATACAGGAGATAAATGACTCAGGAGGAGCCTGTTGAAATAAGATGTTAAGACATGGTGGCCAGCTTGGTGCTGTATTAACTGCCGTTTCATACTGGAAGTGCTAAATATTTTATGAACCTTGAATACCCAGTGCATTTTCAATGTATTTGTTATTTATTTTGTTTAACTGATCAATGCTGACTTGTTGCAAGTCATAACTCACCTACTACAGTTCTTGCAACCTTTGACAAATATTCCAATAACATCACGACGGCCATTTCTCAGGTTTGTACACAAGTTAATCATTTAGGCCTAAAACATTTCTGTTCGGGGTTTGTTTACAATGTACTGAAATTGCGTATCGTCATTCACCAGTCTTTTTTTGTGCTTCCTTGTGGAATTACAGCACAAACACCCAAAGTGTGCATCTTTAAGGCACTGCTTGTTAAAGAGTACATGGTGAGTGAACATCAAACACAATCGAATCATGTAGTACACCTTAATGGAGTTTTAATGAGGTTTCTACTTATTCAGCCTTAAAATTAAGCTTATATCGTCTATAAATAAGATGATTGTTTCTCGTGTGCTTTTGTCCGAGACAACAAAGACACTGACACGCTGAAAGCTGAAAAAGAAATGAGGATGTCTCATCTGCCACAAATGAGAAGGACCATGGGTGAGTGCGTATATCAGTGTCTTGATTGAGAGAGTGAAAAGCACTGCTGTTTGGGCATAACAATGCTTTGGACTTCAGCCCTCTATCAGAATTCAAATCTACATTTTAAGCAATCCAGAAAGTGTTCTTCATCCTAGATGGACTGAGGCTTTCAGCAAAAGCCCTAGACTGCAGAAACGAGCTCAGAAAATCATTAAGGTCTGTTGCAATAATGTTTCAGACACTTGCTGGTAGGATTTTAGATTTTTTTTACGTGAAACTGAAATTAAGATTAATTTGTTCAGATGCTAAGGTTTAATTAAATGTAGCACATCATGTCCAATTTAAGCAGTTATGGTTAACTGAATCAACAACAGCAAATTATTTTCAGGTATTTTCCATCAAACAAAATTTAATTAAAATAATCTGGTCTCACTTGATCGAGAACAATTATAATGTAATGGTCAACAAGTTATTTCTTCTGTGTGTCATACGTATTTAACTGCTTTTTTGAGTGTCAGCCTATCACGCAAATACGCTATTTTGAAAGCTAAATTTAACAATGATACAAAAAAAAACTATTGTCTCTCTCAGCAAATAGGGTAGCTGATTTTTCCAAGGGGTGATAGTTTCCCTGTATGATTGATGCTTGTTTTACTGGTTTTCTAAGCTTTTATCTTGTGATTTGCGTTAGTTTGCCCCATATTACATACCCTTTGACTTTTTTCTTGTTTTTAATCACGATTCAGAGTCGTCTGCCTTTGTTTGGTTTTTGACACTTTTCCTGTTTAGTGGACTGCAATTCTGGCCCCTCATACTTACACATGTGACATTTAGACTAACAGCGGCAAAAAAATTCCTCAGAGCATGGATAAGCTTAGTATCAATGAGTCAATTTGCATATCTTTACATATAGCCTCTTGTGTTGAATATAGACAAATCCTCAGAATTAATCTATTATTCGACACTGCATCTTTTCTACAAACTCTGTGAATTTTAAAGACAATTGCAAAAAGCCTTATATTTGTAACATGAAAATAACTTGATTGAACACAAAAAGTATAGATATTTGTCGTCTTGGGGGAAATTATTAAGGAAAAACTGGCACTACGGATGTGACATTTTTACGTTACGAATGTGACGTGACTGAACCACAGAAACCACACGCTTGCATGGTTAGTTTTTATATGAAACAATTCAAAAAGTAATTAAGAAAAACCAACCAATGAAATGAGACTACCCTTTAAACCCAAACTCCTCACATTCTAATGAATGTTTATTCATACTGTATAAATAAAACAACAGAATAAATTTAAATTATAATACACATCAGATGTTACTGCATATATGTATATCACTTCTTTATGATGCAAAAATAAAAAGATTTTTTTTATTTGATCAGAGCAGTTACATACAGTGAAATATGACATCAAAGAACATTTTGAAAATACTTTTGTTCCTGTGTTCACAGCTTTATTTTCCCATAGTAAGGTTGACCTTTGCATGGAATTACTCTGTTGCTCCTGCACTTGGAACCTTCTCCTTGCCCCGTAATTACAGCTGTGTACCATGGCTGCGACAGTGTCTATGAGATTCTTGAAATGCAAAATGTAAATGATAGTCTACGTTTATGTGTAACTTGTGAAGGATAATGCATATGCCTCAAGAAAACATGGTAACACTTTAAATGAGGGGACACAAATAACTTGGTAACTCAGTTACTACTCAAGTACAAATCATGAACAAAGACAGTAACTGCATAAAATACTGAACCGTTATAATTGATTAATGATGGGATCATTATGTAACTAACACAGACTTTCTGGTTAATTAATTCATTGAGTAAAAATGTACTGCTCCATTATTTGTGCTCCCTCAAGTAAAGTGTTACCAAAAAAGATAATCAAACTTAACTTTTTATTGCAGTAACTGAATATTTCTAAAGTAACTGGGTATTTTCATGTGTGGTTTCTGAGAACTGTGTCAATAACTATAACCTTCAATTTAATAAAAAAAATGTAATCATTCTGGAATTCAGCCATGTAACATTTATAAAACTAGCATATATTTTACTTTTCCACAGTCGATCAGTCTTTTCCCTGAAGACTCCTGTCGAACTGCAAAATCGTATCTATCCACCTTCTAACTGCATGTCCAGGTTTGGGCCCAGGAGGTATCGGGCCAGAGGTCGGCCCCTCACAACTTAAGGTGGGGTTCGCTCTGGCCAGGACGTCAATCCAATTCAGGGAGCACATGCAGTCGTACAGGATGGGCGACGAGACACCGATTAGCTTAAGTGAATTTAGACTGCAGGAAGAAACCGGAGTACCCGGGGGAATCACACACAGCACAGAGTTTCGCTTTTAGGGTTGTGTATCTTGTGAAGCAGTGGAAGCCGATAAATGGCACATCAAGCTCCTAATTAATCATACCACTGGGCAATTTAACAATTGATGTTAGCATAGACACAATTACATCGCTGAATGCATCTGCTAACCTGTTACAACCACAAACATGAGCCCCAACATAAATTTCAGAAGTCATCAGAGCAAAGCAGATTTTAGCAGTAAATCGGGGAATGGGGGGTGGGGGTTTTCTTACCACCACACAGAAAAAAAAATGTTAAATAAAATAGTGTTCTGGCCACAAACAGCTTGTTCCACTTTTTAATGCACCAGTAAAGCATGTCTAAGATGGAGACCTACAGAGGGTGATTGGTTACCTCAGTATTGTATGGCCTAGAGATATGTCACAGGTGCCTTATGAGCTACAACCATTTCACATGGCAAAGACACAGCACTCTAAAATGAATGGCTCCTGGATACCAAGATCATCAACTCAGCTTCAAAGGACAAACGTGTTACTGAAATCACGAGGGCCATCTGACTTTCACCAGGTGGCAGACAAGTTCCACACCCCCCTTGTGGGCCGCTACTGGAGGTAATATCGGAAATGACTTCATTTAGGTCGTTTGGACTTTGGTGTTCACCCAGTCAAATCTATTAATCTTTACAAAACTGTGGCGATGTAGGAAACGGATTGCTAACACTCGCATTAAAACATGACACAGGTTTCCTACACCATGTAGAGCAAACTAATGCAACTAAAAAATGATCTCATGACAGTTATATTAATGTCTAGCAGTATTTCAAATGGGAAAAATTCTGACTTCTTAAAAGCTTTTTTCCCTTAAAGTAAAAAAAATCCAGAAATATATATGACGCCTACCATCTCTGTTTATTTAATTATAAATGATTTTTATCTGACTGATAAAACCATTAATACGTGAAATCTAAGCATTGAATCACTATCTGAATATCTGTGGTAGAAAAATCATAATTTCTTCCTATGGAAAGGAAAAAAGTAAAACATTTCACAATAAAGGATCACACTGCAATAATGTATCAGCAGTTAAATTATAAACACTCTTTGCATAAAACATGATTATAAAGCTTACTTTCTAACCCTAACCCTAAACCCATATAATGAATGTTTTATAATGTGTGCTGTCAAATATTTTCGGTGTACGAACATTTTTAAATAAACAAGGTATGTACATTTCTAGTGGGAGAATCTGGGCTTACGCGTTGATAAAAGGGTTAGGGGTGTCAAGGAATACCTCTTCTCTGTGCAGTAGTCGACCCTGAGTAGTACCACTACGGTGACGTCAATCGTCCTTAGATATATATAGTTATTATACACAAAACTTAAGGCAGTAACCTTCTTTTTCGCCCTGTCATTTTAAAGTCAAAGCAGGTGAAACTGTTCGTCCGATTGAAAATGTCATTTATGGGGAAAAAAATCCTGCCCAATTTTGCATTTAAGGTAGAGGTGATGGTAAATGTAATTTGTTGAGCAATAACTGTCACTCATCAAACTGTCTTATGGGCAATATGTCTCAAGCGTTTGCAAAAATTAAATCAATCGTGTCTTAAGCCAAGCGTACATTTTGCTTCGCATAATAAACTATCTCCACAGGCATACGTAATTAGCTTGCAAGACCTAACAATGAACTACGATGAGGTATAAACAAGTTCCACTAAAGATAAGGGAAAGAATTAATGTTTCAATTTCATTTAAAACAATTACCCATATTGTTTGCATAAATAATCTGCTCAATTTTAGCCTTTTTATTTAAATTTCAAGTCAAATTCAACGATGAACGACACGTTGTTATATGTTAGCTAAAATATACGGAATTATAATGTGTTTGTTTTTGTGCCTACAAAACGTGCAGGCTTTGAAAAAAAGGATTATGATATTAGTATGCCGCAGGCATGCATCTATTAAAGACTGCAGCAATGGCAGCTTTACTACCAACCTGAAAAGAATACTGCGCATTGATCACCATTCATTTTAAAATTAACTAAAAAAGAACGGAAGTGGTCCAGTTGACACACGAGCAGACGGCTGTAGCATCTATGCAGAATTTTTTCTTTTCTTTTTTTTAAACCTCGAAATGTTGGCTTTACCTTGAAATCCAAAGAGCAAAGCGAATCCCACGATCCAAATGATGTGTATCCAGAAGCTATTCATGTTTTGCTCTTCTCTTCGGCAAGTCTTTCCAAGCAACACGCAATAAATATCTGGTATAGGTGTCCTGCACGTTTTTCTCCTTCGGCTACGGCCGTCGTATTTTCCGACTACCAGCGATGTTTTCCAAGGCTCTGTCCCGATACTGCAGCGCGGTATGACAACTCAAGAGCTGGCATAAAGGAAAAACAGACCTTCAGCAATCACGTCCACTCAGAAAGCTTATTTTTACAATCTATTTGGCGCTGCCACCTGGCGGTGTTGCGAAAACTGTTCATTTTCAGGCTCCATAATTATCACGAAATGCATAAATACACGAAAGTCTAAATTAAGACAGGTTAAATATTAAGAGCATAATATTATATTAGCTGTACTTTTTCGGAGGGGGGAGGGCTGTAAATATGTTTCCTTTACAGCCATCCCGTCGAGAAAGTTGAGAAAGGAGTAAACGTCTGCATAGCCCAATTTTTTTTCCCAAAAAACCCGTTCAATTTGCATTAAAAGTATAAACTAATACAAATATATTATTTAAAAATATATATCGCAGAGCATGTATTGATGAAATAAAAGTGCAGACCCTAAAAAGCACCGAATTCTTTGAAATTAACAACATAAAGGAATGTTCTGAAGAAACTTTGGAAACCTTAATTTTCTTAATTAAGGTCTTAATTTTACTTATAGCAGCCCTACTGGAGCCCAAAAATTAACAGCATTTCACTTTTATGATGCACGTCCTACAGTTTGCTGTATAGACTTTCCATATGCTGTACACCTTACAGCCAATGGCAGGACAGCAACAAGACGCCAGGATCCGAATTTGTCGGTAAAATCAATTTTGAAATTTAGCCACAAATCGCTTTAAAAACTGTTCTTGTTTGATAAAAGAGTAAAATCCAACAAATCAAAATGAAACAAAATGATTGTTTAGCTTTGCCAGATATATTTTTGATTGTTTATACTCTTAGAAAAAAAGGGTTAAAATATGTACCTTTGCTTGTCACTGGGGCTGTACCTTTGTAATGGTACCTTTTGAGGTACAGAAATGGACTCTGAGGAACATCCCAAAGGGACAAACAGCATTAATGTAACATCACTGATACATAAATGTCCCTCAGAGTTCATTCCTGTACCTTAAAAAGTACAATTACCTACAGCCAAGGGTACAATTGGCAGAGCCTTGAGGAACAAATTTTTACCCTTTTTTTTTTCTGAGAGCGGACATAAGCTGGTGTGTTTCGAACATTGACAATATATTGGATATTATGGAAAATGTCTGATCTATAAAGATGTTAATGAAACTTTTTAATCGTCATAATCCCCTTTTAGGATATAATCTTCATAGATTTTGACATTTAAATAATTAAAAACGGCATTTGTATATGTTTATGAACCTTGTTTTATAAATTAATGTATTAGAACATCATTTATCACCTTACATAATAATCAGTTAAATGTCTCACCTATTTATATGACCTCTGCTGTATAGGAGTTTGAGCCAACCATGACTAATAAGGTTTTGCAAATACAATGAAATATCTATGCAAACAACCTACTCCCCCAAACAGCAAATCATATTATTCCAGCTGCATACATAGAGCATGTAGAGAGAGTCAAAAAGCTTTACAGAGAAAGCCTTGGAATGCAGAAGATGCCTGAAGAATGCATGGTGAGACTGTTGATGCTATGCATGGTGATTCCAGCATCTCAGAAATTCCCACCGCAAGGACCTGGTTGGGAAACACTGGTTTAGAGATTACAGAGAATGACACGATAAACAAAAAACACCCAATCTGTGACATTTCTGTCTCTAATAAGGTGTGAAGACACCTTATTAATCAGAGACGTCGGAGATGAATGCCCAGATTCACTCATTATAACAAGAAAAGGCTGGTCTGAACTCTCTGTCTTTTGGTCAAAAGCGGTATTAGCTAGGTCTACTTAAAGTGCCCATTGAGTGTGTTTAAATACATTCACCTGCCACTTGTTTTTAGCCCCATTCATAGGTGCTCTTTTGGATTCAGATCCGGCGACTGAGGAAGCCATTGAAGTGTACTAATCTCATTGTCATGTTCATAAAATCAAAGTTGACTTTGTGCTTTGTGACATGACGCGTCTTCCTGCTGGAAGTAGCCATTAGAAGATTACGGCATTTAAACGATGCTCAGTTAGTATTAGGCAGCCCAATGTGTGCCAAGAAAACAATATACACATCATTACACCATCACCATCCGCCTGAACTGCTGACACAAAGCAGGTTGGGGTCTCTACATTTATGCACTTTGCACCAAATTCTGACCCGACCATGTATATCACTGCAGAAATTGAGATTCATCAGGAGTAGAACCTGCTGTGGTCTTCTGCTGCTGTAACCTCAGTGTCCTGCTCTTAGCTGAGAGGAGTAGAGCCCACTGTGGTCTTCTGCTGTTATAGCCTCAGTGTCCTCTTCTTAGCTGAGAGGAGTAGAGCCCACTGTGGTCTTCTGCTGTTATAGCTTCAGTGTCCTCTTCTTAGCTGAGAGGAGTAGAACCTGCTGTGGTCTTCTGTTATTATAACTCATCTGCTTCAGGGTTTGACGTGTTGTGCATTCAGAGATGCGCCGCTCTTGTAAACTGTAGTTTTTCAAATTAGCTTTCCTGTCAGCTCAAACCAGTCTGGTCATTCTCACCTGACCTCCATCATCAACAAAGCATTTCCACAGAATAGCCACTCGCTGTTTTTTTTTTCATGCACCATTCTCTGTAAACTCTCAACCATGCCAGGGTGAAAGTCAATTAAAGCACCTTTTCTCCTGTTTCCATATTTTATAAACGTGTCATTTATAAAATATTTTCATAAACTGAAGCTTTTGATCGGTTTCTGAATGATGTCTTTGCATCGAGGTGTTGCTAGATATTTGCATGAACAAGCATGTGTAAAGCTGTTTCTAATAGTACCTACAAAATTGGTTATCTGGTTTTAAATTCACAGGGTAACAGGCAGATAGAGTATTTTTTTCCTTCCTCGTCCTTTTGCTGAGTTGCTGTGAGGCATACTGTGATCACAAATCACCCTTAAGAAAGTAAAAAATGGAGAAAATGAATAATGAAATCAAAGTACTTGTGTGTTACTACAACATCTTTGAAAAAGAAGAAAAACAACTCAAAGGAAAATAATGAGGTTGTCATTTATAAATTCATGCATTCCTTATTGCAATTCCTATATAAACGAAGGAGAGAAAATGCTTGCACTTGTGCTTTTAGTTGTATGCTAAATGAAGTTGGTTTAATGAAAGGTTTGATTAGGCCTGGAAATGAAGCAATACAGTACTCCTTAATTATCCATCATATAAGTTTCTTCTTCCGAAAACTCACAATTATAATTAATCATCATTAACACGGAGTCAAAATAAACATTATTATGTACACCCTACGAACCTCAATCGCACGCATGTTTACATTTGTGAAGTCTATTGTTTATTTAAAGGAGAAACCAGTGATGGCAAAGGTCCAGAATAAATGGTGGAATGGACACCAGTTTGTTGGAAACAGGGAGGACCATTTTCCTGCAATTTCAAACCATCCATCTTCCAGCCACTTATCCAGTAGGGGTCACAGGGGGGGAGGCTTATTTCAAGAAGAATAGGACACCAGTAGCACCAGGGAACATCCTGGATGGCAATTTCAAAACAGCAAGCTAACCGCAGATTGAATAACTGATAAATAAGCAAACTACTAATGGAGACAAATATTGTCAAAGCCATAGAACATAATTTAAAAGATATATCACTTTGTTAATAACTCTCTAAATGATTTGCACGGACACTGCCAAAATTAATATACCCCAAACTGCGTCCATTCACGGAGAGCCAGGTCATTTTCCCTGTCAGACTATTCATATCTGATAGGTCGGTCTCTGATTTTTTATTTTATTTATTTTTTTAGGGGTGACGGGATTGGGCCGACTCACCATGAAGCATATAGATGAGATGGCTGGGCTGTGTCAAAAAAGGAGAAACGATACAGGCAGGAACCAACACCAAGAGAATACAATGAAACACTGGGTAGAATGAGCTTGGTTAGAATGAGCTTGGTTAGAATGAGCTTGGAGCGACTGTTTAAATAACTTATAGGTATAGGTGATTACTGAGGACAGCCATCTGGAGTTGGACGTGGTTGTGAAGGACAACGATACTTGCAGCAGGTAACCTGTGTAGCAGAACCTGGACCAGATAAGTCTGTCATATCAAGGCTGCCTTAGAGGGCAGGGTGGTGGCTCTGAGGGATGGGATCTGTTTTGGCAATCAGAAGGCTGCCAGTTTGAATCCCATGAATGCCAATAGTGGTTCCATTCTGCTGGGCCCTTCAGCAAGGCCCTTAACCTGCAATTGCTTCGTCCTGGGTATGACGTTAATCTACATCTAGCCCTGCAAGCAGGTCCTCCAACTTACAGGGAAAAAAAATTGTGGTTTGGTGGTAGGATTGGCACTCCAGCCGTCAGAGATACCCCACTGGCGTCTGGCTGCACTCGGATTCTCATCCCCGAGGTGGTTTGTCGTGTGGTGGGTGCGGCAACACGCTGTATTAGTGTGTGCTCTCTCTCTGCCTTATCAATGCCTTGCAATTATATATCGTAGATGTTAACTCAAATTGTCACTTTATTTATACGAAAATATGTCACCATTAAATAATGTTCACGAAAAGAACTTTTGGTAACACTTTACTTAAAACAGTCACATATAATGGATTATAGATACCTTCATACTGCAGTTTAAAGCCTTCTTATACTGACCATTATAATGCATTATGAAGTGTGCATTATAGATGACAGCTTCATAAAGCATAATAAATATGACTATAATATGTTATACCTTTTTATAAATAGTTATAGACATGATATACTATATAGTATATATAGTATAAAATACTGCACGAATGCATTATAATGCATTATGAAGGTATCTATAATGCATTTTGATGACTGCTTTAAGTAAAGTGTTACTGAACTTTTAAGAGTATGTTCTCCACCTAGTAAGCCCAGAAAAAAAGCATGCTAGTCCTAATTGCCCTTGCTGTTGGCAGACTACGGATTTTTTTGTTGCTCAGCATCTATTTTATCCTTCAATATTGGCTTAAACTCCCCATTTTCATACTTCACCTTCTACTGTTTGCCCTGAAAAGACGATGCCTCCAGGTCCAGATCCATGTCACCTCCTTCTTCGTGTCACATGGTTCTGTCCAGCTGTGACGATACTGACTGATTAACTGCAGGTGTGAGCGTTGATTTTGTTAATTCCTTTTGGGAATTTTTGAGCTGCAAGTGTAGGTTTACAGTTATGGTTTTAAAATAAACTGATAAATTTTTTTACCCCCATCCTTGCATCTCTGTTACAAGATTAATGATTTTACTGATTTGATTTTTGTTGACTTCTGCACCATGTAGGTCAAAAAACAAAATATATTTTTAAAATCACACAGTAAGAGCTTTTTGTGCAATATAGGGAAAATAAAGTACAGCTTAACAATGGAAGCCTGCTCCCTTCAAAATGTGATTAGATGTGGAGTTTTCTGGCTGACTACTAAAGGCTGCACAATGTATGAGAAATTATGAGTTTTTTCAGAAATATTGTTTTGTGGTAAATGGGGCCGGTGTTGTAGGCAGTCTAGGAAATGCAGAAGAGAGCAAATGAGGGCAGAACAGGAAGAACTATGTTCTGGGAGAATTGGTTTCTCACTCTGGTGCTGAACTACAGCCAGGTAGATCTATTTCGACAGCTGGGTACATGAGGGACACAGAGGAAATGGGCTCACAATATTGATACAATAATAGTGAAATATGTCTGAACAAATTTAGGAACTGCTGTTCCGGGTGTCTTTCAGAGGGCTGCGGTTTGTTCTTTGTAGGACACTGTATATTTTCTGACACACCGGAACCAGTTGAGTTTTAGTATATGTATCTATTTTGATTGGGAAAGGGATACATGTAAAGATATCAATTTTAAAAGGTCAGTGGCATTTGACCCTGTATTTTTGTGTCTCAATGAGGGACACTTCTGCTCAGCTGACAGTGTGTATAAAAAGGATATCTGCAATTCTTGACTGCTAAATGTCCAGTCATCAAATAGACTTTCTGTATCTTTTGCATAAACTTGCATGTTAGACTCACACTGGTCATATCTGGTCATATCTGAAATCCTGCAAAAAAAAAATCATCTCCCTACTTAACACATTTCTGGATACTTAATATGTTTGAAAAATTTCAGTCTGTGTCCCTTTAAGCTCATGTTACAGTATTTGTGTAATTTACGGTATTAAACAAACAAATGAATGAACCTTTGGATGATGGAAGTGTGATACAGAAAAACAAATGGGGGTTCTCAAAATGTGGGACAATGAAGCTTTCGACATTTTGAAAAATTTTTTTGAATGCACTACTTGAAACACCTTCCAATCCAAATGCAACTCCCTGAATGTCTATATGGGCATACTCAGTCAACTCCATAATTATTAGCAATGCTTAATTTGTTGGGCAGAGGATGCATGGGAGTGAAAATAAAGGCACCTGACACCCGCTGTGAAATATGGTGGGGCACCGATGCTTCGGGGTTGCTTTGCTGCAGGTGAAGATTAATGGCAGAATGAATTCCACTAAATACCAGGAAATTTTAGACCAGAATTTATCTGCCTCTGCCAGAAAGTCGAAAATCAGCAGTGGATGGAACATTCAACGACATAATGACCCTAAAATTAACACTCAGATTATTTCAATGGCCATCCAAGTCTGCAGATTTGAACCTAATTGAAAACCTGTGGTGTGACTGGCAGTCGATAAGCACAAACCAAAGGGTATTAAGGAACTGGAGATGTTCTGCACCTCTAAGACGGCATTGTTCTTGTGAAAGCCTGTTGCAGTGATTCAGTCTTCTCAATGCTCACAGCTCTGTTTAAATAAGATTCAAAACTAATCACCACTGGCTCACAGCAAGATCTCGTACCATCCCAATTAAATGATTACCAATCAGAAACAGGTGTGACACCCATCTCATTCATGCCTCATAATAAACAATATTTCTCCATGTCATGTGATCTTGCACTTTTTTTTAAAATGAAACAATTTCGTTGGATTCGGTATGGAGAGAGTTCAGTATTGACTGCAGGGGATGGTTTTAGGGACAAAAGTATGAATTTTATTTCTTTTTGATATTAATTTCAGCATGGTGCTGGATTTCTTGGGCAAAACTCACGTGGCAGGAAGATTTAGCGGTGGACCAGAATTGTATTTTATGGTTGCTTTTGGAGGGTCAGTGAATCTTTAGTGAGGGTTAACTTGGAGAGGACAAATATGAGTGAACTCCTTGTTATACCCTCTGTCAGAATCCGTTTAGCTGACATAGGAACCTTCTACAAGTGTGTGACATAGCAACAAAGTTTCAAATTTGAAATCAAAGTATCATTATTGTCATCTTCAGCTATATGATCCATTGCTCATACGCTGAGATGAAATTATAATATTATTGATCATACTGCAAGAAACATATATACATGGCATATAAATATGAAAGACATCTAAACATGACATACTGAGACGTGGGACAATAGACATACACAGAAAAATATAATTAAAAGTACATTTAAAAAACTACAGTTTAATGTCAGGTAATAGGGGGTAGTGTTTGGCTCTGTGTCTGTAACCAGAAGGTTGTCAGTTCAAATCCCAAGGCTGAGTGTTGTCACAAGCGGACCCATGAGCCAGGCCATTAACCCCAGTTACTCTAGGGCAGCAGTCACTAACAGGCGGACCGCGGTCCGGGTCCGGACCCAGAAGCTGTCCTATACGGACCCGGACTGACAGCCAAAACATCCCATCCATCCATCCATTGTCCAACCCGCTTATCCGACTGGGTTGCGGGGGTCCGGAGCCTATCCCGGAAGCACAGCCAAAACATTAGTTATTATTTAAAACCTGACGGGGCGCTTTTATTTTAATGGGCGCAGCATTTGTAGTCTTTTCGGTAGTGGTTTAGCAGTAGAACCGCCGTTTCCCACGCTAATGAACGTCAAACGCCTTTGACCGCCAAGCAAGACGTAGCCTATAGTTCGGCGTATGCAGCCCTTTGTCTGCGCTAATGTGCCTTTCATGTTAATAGCAGCAGCGAAACTAACACTCGTAACCAAAAAGCGTAATGTTCCTAACAGAGTGGCTGCGCTCTCCTGAAATAAAGCTGAAAAGGTTTCAAATACAATATGTATTATATAACACGTTGGATTAATTGACGTAGTTTATTGTTGATTTCATGTTCGTTTAAGTTTCTGCTTTTTAACATATGTATAAAGTAATGTTATCTGTTAAATAAATAAACTCAGGTGGAACAAAAAATTTACGTTTTCAGGGTTGCCAAATCTCAAGCATCTGGCATGACACTCACGCTTTCAGACTCATGCTGGAAATCTTATGGCAAATCTATATTATTCCATTATAAAACCTAAAATTAGCTACATAAAAAGTGTATTTACATGGTTAAATACAAAAGCAGTCTATTTACAATGTAAGAACTGCTACATGTATGCAGACATCTTGAATTGAAAATCTCACTCCAGCCAGCTGGCCGAAGTTTTATGTCACGTGACAATAAATATTGTCAAAACGTTTTTGAATTGTACAGAATTAATTTGATTTGACAATCAGGTACTGATTACATACAATGTTGATGCAACTAATAGGCTACTTAAATATATATCACACTAAATAGTTAGACATTATGATCTTCCGGACCTTTGCTTCAAGAATTTTATTCTAACTGGACCTCTTTACATTTTAGTTGAATACCTCTGCTCTAGGGCCTCGGCCGGTTCCTGTTCTCTAAACCCCTTGACTACTACTGAGACATCATCAAACCAGTATACCCTATACCATTGTTTCTCAACTGGTGGGTTGTGAAACCATTTTCGGCGTGTTCTAAAAACATGTGTACGAGCAGCAGTCTGGAGGATGGAACTCCTCATTTCAATCAAACTCCTTGTATTCAATGGAGTTTAGAGCGAAACACAAAAGATACCCATTTTGACTCTAACAAAGGGACTAACAGAGTGAGGAGACGGCCCTTAGACGGCCCTTACCAAAGAGCTCCACACAATAAGAAGAGCTGTATAGCATCTGGGCCACCCCACATGAATCCATACTCCCCATGGGAGCCATTAGTCCAGGCCAGGAGACACCAGGGGAACTCTTTGTCGTCTTCCTGAAGATCGTGACAGTGGTCCTGTGGAACATGGAGGCCCTTCATGGTTCTCTCTCTCCATCCGAAGAATGCAGACCTCACGCGTAACATGACTGACCCTGCCGATTCCGGTGATGGTTTCTGCTGCATTTCTCACCAAACGCATGCTGAAATGCATTTACAATAGGAGGGTAAACATGCGCTTAAGAAGTTTCTGGCATTTAGTTGTGATTATGGGGGGGATTCTAATGCTACCAGCTGTTAAATGCACTGACACGTCCCTCAGTCAGACATGTCCCCCCCCCTTATTCCCTGTGCTGTTTTTTCCCTAAACACAACTCTTGAATACTGTGATTTTCTTATGGAAAATGCCTCCGATCGGACTGGGGATTACCTTACTTGGTATAATCAGCCCAGCAAACCCAGCTCCCCAATCCTTGACCTCTAACAGAAAGCGACTGGTGCTGTGTGTTTCTGTTTGACCAGGAAGAAATTGGTGGGAAATGAGAATATCAAGGCAGATTCTTGGGAAACAGTACTTGTAATTAACCATCATACCAATCACCGAATGTATGTTCCCCTTCTCATAACTTCTCATAACTCTTATTGAGACAATGGGCATCCGCGCTAGCCGTTAGGCATACATCCATACCGTCCGTAAACAGTACCTGGGTATGTAGGGAGTGCACCTACCTGTGGCTTCTAACAGATTAGCAAAGTGCTTCTTATCTGTCCCGTTATATAGCATGCGAGGGCCATACCATGCCTACCCTAGGGCGTCTCCCCAACACAAGACAATCTGCTCCTGGGGACACTGACTGCACCCACGTCCAGGACATTGGACTCTGCCACCCCTAGCTGCGCGGCATGATTAGTTTCCATTGAATCACTAGGAAAATTCGGCTACAACCAAATGTATTATAAAGCTGCATAAATTCAGCTGTATTTGTAAGATTGGCTTGGAGATATACGCTTCCTCAACAAAGTGCAGAGAGGACCAGACTACAAGCAAAACTCATTCGCTTCTGTAAGCATGAAGATAAAGTAGATTAATTTTTAAAAAATTTAAATTTTAAAAGTAAAACCCTCCTGCCCTCATCACACCCTGCAACATATAGTTAATTTAGTAATATAACTCAAAAGAGGCAATTTAACTTGTCTTAGAATTTCTTATGCTGACTTACTGTCTATGCCTCAATTACCTTACCAGAACGTTTATTACACCCATCCTGCTATAGATCATGTGTTACCTCCTGCTTAATAGTCCATTTTAAATCCATGCAAATATACTACCTTGGATTCAAGCTCCACCAAATTAATCTTTAAAGACCAAGTAAATGAGCTTGCAGGCAATAGAGTTACCACTGTGACACACTAATTAATAATTAATCCATCCTTCTTCAATCCTCTTTTGTGGGTCAGGGTCTATCCCAGCCACGCAGTAGGAGTACAAACTGGACTGGGTGCCAGTCCTTCACACAACGTACCAGTACACATAGAACGTACCAGTACACATAGAACGTACCAGTACACACAGAACGTACCAGTACAATCACGCATAAGAGACATCAATTAGCCTAAGTGCATGCTTTTGGACTGCAGGACAAAACTCAGCGGAAATGTGTCACCTCTAATGTAATTAATATTTCGAGCAATTTAATAATTGTTCAATAGTGATTTGATTCACAACTGCAAATACATTCATAAATTATCATGGCAAGGTCAGTGGATCTATATCCATCGATTCCATTTACTAACTCGTGTATCGAGAAATTCAAATGTAGCCATTGTTATCAACTTTAATAACCTAATGCGAAAGATCAGAGTTGACCTTTTGACCTTGATCGATGACGCTTCTTGAAGTCCTCCCTCGAGGCCAGAATCTCCGCTGTGAGAATACATGTTCTTCCTTGACTTAATTTCCTACTTTTTATGTTCCCTTTTTTAACGTCCTAAATATATTGAAGTCAATTCCCTAATATCCATGTTTATATGGAGTAGGAAGCCTGCCAGAATATAGTGAATTACACTGCAGCACCAAAAGCGATCAGGAGTCCATTTCCTGCCAAACGCAAAGCTCTTACGTATCTATTCAGATCACTTTGAGGACTTGCTAAAAAAGCAACCTTAGAGCCTAATACGCGTAATCTTTAAATCAAATCGAATCACTTCACACTTGGTAGAGTACAGGTGAGTGGAAAAATTTGAGTGAAAACTTTACGCACCGTTTATGGCACAAGTTAAACCTCCTTTCAGGGGGTGATCATTCATATGTCCTCCCTGGACAGATACAGGTATAATTACATTTTTGTCTTAAACCTGCACTCATTGACAGATTTATTAGTAGCTCATTAAAACATATTTTTTAGTAGCGATACATTCCATCACACCATCTGTGAGCTAATTGTAGGTTACCTCCTCAGTAATCTGCTGACTGGAAGCTCAGCTTGCTGTTTGCTATATCCATGGCATTAACGGGGGCCAACCCTAGGTCTTCTGCCTCCCTCCCCTACACAGGGCAATAAAGAACAAATTTTGTCAATTATTTTATATTAAAAACATTTCAGCAGCATAGGGTATCTGGCTGCTAACTACCTAGCTGGTGATGCACAAGAAAAGTGATGTATTAAAATGTAAATAACTGTAATGTCACAGAATGTAGACGGCGGTATTTCTTTTGATTTTTCTCAGTCGCTGTTTTGCGTCCCCTAATCAGACGGCGCCCTAGGCGATTGCCTATGCAGCCTATAAGGCAAGCTGGCCCAAGCACGACACAGCTGATGTCTACCCCAAGTACGTGGCATCTGTACGACAGCATGCAGTTTCACCAGCAGCCTTATATATGACAGACTAAGCTGTCTGGATTCAAACACATAGACAGTCAGTCAGTCAGTCTATTGTGGAACAAATATCATTCATATAAATTTAAGAATGTATGAATTTTGAAAATACACACCATAAAAGCAAAAAAAAAAAAGTGACATCTAGAAAATCTATGGATCTTGAAATTTAGTTGAATTATATATTTTTGTGTACTTCTTAAGGTCACATGTGTATTTGGTTGCGGCTTAAGAGAAATGCTGCACGAAAGCTTAATTGAATTTGCACACTGTGACGTTAAGCTGCAGCACTGCCAGCATCTAAATCACATTACTCTGCTTATTCAAAGAACAGGAATCACTCGGTGATCACTCACTCAATTTTGTTTATTCAGAGAGACAAACAGAATCACAAAATCAAGAACGTTATGAAAATAAAATTAATAAAGTTTCACATTCTTATCACACATGTTGCCTTTTCACCACACCTATACACATATATTTAACTATCCAGTTAATGTCCAGGCGACGTCAATGTGCTGCAGGTGGCAGCAAGGATTGAAGGAAAGAGTACCTGCGGAAAGACAGAAAGATAAGATGCATTTCCAAACCCGTCAACACAAATCACCCAATATACGGGCTTTACTTTCATGTAAACTCTCATGTAGAATATATCAAGATATTGATTGTCATACGCAATTCAAACTGCATGACAACAGATTACTGGGGACATCCTGTAAGTTTTAGTACTACTAAAAGTTTTGAAAAATTAACGTTTGTTTAAAGCTGTTTCTAAAAACAACCGTAAAAATAAATATACAGAAGTAGTATTACATTTACAAAACAAAACTATTGTGGTCTATCCTTAAAAAACTATATATTCAACTGATAAACAGTCAAGTTTTAAAGCTTAACATGAAATAACGTCGAACGCGCTCAACCCGATGCGCAGCTACTGCCGGATTTGCAGCGCGCATGCGTATACCACATCATACTTTGCAGTACGAATGCGCTCCACTTTCACGCATGTGTACACCAGATCAAATAATATCACCTACCAGTCTGTTCTGCGCATATGCAAATATTTCACGAAAAATGACACGCGCAGTGTTTGCTTCATTTGAGGAGTTTGCTGCACTACATTTCAGGGGATGGTGTCGAAATACTGTGTTGTTCTGCAAAGCGTATAGACCTCATCGCTGGATTAAGAATGTTGTGCTCTTTTCTATAAATTTAATTATCAGTCGGAATTAATATTTTTTTTTTTTGCGCCTAAGTACTTTTACGGTTTGTTATCGCGAGGTTTCAACATTTTACACAATGTAAATTATATTACGATGTTACGATTACCCAACTTTGTACAGACCATAAATTTAAAGGGAAATATAAATTGTTTATAACTATTATAACTGTATTGTGATGCAATGTTACAATGAATGTTAAAAAAGAATTAAACCGTTTTATGTGCATGTCTTTCGTCACTTTGTAACTTTGTTTTTCTTATTCCGCTGTTTAGTTGAACCACCAGGTACTTTTGGATTGACTAGACAAAATTAAATCTCGTTGATTTCTTACATTACTTAGATTAGTTAATTAAGTGAGCGTGTGATGAAATTTGACAAATACATGGAATGGCTAGGATTGCCCCTGAGGAGAATTCTGAGAACTGAAACGGTGTTCATCTAACCATCCAGCTAGATATCAGTAACCTTTTGGATAAAAGAGGAAACAACTGTTAGTTTTTATGGCATTGATCTTAATATGCATATATTCTGATGTTAAATTGTGTTTTTTGTCCTGGACCAATATGTATTTACTACCCAGATCAATAGCTTGAAACATTTCCTTGACTGCTTAAGACTTTTGCATAGTACTGGACATAAATCTAGGCTTTTTTCATAATATTACATTGTATTAATCTGAATCTATAATTCCCGTTTTATGTGACCTCATAGTAAAAAGCTAAAACATCTTTTTTATGGAAAAAAAAATATACTGTCAAAGATAACTTGAAGTCTTAATTATCGTAATGCTTGATGGAAAATCTAATGTCTGAGTGAAAAAGTACTTAACGTGTTGCATGACTTTGATATCTTCCCTTCAGTACATTGCCCTTGAGCATTTTCAGTGTGTATAGTTGTATAGTTAATTGTATAGTTAACCTCAGGAAGCGTTTCTCATTTCCTGCGACCTTTATATCGCCCTCTAGCGGATAAGTACTGTGTGTGTTTTTTCCTCCCCGCTAGGCAGTCCGCCTCTGTATTGCATAAAAACCACATTGTTTTTGTCTTTCTTTTCAAGTGTTATTGGTCTTATGTTAACGTTTTTCAAATGATACCCAACAGTTCTACTGTTAGATTCGTTAGTTTTTTTCTTTTCTTTCTTTATATTGTTTTTCTTTTCTAATGTACCATGTAACGAAAGCGTTGTCTCTCATGTAAGAAGGCCGCGTCTCCTGGGACAAAACTAAATCCTTCCAGATTCTCAGTCGGTAAGAATGTCATGTTTATTTTTCTAAATGGCATAATAAATGAGGAGTAAGTCTTATTATTTAGATAGGATACCTGATCCCGGATGGTCAGCGTATGGTATTAGGCACTGGCTCATAGATCGGCAACATAAAATAAATTGCATTTAAGGTTGCACCCTTGGTAAATACCGAAAAATATTGGTTTATTATGTAGCATGTAAGAATCATGTTCAAGGCTGAAATGGGACTGTGACCACCTCTTAGCTTCTAGCCTAGTGAAGTTAACTCGTAGGTCCTGTGAGGTTGGTCGCTAAAATAATATTTCGTCATTATAAAAGAATAGCTGGATGAAAAATTGTCGAAACTGGTTTGTAGGCAAAATTGATCCATATCGCTAACGTAGTGACAAAACGGCATAGAAAGCTGTGGTCCACGGAGCTCACAGGGACGTATCTTACATTGGGGTAATGCAGGTATAATAAATATTCAGTGTGTATGTTTACGATTTATATGTTTACTTAGACGCCATAGTTCTTAGTTTGTTGTGTGATAACGCATGAATGGTCTAAATGGTGGTGACTGGTTTAAGAAAGTGCATAATAAACCTGAAGTTTATTTGTATAAACGTTTGGATGATGCATGGATTATTATAGCCAACAGGACCTTAGAAACTCTAGGCTGAATGGAAGACCATTTTTTGCTGGAATGCCAATGATATAAACCACTTCACCTTTATAAATTTGATATACAGTGATATTTAGCATGAATGGAGTTCAGAGGAAACGACGTACACTGAGAACTATGATGAGCAGAGGCTCATATTCCAGAATGACATCCATCTGTCTTCTAACCACTTCCTGCATGGTCAGGGCTGTGGGACAGAATGATTTGCATTTATGCGTTATCCATCCATCCATCCATCCATCAATCAATAAATCAGTCCATTTTCATACTAGTTAACCAGTGGAGGGTCATTGGGGAAACTCTGGCATATATCCCAAAAATTACAGGGCACATGGCAGAGAAGAGTCTCCTGAACAGGATGGCAGTACATTGTAGGGCACGCTACACTCCCACACTATGGGCAAATTGTAGACTGACCTTATAGTTATGGAATGTAGAAGGAAATCTGGATATCACACGGAAGACGTGCAGACTTCACACGCAGTGCAAGGGTGAGGTTCCATTTGACAGAAAGCAAATGTCAGACTTGCCCGTGAGCAGTTTATGTAAACTTAAATGTCAAGAACTGCCAAGTAATTTTAAAGTGACTCGTACACAAAAAGTGTTTTTTTTTTTTTTTGTTTTTTTTTTTTAATTACTACTTTATTTTTTTCCAAAAAAGATGATACCTATCAAGGGTAAGAAATGCGATCACTCTGGGTGATAAAATAGATAAGCAACCTATGTTGTTTTTGGTAGGTTTTGTCGGATGTCAAAGATATTTTGAAGAAATTGAAAGAGACACGGGGCGGCACGGTGGTGCGGTGGTTAGCACTGTTGCCTCACACCTCTGGGACCTGGGTTCGAGTCTCCGCCTGGGTCACATGTGTGT
>JAODLC010000040.1:6690901-6707856 GCA_026781145.1 Hippopotamyrus pictus | reverse complement strand
TCACGTTAAAAATTTTAATCAAATTAATCATGGTGATGGATTAATCCACGTTAACGCGTTAATTTTGACAGCCCTAACCAAGATATAATCAAATTTACAACAGAATAATAGATTTTCAGAATCCGTGTGTAAACGGCCCGGAGGTGATATCGGAGACCATTGAAGTGGTTGTACAAGCAGTGAAGACAGCAGGAAGAGAGATAATGCCTTGTGGGGTGCAGATCTTCGTCCTTATCAGTACTGCATGATGAAGACGCTTCCAAAGACAGGATCAGCTGTACGATCACTCAGCTGGATGTGACCCACGAGATGGGGAGGCTCTGAGATAATGCGGCTGTGCTGCTTTACATGTGCAGACCAGGCAGTTAAGCTACACCTCATATATATATAAGCACAGAACTATAGTGTGTAACCCCTCAATTGTATTTCTTAGGGGCTGATCAATTGTCTTTATATACAACTATCTGAAGTACAAATTCCTCTCCATATAAAAAGCTGCAGAACCTGGGGTTGTTGATCTCATTTTCCTGAATTTCAAGAGAAGTGAACATGACAACATATAAACTAAAATTAATAATCATTATGATATAAAATGATACATGCAAATTATGACTAGGTGCTCCAGTACAGTGTTTTCTCATCCATATAAACACTCCGTGACTAACCATAAAAACTCAAACTAACCTTTAAAACACAACAAACTAATAAGCCCGACAGAGTCCTCCTACTAGTCTTGCATCACAGATGTGTCCCTCCTAAATTCACCCAGTTCATTTTATTTAAATAACTTAGATGATATGAAATTTGGCCATATATTGGTGGAGCTGCATTCTGAAAACCTGCTGTTCCTATATGCTTTCCTATGTCTCATCAAGCACGTCATCAGAAGCAGACTAGGGCTTGAGCCCTGGATAAAAGGGGCTGTAGCCAGGTGGTCGTCTTTGAAGGGTGGCAGGAATAACTATGGGTGAGCTGAGCTCTCAGTGGGTTAAAGGCAGGAGCCACTGAGAAATTGTCTAAAGATCTTATATTCTTCTACTACCAATTACAGTGGGATTAGTTCCTTTCGGCGTGGCTGGGCCCCTTATCATCCTAATCAACTGAGCAAATGGCTTTCACATCTGATCCTTGTTTCAATTAGCTTATCTTGGTCAATTTTTCCATCCTTGGTCCTGGTGGTAAAGTGTCTGAACAGGAAACTCCTCCTCATCACTTTTGAATTACAAAAAGCTTAAAATTAGTAGTAAGAAATTAACAGTTAAATCTTTAAAAATGTAAACATACTGTCATTTCCATTACTGTCACAAATTATATTTTACATTTTTTTTCCAGTTTTAAATTATACCCACAGAACCCTGTTTCCTATAAGAATTTGGTGCCACTTTACAATAAGGCTACCCATATAAAGGGTTTATGAATGGTTTATAATCTGGTTATTAATTAGGTAGTAACACTTTGCAAATTATTAATAGACAATTTTAAACAAGTTAACAGTTTTCTTTTCATTAATGATTTACTACCATTTACAAGTGGAAAAAGGGAGCCTTATTGTAAAGTGATAAATTATTCTACTGACTATTCATCTATCAGCAAAATTATGTCTACAAATGTGTACTAGGAAATCTTTACCTCTGAAGGATTCACAACAGACATACACCACAAGATACACTGCACCAGACATTACATGGTAGAAAACAAATGAAGACGGTTACATTAACTATCAGGGTGAACCTGAGCATTGGGAAGCTGGCAGAGGCTTATGCTGACCTTTCCTTCAGCAACACTTCTCTTGTAGTAAGAGATAATGGATAATACTTCTAGATGCCAGGGTTAAACTTTATTATTTATTATACAATTAAAATGTGATATTCAAATTTCATAATTTAGTAACTAAAATATACAAAACCAGAACAAACTTACTAGTATGCATTTTTATTTTGAGACAAAAAAAAACTTGTTTTTACAAGAGTCCTTGTGTTTGGCTTTTGCCTGCAATCTTCTTAGAGCATTCAAGGAGGGCATTGTGGATGTCTTTGGCACAAGATATCTGGGACTTGATCATACTGAGGTACTGAGAGTACGACAGGCTTTCAGTCTGCACTGTGTCAGGCTTGGTTGCAGTAGGGACGAGGTTTGGAGAATGCTTGGCACTGTCGATGCTCTGAGACAGACACTCATACGCGAGCCGCTGGGGAGAAATAACATCAGAGAGAAAAACTGAGCATAATTAATAAATGCTGGAGCACTAAGCATGAAAACATAATTAGAAACGCAGCATTTAGGATCTTAGTATATAATGTTTCCCAGCACCGTCAAAAAAAAACAGCTATAATAAGCAACCAAATAAATAAAAATATAGATCATACAGTCCAACGTACCAGACACAGCTCCAATTGGTCACAGAGGGCATAGAACTCTTCCAGGCTCTTGTCAAATCGCTGAACGGCAGTATCACTACTCTTGCTGGAATAAGACATTCTGAATATCAATGATGGTATGATTGACACCAGTTATTACCTATAAGAATGCTACAACTTGAACATTGTGCTGTACTTACATGCCATTGTCAATTGCTGTATTGTGTGCAAAATTCAGTGATGCGATGCTCATAACATTCTACAAAGAAGAAATATATATTAGAATTTCAACTTAATATCACTTTATAAATCTGACGACCTATGAAATTAAGACCCATTTGTTTAACAGTCTTCCACACAACTTTTGGGCTGAGGTTTCAAATCCCGGCTCCACTCTCAGTGAGAAGAGTCTGCATGTTCTCATGTGAAATACAGGGTTCCCTCTCAAAAGACAAGCAACCAGGCTAAATCGTGCCTCTAAGATGGCCATAGTGAGCACACGTTCCATCACACCCTCTATGGCCAGCAAGCCTACGCCATCTGGTCATTCCTCCATAACCCATTTGCTTCCTCAGTGGTGAAACATCTTACTTAGCAACAATGGATTCTCTATGAATCTTATGTAATAAACTTGTCTAGTAGGAACCAAGTCCTCGTGATGTTTTAATTTGCTTCTCTCAAAGTTCAAGGTTACTTTATTGTCATCAGCAGCTTCATACATGTACAAAGAGTGATGAAACGTTTCTCCATGGCAAAATATAGTAACAAAGTGCACTTAACATTATACTAACAGGGCGTGCAAGGTGCAAACAGGCAGTAAATAAATAGTGCAGAGATAATAAGTAAGTAGTGCAAAGATAATAAATAAAAAGTGCAGAGGCTAGGCTTTGGCAGGGTTTCATATAGCTATCTCTTTCCAGTGCTAATTTACACTTGTTACTGGTCACACAGTGAACGCTCAGCTAGCAGCTCCTGAATGGCAGCTGGCTCTCTTATGTACAGCTGGCTCTCTTATGTACTTTCTGCTTCAATTGTACACTTTGGACAAATGAAGCTGCTAAATAATGTCATAGTAAAATGCATGTATGTGATCCAGAATGTACCCCTGGCTTTGTGCCCTATGCTGCCTGGGACAGGCACCATAGAATCATGTCTGATATATTTAAAAGGAGAGACTGACCAATGGCACTTAAGCCCAAAAAGGTCATATATACTTAGAAATGTATACTGATAGCAGTTGCCCCTATTGTAAAATAATGGAGAAATAGAACATAAGACCTTTCAGAACTGTTTCCCTCCAACAGTTATATGAAGTTATAGCAGGTCTTAAAGATTTTTCTCAAGACGTTTAGCCACTTAACCATATTAGCCGAAATTTTGGATTTTCTCTATGTTCAATTAGTGGCCAACTGGCCAAGCCGATATCTTGTAATTCTACCTCGAATTAGATTTCAAAGATCTACAAACAACTTTTTACCTGAAGGCTTTCTTTTAATTGTGGTATAAGCATTTTGAAACGGTGAACGGGGTCAAAGTCTTGCTGTTGGCTGAGCTGTTGGTGCTGCTGTTGTTGTTGCTGTTGCTGCTGCTGCTGTTGTTGTTGCTGCTGCTGCTGTTGTTGTTGCTGTTGTTGTTGTTGCTGTTGTTGCTGCTGCTGCTGCAATGTTGTCCCAGGTTGGACTCCAACGGGCTGATTCATTTGTTGCGATGCCATACTGCTCGGCTTCCACTTCCTCAGTATTGTTTTAGGCACGCAACCTCTTTTCTACCTTAAGCACAACTAACGAAGTAACAAAACGCAAAATAGAACAAGCAAAAAAAAAAAAAAACTTAAAAATAATAAAATGTATACACCTACAAGTCGCAGAACAACCAACTGCTCTACTTTAAAAAGCTGATCCTAAGAAATGGCGCATTTGCTTTGCGTGTATTGTTGCTACCAACAATTCTTTCCGGTGTCAAATTTTGTTAAATAAAAGTCTCAGTAATACTAATGAATAAATACTTTGTGTACAGTCAATACATAAGAGCATAGTACACAATATTTCATCTGAAATTATGTATTTTATATATATTTTACCCAATTTATATAATGTTTACGAACATTTAGGGGCGCAAGCAACATTAGGACTTTTATATTGGAAACTTTTAACCGGAAGTGGCATGGTTTTGGTTGCCTAACGGAAGTAGATTCTGTTCATCGTAAAATATTGCAAACATTTCAAATTCCTCATCAACTGCGAAGTATAGTCATCTATGTAGGCAGGTAAATCTTTAAAAAGCAGTTGTACCTCGTTATCTCGAGGCATAAGAAGAACGTTTAGGGAACAGCCAGACGATACTGCTGTTATTTTCTTGAACAAGAAACCTCAACACCATACTGTTCAAAACAAACTGTACTGGGTATAACCAATTGGTGTAATGAACGTTAACGTGTAATGATGCACGTTTTACGTGTGCATGTGTGACAATTAACACCTAGGTTATTCACGAGTTAAAAATACCAGTGTATGATTGGTCTGATATCTGATAACAATGAAGCAGACTACAAGGAAGAAGTACAGAACCAGGGCTGCTGCTAAGATAACAATCTTACTCTTAAAACAAGTTAAACAGAAGAACTAATCATCGACTTCCAGCGATGCAGTAATAATCAAACATCTCTGTTTATAGAAAGAGACCATGTGGCGAGAGTGCCCAATTTAATATTCCTAGGCATGTACGTTTCAAATGACCTCAAGTGGACAGTCTGTTCTAAGTTAAAGCACAGTAGTCACTGTACTTCTTGCGATCCCTCAGAAAGGCCAGTATGGACAGATTACTCGTAAACTTTTACTGCAGCACCACTGAAAGCATATATAGTCACACTGCATCCCTGTGTGATTTGCCATTTGCTCTGCTGCTGACAGGAAATCACTAAAGCACATGATCAACACTACAAAAAATCATTGTACCTGAGCTCCCCTCCCTGGAAAACATCTGACCCATTGCCTTCCAAGAGCAACCAGCAATGTCAAAGACCACACACGCCCCTATAAAAACTACTTAATCTTTTGCCATCAGGCAAATGGCACAAAATTATCCAGGCCCACATCTCAAGAATAAGGAACAGTTTCTGTCAGAGCTGTTGCCTTGCTGAACCCGCAAGAATCAATCTTGTTTCTTCTGCTCGTTTCTGTATCATACTTCATACTGCCACGTCTTTTTGTACTATTATCTTTGCACTACCGTCACTTTATCTCACCCGTTGTTACTGCTGGCTGATTTTTATTTATCACAATAAAGGTATTCCATTCTATTGTCATGTAGTAATACAGTTAATAAATATCCGAAACAGATTTTTGTAGGTATGGATAATTAATTTTGAATGTCGAATACCAAATACAAACACAACTTACATAGTAATTAAGCAATGACAGCATGATAATACAATACGTAGTTTTTTCCCACAAGAGTATTCAGTTTCAGGCTAATATAGAATCTCTAAAATGTCCTTCATTGTCCCATCCCTCATTGCACTATACTGTTTGTCCAGTCCTCCATGCCATACCCTACAACTGTAGCGCTAGAATTTCCTTTAAACACATGTGAGATAAAACTTTAAAATCGACTTGCGTGCTTTGTGCCCTGCGATGGACCTGCATCCAGTCTATGGTTTTTTCCCTACATGGTGCCACCAGAGACAGGCCGCCACGCCACGCATAATGGGACACGTATGATGAGAAACATGAGTGTTTTGTAATAACTCCTCATTTAAAATATTCACATAAAATATACGATTTACAACACTGACACCTATAAAAATAGTTTCGTAAACTTTATTCTTTAGTTATTTTTTAATCGGTTGACTTTTTTGTCAGATGAAACGCTGGCAATTTCCCCCGGACATTTTCTTGTGGTTTAGCATACTATACAGCCTGGGGTCACTATAAGGACCACGTGAGTCGCCCGCGGACCTGTTCTAAAAGTAGTACAACTCACCAGTGAGCAGCGTCTAAAATTTAATTTTATGCTGTTATTATTATTCTTTATTCACATTTGCATGTATATAGATTTGGAAATGACACTTAAAAAGCATTTAAAACATGTTTATTATACATGAAGTTTAGATAAGTTTAGGAGGGCGTTTCAAACTGGTAGCCCTTCCTATATACAGTATGGCTCAGTATCCGTGAAGTAGCTCTCAGTTTCAAAAAGTTTGGTGACCCCTAGCTGCTATACAGTGATCCCCCGCCTATTGCGGAAGATGCGTTCCAGACCCATCAGCGATAGGTGAAAATCCGCGATATAGAAAGACCATATAAATAAACATTTTTTAATAGTTTAAGCCTTAAAAAAACCCTCCCACACGCTTTAAAAGCGATAAGTGAATATCCACGATATAGCGAGGGCGCGATAGCTGAACTGGGATATAGCGGGGGATTACTGTATTATTATATTTCGACTAGTTAGAAATTCAAGTAGGTACGTAGATAAGGTTACTCAAATTTGCAAAGCATGGAAAAACGAATAACATTTTTAAAAATCTCACAACATTAAACTATAGGCTCCTACAAATACTCAAAGACCAAGCTTATACTTAAACACTTAATAGGATTTAACATAAATACAAAATTCTGAACCTTCTGATAAGTATGGGTTTCCCGACGCAAACAGGTTTAGCAGGCTGACACCGGAGGCTGCCTGGCAGGTCCTGGGTGTGGCAGGTTGCTTGGGCGCGACACATTTTTTTCCTCAATAGTTGCCCTTTAAACTTCAGGCTTGCTGTTCAAATGACACAAAACAGTAAAAGGAGGAAGTTCTACTCAAAGGCAACCCAAGATGGACAAAGAAAAGACTAAGGTAGATGTAACCATATACATGTCGTGTATTATTGGGTTTAATTTTGAATAAAATACGAAACTAACCTGTATAATGTGTGATTTATGAAGAAACTGACCTGCTTCGTTTGTGAAATCAAGGACCATAGCAAAGAACACAAGAAATGTGAGAAAAAGGAGAGTGGTGAATGCCATAAGAAGAAAAAAGACAAGAAACATAAGAAAGATGGACATGAGTCTGATTCGTCCTCATCCGGCAGTGATGGAGGAAAGGTAGGTCTACTGTGTTCTAGCTCAGTGACGGAGGAAAGGTAGACCTACTGTGTTCTAGCTCTGTGCAGAAAGAGTGCTACCTAGGCACACATAAAACACTCAGTCTGTCTTCAGATTATGTCCTTCTGTTTGTTGTATTTGGAATCTCAGGTGGGATTTGACTCCCAGGTTTTAGAGGTGTGAGGTAGCTGCCTATTTGTATTTTCATACTCTTATTAATAATTATTTCCTATTCTTGATTTAGGAGAAGAAGAAAGAGAAGAAAGACAAGAACAAACACTAGTAACTGTATTGAAGAGAAGTTATATTTGAAGACTATGTACCTATACATTGTCGATTCCCTGTTGCCAGTGTAGACTGTATGCTGTCTGTCAATGAAGAATAAAGTCAGCAGTTGTAATGACTACGAAAGCTTTAGTCTTCTTCCGTACAATTTATTTATTTTTCTTTGTATTACTACTTTCACACTATCTTCAGTTTTAGATTAAATTGCTGCAATAAACAAGTGAAAGGAACTTTCTTGGTTTGGATGACAAGGAAATAAGTTCGTTTCCTGTCCGGTTATACAATATATGTCGCAGTTATCACATATTCAAATATTACTGTAGGAACCGCCCACTGGCCCAATTGCGGAATCCAATAGGACAGCCGAAGGCTTGGAATGCGTGTAGGTCCTTCCAAGCGCTCCAGTAAAGTTACTTACCCTTTTAGGTATAACCGAATTATATCTGACTCCAATTTATTAAAAGATCAGTTTAGTCATGACATTTCTGTTATTCAGATTACTCCTGGGCTGCACGTGCTTTCTATTGCTCAACTCCCATTAATCCCGGACGGTGGAGTACACCGGATTCGCCTCGGCCGATAGGGCGATCCGCGGGTCTGCTTCGTAGGACTCGGTTCAGAAGGTGGGAAATCCCTACAACGTAACACAATGTCAGCTAGACAATCGTTCGCACCCGGCGACCTATAACTCCTCAGAGGCTCAGCCGACACTTGCCGTATCTGAGTTTCTGAGTGCCGTTTGCCGTAACTGAGCGTCTGCGCGCCTCAGAGGCTGAACAGGTGTCTTTGCCGTAACGCAGCGTGTGCACGCCTCAGAGGCGGAACACCTGTCTTTACCGTAACTCCGCGTGTGGAGGTGAGCCGGTATTCACCATAACTAAACTTTGGCAGTCGCATCGGGTCTCGGAGAAATGGGGTTGAGTCAGAGGCTGCAAGAGAGTGTTAGAAATAAACCCAGTCTACGGGAACCATGCAGAGGCTAGCAAAGTCAGACAGCCAAGAAGTAATCAAAACACAGTTTATTCACAATTAATACAAGACACATCAATTTAACCAAATATAACATGAAAGTAATCTTAACATGTGGCCACAATTCCTAAACTATATCATCCAATCAAAAGCAATAAAAGAATTTCATACCTCATCTGAGTGGACACAGAGTAACTGAAGAAATATCTTATTACAGATGTAGATTCACGCAGCACTATGTGGGAGCTCTGATTTACTCTGGAGCTCTGCCTTAAGTATTCCAAACCAAGTGACAGGATGTTGTTGAAGACTAAATTTACTGACCAAATATTGTGATTGATTATCTTAAGGACTGTTTTGATCTTGTGTGTGTGTCCTGGAGAACTGCTGATCTTATCAATTCTCAGACCCTCAGCCAATGAAATTGCTTTAGCAGGAATGTGAAAATTCCTTTGTTCTTCCAGGTGATAAGGTCCGCCACTTTGGTGGATTTATTCTTACTTTTTATATTTCTCTTATGTGAGAACATGCTGCTTTAAGGTTCAGAGTATTGTATTGTACTTGTCGTACTGTGACCATTCAAACGAGACCAAACATGGGTGTGTGTACCTATAATGTTAGTCTGAGGTAATACCTCCTGTGTTGGTGTGAGTTAGTGAGTGTAGGATGCATCCGTGTCTTGACGCAGCCAAGCCTTGTCGCTGGAATTTTTATAAAAAGTCCTATGGTCAACAACAGATCTGGCTAGTATGGTTATTTTTAAATTAATCTCTAAAGTGAAATTTATTTTGGTTCCTGCACTGATTCACTTAGTTCATGTGTTAAATAGATATCAATTTTATTAATTGAAGAATATTATGATAGTAACAGTATAGTTGTCGTGCCGTATGCGGGACGCGGAGCGGAGACAGAGGAGCGACAGTCAGGAATTCGGGGAACGCGGGGTTTAATTTTTTATTTTTATTTTTTTAAAGGGGGGGAGCAGGCAAGCAAACAAGCAGTGACATTGCAATGACCGGACTGGTGAAATAAACTGAAACGCGGACTAAATACAGAGGACTAATGACAACAACCAGAAACAGCTGATCACACGGGGAATCCACACGAGGTTAACGAGGGGGAGTGGCACACGGAAGGAGTGGACGATCGGGGCAAGACAATAGTGATTTTGTTTGTTTGTTTGTTTGTTTGTTTGTTTTTATTACTGTCTTTGCTACCAACTGACATCAAATTACTTTAATGGTAAAGATGCTCAGAGGTGTGTAGACAGGACACAACAATTTACACGACGGTGACACACCTGACATGAGGGGATAACAAGGCAAGAACTAACTAAACAGAAGCAAAGCAGTTATTTTTTAATCGACTGACTTTGTCAGATGAAACACTGTCATTTTTCTCCATATTTGTTCTTGTGGTTTAGCATGCTATATTCTTGCATTTTGACTAGCTAGAAATTCAAGTAGGCACGTAGATACGGCTAGTCAAATCTGCAAAACATGGAAAAACGAATAAAACATTTTAAAAAATCAGGAAACGCTATCTCACAACATTAAACTAGGTTCCTAGATAAATACTCAAAGACCAAGCTTCTACTTAAACATCTAATAGGATTTAACATAAATACAAAATTCTGAACCATCTGATAAGTACGGGTTTCCTGACGCAAACAGGTTCAGCAGGCTGACACGTACCTGAGGCTGCCTGGCAGGTTGCTGGGTGTGGCAGGTTGCTTGGGCGCGACAATTTTTTCCGTAATAGTTTTCCTTTAAACTTAAGGCTTGCTGTTCAAATGACACAAAGCAGTGAAAGGAGGACGTTCTATTCAAAGGAAACCCAAGATGGATTTTGATTTGTCTTCAGGTATTATTTTATTTTACATCAGATGGCAAAGTAGAACGACTTGCATTTAATTGATTTATTTGACTCATGCTTAAGTATGGATTTAAAATTTTAAATTTATTATTATGCAGCAAATTTATTATTAAATGCTCATAAAATAGATTCCAAGCACCGAATTTACTTGTATCTTATTTACAATTAAAAGTAAATTCATTAATTAAAACGATTTAAAAGTGAACTTGGAAATTTAAAACACACGAACCGACAATTTTTGATTAAACAAATCTTTAGACCTAGTTATGAGGGGAAACATTAACCGAAGACTTTTAGTATTTTATATATTTAAGGTAAGTGATATTTTTTCAATGCTTTTTTAAAATATTATCCCCTATGGAAATTTACACCCGAAGTTACTAGTTCCTGTTTTATAGGTGGCTGGTTGGACGCATTTAGCAATTAACACTGCAGCAAAGCTCCGGCAGTTCTTGTTTATATATTAAACATAATATCTGTTATATGTACGCCACAGCTGTGTCTAAAGATGAACAGGTTACACGTGAGACTGGCCAAGAAGTAAATGCATTTTTTGGATTTGGGAAAAAAGACAAAGAAAAGACTAAGGTAGGTGTAACCATATATATGTCGTGTATTATTGGCAGGCTGTGTTTGATTTTGAATAAAATAAGAAACTAACCTGTATAATGTGTGATTTATGAAGAAACTGACCTGTTTCGTTTGTGAAATCAAGGACCATAGCAAAGAACACAAGAAAGGTGAGAAAAAGGAGAGTGGTGAATGCCATAAGAAGAAAAAAGACAAGAAACATAAGAAAGATGGACATGAGTCTGATTCGTCCTCATCATCCGGCAGTGATGGAGGAAAGGTAGGCCTACTGTGTTCAAGCGCAGTGATGGAGGAAAGGTAGGCCTACTGTGTTCTAGCTCAATGACGTAGGAAAGGTAGACCTACTGTGTTCTAGCTCAGTGACGTAGGAAAGGTAGACCTACTGTGTTCTAGCTCAATGACGTAGGAAAGGTAGACCTACTGTGTTCTAGCTCAGTGACGGAGGAAAGGTAGGCCTACTGTGTTCTAGCGCAGTGACGGAGGAAAGGTATTCCTACTGTGTTCCAGCTCTGTGCAGAAAGAGTGCTGCCTAGGCACACATAAAACACTCAGTCTGTCTTCAGATTATGTCCATCTGTTTGTTGTATTTGGAATCTCAGGTGGGAATTGAATCCCAGGTTTTAGAGGTGTGAGGCAGCTGCCTGTTTGTTTTTTCATGCTCTTATTAATAATTTTTTCCTATTCTTGTTTTAGGGGAAGAAGAAAGAGAAGAAACACAAGAACAAACACTAGTAACTGTACTAATAAGAGTAACTAAACAGAGCAGATTCTCTAAATTCCATTCATATGTTAGTCATTGCTGTATCTTATCATTTGCACTGTAAACTACTGTTGCCCGGTAGGAACTTTGTTGAAAACTTCTGTCTGATCAGGTAATTATAGTTTTGATTTCTGCTTACAGCCACCACCTTAGAATATATATACGTCTCTACTAATCATTCCACCGTCTATGAGAATAGAGAGTTCTGTTAGAGACAGACATGGAGCTTTCTGGAAGGGTCCACACAAAGGAAATCACAGGGGACCACTTCTGGTAATTGGGACTGACAGAGTAATTGAAGGGGAGTTATATTTGAAGACTATGTACCTACATTGTTGATTCCCTGTTGCCAGTGTAGACTGTATGCTGTCTGTCAATGAAGAATAAAGTCAGCAGTTGTAATGACTACAAAAGCCTTAGTCTTCTTCAGTACAATTTACTTATTTTTCTTGTATTACTACTTTCACACTATTTTCAGTTTTAGATTGAATTGCTGCAATAAACAAGTCAAAGGAGCTTTCTTGGTTTGGTGAATAGGAAAAAGTTCATTGCCTGTCCGATTATAGAGTATATATGGAGGACAGAAGACATATCAACCAACATCACCCCATTTACCCTATTGAAGGTCCCAGTTATCACATATTCAAATATTACTATTTCCCTCCTTTCTTCAAAAACAACATTCTGAAGATCCTCTTACTTATTTTAGCAGCTTATTTCTGCGTGGAGGCGAGTGTGGAGATTTGGGTATGGACAGTAGGGACGTGTCCCTACCAATACTGTGGGAGTACCATGTGTTTGGGTATTTTTTGGGTATTTTCCCCAAGTCCTACAGTCAACAACAGATCTGGCTAGTATGGTTATTTTTAAATTAATCTCTAAAGTGAAAATTATTTTGGTTCCTGGACTTATTCACTTAGTTCATGAGTAAAGTAGATTGCAATTTTATTAATTTAAGAGTATTATGATATTAACAGTATAGTGATTTTTTTTTTTTTTTGGTCAGTTTTGTTTTTATCACTGTTTTTGCTAATAGGGCTGTCTGAGGGGACTGGATACCCTGGTATATCGACAGAGCCCTTGAATTTCTAAAAATGTACATAAAATTGGGACAAGGTGAGTAAAGTGGCATTTTGTCAGGGGGCCCAGAATTTCTTGGTATTGCCCCTGTCTGTTTGTAAAGACCAAACCAACTGACATCGAATTACTTTAATGGTAAAGATGCTCAGAGGTGTGTAGACAGAACACAGCAATTTACACAACAGTGACACACTTGACATGAGGGGATAACGAGGCAGAAATGAACTAAACACAAGCAAACCAGAAATAATTAGACTGACCAGGAATAGAATAAAAATGCATTAAAACACACAAAGTGAGTTGCTCGATGTAACTCAAACGAATCCATTCAAAATAACATGTGACGTTTGTTTTGGAAAGACCAAGCATAATAATGCTCTAACATGCTCCATACATTTGTGATAGAAGTAGCGGTAATACTGTAGTAATAGCATCAGTAGCAGTAGGAATGTAGCGGTTTATTTTTGTACAAGAAAAATTAAGTAATGTGTCCTGTATTCAAATAAGCTGCTGTCATAATTTACCCATAGTCGGCCTACATAGGCCTATACAGAAATTGTCTAGTTGTACAACATTGCACATTAATCACCTAAGCATTCATACAACGAGAGAGAAAATTGTTTCCAGAAGAGGGCAGAGTTTCCTAATTTTCTTTTCAGCGTCACGAGTTGCCGAGCAACAGGCCCGTATTACAAATGGGACGCTAAATCCAAGCTTGCAGGCTAATGAAAATCCCCAAGCAGAGAAAGACGGACACTGCACAGCGAGCAATGCCGCCACGGCCAGTGCCCTGTAAAGTAACTTCAGCTATTCGGCATAGATTATTAGAGGAAGCGTCAACGTAAATACAACAAAAAGAAGAATGTCGAAAAAAGCTGCCGTTAAAATGTCCAACAAGCAAATGTTACGGACTCCCGATAATTAAGTTTTATTACTAAGTGAAGCAAGTGTGATACTCTTTTTTTCTGTCAGTACAATTCGGTAGTTTTAAGTGGATATTAACTGTAGTAACTGTCAACTCGTGGATTTAAGTACAACTGATTAATATAAATATATACTGTTGTCCTTCTAAAACGGCTTTCCACGCTAAGAATAATGAAATTCCTCAGCTCTGATTTATGGATTCCTTGGGTAGTACTGCTTTGTATGGAAGGTAAGTCTATTTCAATTTGTAAGCAAAGGCTTTTAAAGAGCTGTGATGATTTTGATCAGTTTAAAAGTTTATCAACAATTTTTTTGGCTTGTGTTTTGTAAATATCACACTTCATGACAAGTCATAAATGCATTCTTTATTTGCATTTAAGATACAAAAGGTAAACGCGATGAATAATATGAAAGAATACAAGTAATTAGTCTTCATGTTACGTTTGGTTTACGTTGTTTGTGAGAGTTTGTGGTTTAAATGTCTCCCTCATTAATTTACCTCTCTAAAACAACCACATCCTATGCAATGAGCACTTTAGTAGGCCTGCTTAGGCGTTGCAGAGCGCTTTACGGTACTTATAGATATTCTTCTAAAAAATACTAAAAAATTTGTCAATATTTACTCACGCCTCGTTGCTTTCATAATTTGGAAAATGTAAATAGATTGCCGAATAATTTTTTTTAGTTACTATTGATATGACACAATACATTAAGTTAAAATAAATAATATTACAAAAAAAGGTCCAGATTGTGAGATTCTTCCTTGAAGTAGCCTAATGTCGCGTGATTGGAGCGGATTTTCTCGTCATGTGAGGAAGTGGCTGCTGCTGGCGTGCTAATCTGTTTAAAAGCTAAAAAAAAAAAACAAGTGAAAAAAAAAAACACAATTAATGTGTAGAAAAAGGAGATCCATCCATCCATCCATTTTTTGTACCAGAGTGTCCTGTTCAGGCTCGCAGGGGAGCCTATACTGGAAGTTATACAACATGAAAACACAGTATTTAAATACAGAACATATTAAATTGCAGTGATAACAAAAAGCTTATGTACTCTTTTATTGTGAAATTAAACTATGTTGCTCTTAATCTTACAATGTTGCTCCTTTATGCACGTCACTGGTTTATGCTTTGCATTTTACTGGCATGAATTTTGTTCACCTGAAAAATGCCTGTTGATGCCTGTTGGAACTATTTCTCCATTAACATATTTCAATATAGCCTGCATGTTGTTCAATGTTGTAATGTATTTAAACTGATTCGGCAGAAGAAATTATAGTTTAGTATAGGTTTGGTCCTTATCTTGTATTTATTCCAAGCCGATTAATTTGACAGTAATAATTAATTTTGACTCAAGCCAGCATGATCAATGACATAAAATAACCTGATATAAATAATAATCGTGGGTGTCACAGCCAGTTGCATTTTCCATATATTTCCATAATTTGTGTGTCTTCACATTCAGGAGTAGGTCACCACAGAATGTTTTTGTAGGCCTGTGTAGCGTATGGGCTTGTACTGGCATCTGTCTGAAATGTTTCTCAAGAGCGGGGTGGGGACAGGGGTTCTGCTAGAGATTTTGGGACCCATGGAAGCATATCATATTGGGCCCCCAACCCAGGTCAATACAATTATAGTATGTTCCAAATTTCTCATGGCCTCAACTCGGTGGCCCTTGAAATCATTCTACCCCCCCTCCCCACCTCCCCATGGCACCCCCGGACAAGGCAGCCAGGCAAATGAAACCTAACAAATCCAACAGCACAGCAAATGGACCCCACACCCCAAGCAAACCAATGACAACACGCTCCTTGTGAACTGTGCACCTCACTCGCCCAAATTCCTTCTTTATTTCGTGCAGCTAACCTTGTTTAAACCCTAATGAAGCGAGCAGCAGTAGACCCACGGCCAGCTGGGTCAGGCTCATTACCCGAGCTGCTTGCGGGCCTGCAGCTGGAAATCATGGAAGTGGAGGTCACTGGTTATACAAAATTCCTTGAACTGCAAATAATAGGTTTATAAAAGGGAAAACTTGGTGGTGAATAAAAGAAAAGAATTAAAGTCTCTTGAAACTAGACAAAGACATCATTTTCAACACCAGTATATATATATATATGTGTGTGTGTGGGTATATATAATATATATATATATATATTTAAATGTATTAATCAGCTAAGGTGAAAAAAAAATTGTGACAAGCTGCAATGGAATGTACTTTGGTTATCTGTTATAATATAATATATATTTGTATTTATTTAATGACAAAATAATATATTGTTTCTAACTAATGTTATGATTTTGAATAGATTCATTTTTTGTAACACAATCTTTTTAGAAAACTTTGTGGATAATTATTATGAATCTGTTTAGAAAAGTTCCCCATCTGAACAAGTCCATGAATCTTATTGAACGGGGTGTTTGGTGAGGTTTATCTGCAAGCAATAACAGCCAAAATATACAGTGATCTTGGAGAAGCAATATTTCTATGAACTGAATAATTCTGGGGTGAAGTCTATAGAAAAGGCATTGACAAAAACAAGGAAAAAAACAATAGAGTGGAAACTGTAATTCACTGTGTACTCCTAAAAATGAGCAGCTGGAATATGTTTGGCATGGAAGTTTCCACCTCGATTATCACAATTTAAAAATAGCCTCTAAAAATTTAAAGACCTTTGGGACTGCCTGCAGAAAGACACAGTGGGAGGGAAGGAAGAACGTGTTGGAATGAAATTGTGCACATCATTTTCATACTGTTAATTTTGGAGTAGAATGTGGGTGGGGCATAGGTTGGCATGGTGACTAGGTGGGTAGCATAGGTTGGCATGGTAACTGGGTGGGGCATAGGTTGGCATGGTGACTGGGGGGGTAGCATAGGTTGGCGTGGTGACTGGGGGGGTAGCATAGGTAACACTGTAGCTTCATACTCCCAGGCTTGTGGGATCAAAACAAAAAATTGTCCTATTTTGTGAGGCCGTAATAAACTAGCAAGGTTTTTTGGCTCAGAAGAGAATGTATAAGCATGTGT
>JAODLC010000040.1:6569857-6690891 GCA_026781145.1 Hippopotamyrus pictus | reverse complement strand
GACCCCCCCCCCCCCCCCCCCACAGTCTGAAAACATGCCACTGGGTAATCTGGGTGCATGTATGTACCATGTATGTATGTAACTTTCACTGTGTTATTACCAGGTTTAATGTTGTGTCATCAGTGAATCCATTTCAAATTTACTTTTACTTTTCTAATTGTCTTCATTTTATTTATTAAGTTCACATTTTTCTGTGAATCACTGAGCATTTGTGGCTCTTAGCTCAGCATAGAGACAGGATGGCCCCTGAGTGACAGGGGCCATAAAAAATGGGGAACATAATTGGGTTGGGGGCACAATGTGATATGTGTTATGGGACCCAAAGTGGCACCTGTCAGCAGAGTATGACTAACTGAAGACTTCTGATACACTAAACACTGAGAGATGGTGACCTTGCCAGCACAATTTTAGTTGATACCTAGAGTTTTAAAGCCTTGCGGTTCCATGGAACCATAGTTGGGGTTAGTTTGTGAAATGGAGGTTTCAGTAAGTAGCGTGATACCAGGCAGCTAAAAAACACTCTAGTCTGGAAGGTGCATCATAGCCCAGAATACAAAACCCCAAAAAGAACATGGGGACCTCCAGGCTTCTCTGCTTCAGATGAGGTCAATGTTTATGACTCCAGCATAAGAAATATATTAATCATAAACAATTCAGGAGAAATTTTCTATGGATAGATGTGTCCAAAATGCAGATTTTGGCTAACATGGGCTCTGTTGCGATATAATTGTGATATTTATATACTATGCTATACTATAATCATTTTATGAAAATGTAATGCTTTTAAACTTTCTACCATTAATTTTTGGTTCACTGGGGAACTAATACTAGGCATCAATTCAACCTGTTTCACACATACAACGAACGGTATTGTGAGACCTGTCATTTCTTGAATGGTCATGTTTGTCTAAGTCAGATGACCCAATGAGCAAGCAGATCACTTGAGTGTTTGCTTCTGTTTTGTGTAGAAGGTTTGCAAAATAGGGCCCAGTGAGGTTTGTTGCAGTGCTTCTAATAATCATGAAAACTGAGTAGTAGATGGTACCTGCAACTAAATAATAAACTTGCATAGCTGAAGGAAAATATTATTACAGACGTTATTTACGCAGTGTGTACAACGTATGCATACGGTAGACTTCAGTGACCTATAAAAATAAGTACAATGAATTCTCTTTAACATCACTTGAATGCAAACAATCTGTTGTTAAATTAAATTAGTCAAATGTCTTACAGAGCAAATGGTCGTCATTTCTGCGCCATATCATTAGACGCAAAAGCCAAAAGGATAAAGTAAGACTCTTCAACCATTTCCTAAATCAGTGCAGATCAGTTTGAAAAAAAATATTTTGTGCCAGGGCTGGTATCCTTGGCAATGCAGCTTAGAGAGTGCCAGACACTGGAGCCTTTGATTCAGCTGGCTCATTTCCATTTGAATACATCACGACTTCCAATTTGCCTGCTACTATGGCTTGAAAACAAGCATCTCTCTGTTCCCCTATGAAGAGCCTGGTCAAGCTCTGTATGCCCGCCTTTGTCACCGTCAGATTAAAAAAAAATGTTTTAGTGCTTAAAAGTTCACTGTGTGGACCTGAATTGGTTTTAAGGTCCACTGGAACTGTGGATGTGATAGGCCAAGAATTTGGTGAAATAATCATTTAATCGCTTCGTTTTTTCCCGCAGGTATCGTGAGCCGTAGGTTCCCTTCACTGATACATTCAGTCATATAGTTACATAAACAGACTCCTCACAATCAATTTGTATGACCTAAGGCCCAGTATTGCGGTTGGTCTCCTTGCCAGCTTTTTATTGCTTTGAACTAGAATATTCTGGCAACTTCAAACGGCCAAACAAGACGGTGCGTGGGAGTGGAGGCCCACGTAACTCAGTCTTCACAACAACCGTGTAAAACCTTGATCTACATTCTACTGAAGTCCTCTGAGAATCCCTTCTGTCAGAAGAACAGAAACATAGGGGTTTCACCTAGTGACGGGCTAGGACAAAACAAACAAAAATGTAAACAAAAGCTTCAGTGGATGACAAATTAAAAGTATAGTAAGACGGAATGGGACAAAATTTACATAAAACCATTTCGGTAGAACTATCGGGACCGCTGCGACACTGTTCATATTTGGAACTCCTTCCGAGTAGCAACATTCAACGAATCCCATGTGAGGGCTAGCTTAGCAGTCCAGCATTCCAATAGGCTGCCCATAGTAACAACACAATTTGTGACATAAATCCGCACGGCATGTGAGAATGTTAATTCTGTACCCCACAATGTTCCCTGTACAGAAATCTCTAGTGCAAAAATCAATAAAATACACCATGTGGAAATAATATGAACTAGGAATCTCTCTCTTCCTTCAGTACATGCATGGAACAGTTCCTTCACTGCACAGTCCTTAAAACACGGGCACATCTCACAAATTAAAACATTAGACTTTCAAACCTTTGACTCTGAACCCCTACATGTACATCACCTAAACCTGTAACAGCTCACTCAGTCTGGGAACCAATCCGCAAGCCTGTTAATCCCTACCCCCAGGCCTCTCCCACATTCACCTCCTTTACATTATCTGTGGAGTACCTGTGGACAATTACAGAGAAGATATAATCACTAAGTCACACCAGCCACTTAACCCCATGTAGAGACGCTTACAAAACCGCGAGCATCTTCCCTGTAGCTTTGTATGTTAGGTCTCTGTACCTGTGACTAGAAGATTCTCAATTCAAATCTCGTGACTGTCGGAGCACTTTCATCACCCGGCCATTGGGTAAGGCCACAGTTGCTGCACAAATTGCCTGACCTCGCTTGTTCAACTGTACGTGACTTTGGATAAAAGCATCTGTAAATAAATGTAATGAATTGCCGAAAGTGATTCTGTAACAGTTTCAGTAGATGTGCCTAAAGACAAGTAAGAAACAAGTATTAATTATCCAGATTATCTTTCTTTTCTCACAGTTTTATCAAGATTACACATTTTTATCCTTTTAATATGGCTAGATGCATTAATTTGTTAATAATTTAATATGAACTGCTTTAAGTGTGAATGACCAAATTAAATGGGATTTGCCACCATGATGAAAGGATGAAAACGATGTACATTTTGCAGGGTTATGTTTGTATTGCTTATTTTCCCATGTCCTGTGCATGTTACATATGAATCTGAGGAACTGACACTGACGCCAGCATAATGTATCGATTTTATAGCAAAACGTGGATTGTTTGTGAACGTGACATCCCCTAAACACAACTGAACTCCAGTGTCAGTTTGCAGATTGACTCTGGAGAGATTAAGTACACTTACTGAACCTCCAACAGACGGTTTACTTACCTCTTCTTATTTAACGACAGTCCTTATAGCGGTAATTATGTTCAGGTGGTGTTAAAGAAATACATGCTACATATATGCACATTAATATACACCTCCACACTGTATTTGTGCTTAAATAAATGTGTTTTTTTTATTATTTTTTTTTGTCAAGGAGGGACGCCGAAATTTATAAAGCACTAAGTAATTCTATTACCTAGTTGTTCTGATAATTTTGGTCTTGGAAACTAGGACACTAAAAATATTGTCAGTGCCTGGAGGGGTGATTCTCTGCTCTGTTAATTAATTTTGTCAATGAGTGAATTTCAGCATTAGAAGAACAATCCGTAAACATTGATTTTGAAGCCACAGGGTACATTCTGCTTTCTTATTTGTTACATTTTTCTCATGTAAGTACAATGTTTCATATATCGCTGGCCATCCTCAAAGTATCAGAGCAGTCGGGTCATAAATAATCTCTATCATTTGCTCGTACTATACATTTTAAGGATCTTTTTTAGCCTGGGCTAGTGGTGTCAAATGGAACAAGGCCATCTGAGATTTAGTATGGATTTTTTTTCTCAGGACCTTGATCTTCAGACAAATGCTTTGCCAGTTATTGCCTTAAAATGTGTATTTCTCGGTGATTGATAAAATATTTATAATTTTCCTTTGGCAAAGATTTACCTGTAAGTAAAAGAGCATCGATATTACATGTAAGTAAATTACCAAAATATATTTGAAGGAATAAGGAACAGAACGTAACTTGGAACACATTAAAGAAGACTGAAATGTCTAAAGTTTGCTAGGGATCGTCCGGGTTAAACACATGACTTCTGGAATGTACTCTGGATGGACGAGTCAAAAATGGAATTATTTGGCGACAAAGTTAAATACTGTTTAGCACAAGGCAAAAATTTCGAATATAAGTATCTCAAACCAAATGGTGGTGGGTTCAATATGTTTTGGGGCTGCTTTGCTTCACGGCCTAGGTAACTTGGAAAGTGCATGATTTCTACAATGTATTAGAGAATATTGGAGGAGAATTTGAGGCTGTTTTACAAAACTAAAGTGAGTCAAAAAATTGTTTTCCAAAACCGAAACAACCCAGCAAATTCACAAGTGAATGATTCAAAGAGAAGAAATTGAAACAATTAAAAATATCAGTTACACTGGCATGTTGGTTCTTATGAAATGATTAAATTTGACAGGAAATCTGATGTAGATCTGATCTGTGCAAACTTTACCAAAAGGTAGCGGAAAAGCATAGCACCATAAATCAAATAAATATGCACCTGGCTCTGCTGTGTACAGTACTGCTACTAAAAATCAAGCGAGTAAACAATTTACAGCCACGCGTTAAAATAAAAAGCTGTCTATAGGCTTTGTAATTTGACAGTCATTAAACTAAATAGTGTATTTGCTCTTTGCTGTAGTGATATTATTGTGGCCCAGCTGGTAGGTCTGTTGCCTGGTACCTCCACAGTAGGAGGTTTTTAATCTGCATGCAGGAGCTTTGGAAATGTGGGGGAAGCATTACCCCCAATATCAGCAGACCCCTCCCCCCCCCAAAAAAAAAACAAACAAACAAACAAACAAATGAACAAATAAGAGTGTGTTTCTTATCTTTGATTATGAATCTGTGTGTTACTAAAGGCAATTTGCTGCACATTCAGAGTGTGAGGATGGAAGATATACCAAAGACTGTAGTCCTGTATCAAACAAGCTTGTTTTTTCAGATGGATCAATAATTTTTTTAGTTATGTTCAGTTGTGACGCTGTATCCTAAAGAGTGTTAGTCTATTTTAAATGATGAAATCCTTTCACAATGTAACTATTGCATGTGTGCCCATTGTAATGTCACGATATACATGGCACCCCCCTGTCACCGGGGCCATGTCGAACTCCTTCCAACGCCGCTGAATTTGTCTGTTCTCTCCCTACCTACTGTATTTGCTCTGTCCTATTAGAGTCACGTAATACATGCTGTACAAAAGTTTTACTTGGATGGAAACTGTCAAATATATCTGTTTTTACAGGTGAAGCACATGAACTCAAAAACTTTCTAAAACTACACAAAATGTACAAGTATGTTTTCTCAGAATCAATAAACAAGTTTGAAGCATTTTATTTCTTTACTGTGCCAAAAGAGGTGAAGCAGATGTGGACTTGCCATTTGGCATGCGTATTAATAATCGCCATTAGAAGGTTTCTACAGTGACACCCCTGCGACTTCAGACGTTCCCTTCCACCACACCCTATTCTCCTGTCACACACTCCGCCGGTCGCACATGACTGTGTGGCGGGCACCGGCCGGCTAATTCAGGCCTCGCCTTGTCAGGGAAATAGGATCTGTAAACAAACGGCTTCTCCTCCACCCAGTTTGCAGCTTTTCATGGAACACAGCTGTCTAAGGATGTCTTTTTGGTGTCCTTGGAGGTGTCTTCAGGCAGGCATCCAAGGCATGCTTTCAGGGAAAAGGAGACCAGTATTGCTGGAGATTCTTCAGGAGCTGTGCAGCCCCTTGAGCTTTTACTGTATGATTATTATTTACGCCTCTAATAGGAGCGTGAAATCAGTGGTATAGGACAGAGTTTGATATTGGGGGTACTTAATTTAATATTTATTTAAATTGTAAAATTTCACGATTTAAAATAAAAGGTATGTTTATTGGGGGGGTGAATGAAGCCAAATTAAATTACTTTAATACTTTTTAATCCCTTAAAAATGTATCGGTTATTAGGATACCATGCAGCAAAGCTACTTGAATCCTCTTAAAAGTGTATTTTTCCTTCTGCCATTAAAACTCTCATTTAAATGTCCTGAGGCTTCCACTGTGTAGAATTTACCAAATGATTGTGCACATCCAGGATGTCTGAAATTTTCATAAAAATCAGTAGCATTGCATAATTGGTGGAATTCAGTTACAATCACAGTATAGTGAGATGTCTGTTTTTTGTTTATGCGTGACTTCATGGCGAGAAACATGTCGAAAACGCCCAGGGGAAGTGACACGTGTAAGTATACATACTGTAGCATGCACACACCTGAAACATGAAGCCCCGCCTTCAATGGCAGTGACCAAGTGTTCGAAAACCTATTCTGCCATGGTACACTGTGACCAGACATTCTGTCAAGGTTAGAAACTGAATCTTTTATTTTAAGATTTTTTGTGCTTATTTAGATTTTTCTAGAGGCACTCGGGTGTTTTAGGCTTGGCTCACCATGCTGTATGACTGCTATTATTAGTTATTTTAAGTTTTTTTTTCCCTCAATGTTTTAATAATAATCAAGTATAATGAAAACTTGATAAATGAGTGTTCTATGTCAGCTTTTTAGGCCTATAGGAAGTAGAGCAATGATACAACACTGGGGACCTGTATCACAAAGTGAGATTTGTTCGTTAGCTTGATAACTTGTTAGAGCTAAGGTACCCCAGCTTAAAATGGACTTTCTCTTCATTCACTTACATTTAGCCCAGACTACCTTAAATCCAACAAGTCATCTGGCTAAGCAAGAAATCCTGCTTTGTGATACAGGCCCGGGGTGTGAGTCATTTATATTTTTCCTTCGTGATTGATGGCCATCCCACAGGTTCCTCAGTTATTGGCTTCAGCTGGCCCTAATGAAACTAAATAATCTGTTAGAGATAAGTAAGGCCAGATGGTTAAATACCACTAAGACTGAAGCATGTTCCTAAAACTCTGTACCTGTTGTGGGGGCTTTGGTTTATTTTTTTTCGGTAGGTAAAATATTTAACCAATACTGATGTTAGTAATATTAGCAGAAAATTTGAAATCCACTTGGACTGTGCTGTGAATCCACTTGGACTGTGCTGTGAATCCACTTGTGCTGTGCTGTGAATCCGCTGAGGCTATACTGTGAATCCACTAGGGCCGTGCTGTGAATCCATTTGGGCCGTGCTGTGAATCCGCTGGGGCCGTGCTGTGAATCCGCTGGGGCCGTGCTGTGAATCCGCTCGGGCCGTGCTGTGAATCCACTGGGGCCGTGCTGTGAATCCACTGGGGCTGTGCTGTGAATGGTTTTATCTCGACAGGCGTTAATATAACAAAAGGTTGATTGTAGCACTACATACAATCACTACCTGTTGTTCTCCATCTACCATGCAACCTACCAAGAAATGTTTTTCTTGTATATGAAACTCAATCTTAGTACACTCGCTGTGGGAGAATATTACTATGTACTCAGTTCTTTTTGATCATTTAGCCTCTGGGATGAGAAGGTAGGTAGCACTGTTATCTCATGCCTCCAGGGTTAAGGGATCACAGCCTACCATTGCTGAGTGTGGAGTGTTCATGCTCTCCCCGTGTTTCCTTATTGTACTCCAGTTTGCTTCCACTGTTGAAAGACACACAGTTACGTTAACTGGCTACCAAACTGCCTGTAATATATGAGTATATCTTTGTGTGACCGGTGATGGACGGGCATGCTGTATGGAATGTATTCCTGCCTGGTGCATTATGGTGCTTGAGAAGAGGTTCCAGGCCCTCTAGAATCCTACACGATAAGTTATTCATGATTACTAAAATTGATTTGTTGGAATTCTGTGCTGACCATCTCAGTTTTACCTGGAGGATAGTATTTATGTTCATCTGGTTTTGTTTCTTTTCAGAAAGTTTGCATCGATACAATACATGATCCTCGTCCACTTAACAGAGGCTTTTCCAGTAAAAGGTTACATGAGGTACCTGTAGCCAGCGTGGTAGGCTCCGGGCCTCCTGCGACCGTGAATAGGATAAGTGGTTACAGGACTCGCACACACTCATAGACTATTGGTGATACAGAGGCACTGGTTCACCTAACTGCATGTCTATGACCTTGAATGGTACCTCAAGGATTGGAGATTCAAATTCCACCTCAGTGAGTATGGACTTTGTTCTTTCCCATATTTCATGGGATTACTTCCACAGTTCAGGGACATGTTTTTTGATTGGGCCCTGCAGTTCTGTGCTGACTGAGAACTTATAGACCTCCCAGTATCCATGTCCAAGATAAGGTTTTGGAAGAAGGGGTATCTTAATGGTCTTCTTATAGCCAGATGGTGGCAATTTCAGGTCGAGAACGTAAAGTTTGAGACCAAGATTTTGTTTCAACCAACTGGTTGAGTACTCTATGTCTGTAATTCTTTATACTCAACTGGCTGGTTGAAACAAAATCTTGGTTTGGATTTTTACTTGATGGGCCTGAAATTTCAACCTTGGGCTATAGCCTATGAATACAGTATAGCAGGGGTGGGCAATCTTATCCAGAAAGGGTCGCTGTGTATGCGGGATTTCTCTGCAACTCCCTAATTAGATTACTAATTAGAGGACTGATTGGATGAAGAGTCCTCACACCTGGGTTTGAACAGCTGACCTAAAGGTTACCCCAGAAACCTGCATCCACACTGGCCCTTTGTTGAAATGATTGGCCATCCCTGCCGTATAGCATGCAGACATACAGGACGGGTACTGTATTCCACTCTGTCTCACTGGTGCTGCACAACATAAGTAAATTAAGTTCCAGCTCTGCCCAGTAGGGATAGATATATTAATATAACATTTTTAACATCTTGTCTTAAATCTCGGCTGATGTTGCTGCAATAAAATCATACAACAGGGAGAAAACTGTGACAGCTTTACAACAGAAGGTGTTATTTTTTTGTGAAATGGTTTTCTCTGAAGCTGGTCCTGAATACAATGTTTTCCTCCATATCAATATTTTTGAGGAGCACCATGCATACATCCTTTGTACAAAATGTACTATGTAATTTTCCTAGGCATCCATGCTAATATTATGAGCCTTGTTCTGTGATCAATTTACAAGCCTAGGGTTTGACTGGAACAAAACTTGGGATTTTTGCCTTGGGGTACAGTGAGCCATCTTAAGTCTGAAGGTGGGGGCTCCTGTTCAAAAGTATAAATAAACTGACCCCCAAAGGTCTTGCCCCAGAGATACGGCAGAGCCTGTATGGTTTCTATCCTGCTATAAGGAACTATATATCACCTGGGAGACTAAAGTGATCCCAATTATTATATTTGCCCCTGTTGAGTCCAGGATTCATTCATACACACATGTTCTTAATGTCTGGAGTATAGAAGGGTTTTTGTGTACAAGATATAATAACAAATCGAGTCTCATTGCCTAGCTTTCACATGTGCTTCTATTGTATCTTTTGCCATAATTTAACAATCACTTCAGTTTAAAATAAATTTTGTGTATGAAATTGAATCTTAGTAAACTCACTGTGGGAGAATATTACTATGAACTCAGTTCTCACGGAATGATTTTATAACATTGCCACAATAATGAATTCATGTCCAATACCTTCATGATATCCACAGTTTTCTCTTAATGCTGTCCTTGTCGGGTCACATTCTACAATGTATTCTTTATCCATCTGTGGATCAGGTTCTATCTATGTCCTACTGTCCAGCTCTGTATGTAGCTACTGTTCAGAGCAGAGAAATGGGGAAGAAGGTCACAAGCATAATCTGCAGTTTCTGCCCGATCAGGGAGCACGTGATCAGTCACATGACTCATGATCCCTTTCTAATCTCTACCTTTTTAGTTGCGTCAGCTATATGTCATGGATCACAGCAGCTTCTTGCTTGTGACAATGGCAAACAGATATTTTATGGTATATGGTATATAGCAATATCGTTGTTTAGTAGTCATATTGGGTCAGCATACATAGTTAGTCTTTTGTTTTTCACCTGTGAAAATAATTCTGCTCATGAAACATTATGGTACATGTTATAAAAATACTGCTTACCTTGTTCATCAAGCCACACATAAAAAAGCTATTTTATTTTTAAGAAGCTTTTATAATAATAATAATAATAATTATTATTATTATTATTATTATTATTTGTATTCTAATGCAAATGAGACAAGCCTTGTATCATATATAAGTCATATAAAGGCATTTCTTTATCTGAAGATGTTTACAGTTACAGTTAGTGCTTTTCAAATAATTTATAATAGAACATATATTTAGAGTCTTATCTATTCATCCATTTTCTATACCTGCGTGTCCAATGCAGAGTCAGCGGGGGTCCAGATCCTGTCCCAGAAGCTATGGGGGTAAAGCAGGGGTGGGACCCTAATCCATCACGGTGCACACACACCATTCACACACCTATACACAGGTGTGCAAGTACAGTTCACCTTCAGCAATGGAGTGCTTTGTGATTAGCCATACACTAATATAAATTCGTTTTTTTAAATAGTGACATATTGTGTGCAAATGTATTATCAAAAATCAAAACTGGTTTGTACACATTTTCGATGCATTGAAGACTGAGGAACAGGGAAGATACGAAAGAACTGTGTAGAATGGTAGAATTGTATTTTATATTTTTATTTTATTACTGCAGTTGTGTTTTTTCATTTAATTTCTTTATTGCTTGTTTGTGTGTATATATATCGTGATAAGTGAACATTGTGGTGCTCACAGGGCCTCTAAGTTATTTAGTATTAACAGTTTAATTCTGCATCAACAGTAAGTCAGAGAATTAGATAATTAGATTCCTCGCCTCCAAAACCTCTAGCAAAGTCCTGTAACATGCGTCCCATAATAAGTATAGAGAGAAAGTGCAACATTAAATATAAATGATGCACATCATCTTTACAAGAGTGAAGCAAGAGGGAGAACAGAAATAGCATCTTTTCTTATGCATCTACTAACATATTCTCAAATAAATTCATTACAACTCGTCTTTTCAAAAGCCGACAGTATGTAACACAGGACAGTCTTAATAGTCAGCAAAAGCAGACGATGCTGGATTATCAGGAACGCCCCACCGCGGTCCCTTGTGCACGATAGCAGCTGATGCTGTCAGCACTCAGGCCAGATGGGACAGACTTAATCTGCTTAGCTTCATAATAATCATGTGGGTAAGATGCCATTAGTGGGCTGGAAGCTGATGATGAGGTTGAATCCTACATCCACTACCAGACCATAAGGAGAAAGGTGCCATTACTGAAATTCACAAATCCTCATAACCTATTTTGGTCTTTTTTTCCCTACGTCTGACCCGGTCTCCAGTTTTCTGCTGTAATCCCATGGCACACCATTTGTGATTGTGTGTGTGTGTGTGTGTGTGTGAGAGAGAGAGACTGTGTGAGCAGATTGTAATGCACTTGCATCTCATTCAAGTCTTATGTTTTACTTAAGCTCCAGATTGACATGCTCAGTATAACTGTGATAGATAACTGTGTCTAATAAGACCTCAGTGAGTATTAAATAAGCGTTAAATCAGATCAGTCTGTTAAAGGTGACAGAGTGTATTAAGAATGGGAAGCAGGGTAAATGTGGCTTCTAAAATGAATATATTATAGCTTCTAAAGCACTTTTCATTTCACTTTTTAAAAATGTATTGTTGCATGGTACAAAAGTACATTTAGTAAAATATGCTGGTTCATTTTATATCTCTTTTGACTCTCAGCACTCCGCACTGTCGCAGTGTCAGCACTGTTCCTGTCTAACCTTGCAGTGAATCACTGTACTGGAGCACCGGTGCTGCTTGGCAGGCAACACAAATGACATCTACCTGTTTCCTATTTTGTATTATTAATTTTTAGATTGTTTGTTTGTGAATCAGAGTCCACAAAAAAAAATCACCTCGAACAAATGCATTAGGTAAAAAGAGGGTAACCATGGCGACTTGGGGCTGATGGCTGAGCATTTGTACTGCTCCACCAGTGAGAGCGTACTAACATACTGTATCACAGTATGGTTTTCCCACTGCACTAAGGCAGACCGGAAGAGACTGCAGAGAGTGGTCAAGACGGCGCAGAACATCATCGGCTGCCCCCTCCCCCGACTAACGGACATTTACGCATCCCGCTGCCTCATCAGAGCTGAGGGAGTCATCAGAGACAACACTCACTCTGCTCATCTCCTGTTTCACCTGTTGCCCTCTGGCAGGTCCTACAGGGCCATTAGGACCAGGACCAACAGGCTCAGAGACACGCCACGCCATCACTGCACTGAACACACACATACAGTACAACACACCCCACCTCCACACAACGACAGTGTACAATAATTTTTATAATACTATAGTCTAGTATACTATATAATAATATAGTATAATACAATACTTAACACTATGTGTTATTGCATCTACTTACTTTGTCTGTTGTACTACTGTCTATTGCAGAATGCCGTTTGTATTGCAAACGAATGTCTGTATATGTCTGCACTTTAGAAGTAGCCACTGCAATTTCGTTGTACAAGTAGCATCTATGCTCCAGTATAATGACAATAAAGGCTTTCTCTCTCTTTCTCTCTCATTGGAGAGACCAGTGATATCAACCAGTAAACAGGGCAGCAGTACGAAAACTTAAACCAGGCGCTAAACAAACCCTCAAACTGGAAACTAGATAGTGGCTAACGGACCAAAACTGTGAACCTGGAAACAGGATCCTGGCAGGCAGAATTAAAATTGCATCCCGATTTTACAGAGTTTGATACCTGGGGCAACAAGGGAGGGGCTTGTGTTTTTACTTCTTTAACCAATCACAGGCTTCATCATCTTATGACATCACTAACATTGGGCCGGTTATTTTTTTCTCATTAGCTAGCTATCAGCAGTGTGTGGCTCAGTGGGCCAAGCCTCTCTGCTTGTGATCGGAAGGTTGCTGGTTCAGGCCTTGTTATTATTACTTTTCTTGTTATTACTACTATTATCACCATGAAATAAAGACTCACCCTTACATTGTTCCGTGCAGCCTTTACAGGTAAGCATATTCCTGTGTTTTGTCTATGTTTATCCATGACATGTCCCTTAACAAAAGGCATACACACTAAAACAGGTACAGGTACTAATCTATGCACTGTGCCACGTAACAGAAAACACTGCTTTTAATTAATACAGTGATGTCATGCGATGAAGAAGTTAAAGAAGGTTAAAGAAGTGAAACACTCCTTGTTGACCCAAAGACACATCATAGTCGGCAGAATCAGGACGTGCAGAATCACAAAGCCAGAGCAATTACACCAGAAATCTACACAGAAACCTGTAAATGAAAAACTAGCAAAGTAAAATCATCCCCGCAAACCCAGAAGCTATAGGCAATGAGATTTAAACCTAGTGAAAACAACAAATCTGAAACCTTGAGTGAATCTCGTTGACCATATATCTCCTTTATATATTGATGCTACTGCACCAAAGATACCAAAGATATTCTTCATTTAAAAAATCCACTACAAGGGTGTCTATTATCTCCTCTGTCATTTATAATATATGTGAAACTGACATCATTGACAGCATTCAGTTCCAGTTAGAGGGATATAACATAAGAATACAACTCACGATATCATATGAGAGTGAGTTAATTGCCACTGATATGTGACACCTGTCCTAAATATAGACATTGGAATTTGCTATATTCCCTGACTTATCTAATGATTTCTTTTGATTAACTGGAATAATGCTTTCACGTGAATTTAGCCATAAATATGATATTAAACTTTGTTCCGTGCAGGAATGGTAGAAGGCATGGTGGGGGGCTCTGTGAGGGTTGGATGATATTTATAGATCTAGATTTGTGGAGGAGTTTAAAAACCTCCCCCTGTTTCCAATATGAATGTCATATTTTTGCTGACACTAAGACAGTAACAGCATAACATGAACGGAATAGGATTAATTGGAGGCAAGTGTAAGGCATAACGATGGCAACACATAAACTAATCCTCCAGATTTTCAGCTGTACTTTCTGTTTCCATTGTCACACAATGCTCTGAAAAATGTCTATCCTTTGCATTTACCCTGAATGTTTTCAAGTGGCGGTTATTCATTCACGTCATTGAAATCCCATTAGTAAATCATATTTTAAAAAGGTGGAAAGCTCCATTCTTGCGACTTTATTTGGAAAAAAGCATTGTCTTTATTTATTCATTAGTATTTATTTATTCATTAGTACGAAGCTTTATCTCAGTCTTCTCTGTGCTGCAGATCAGGACAGGCAGCAGGACACAGAGAAGGTGAGCGGGATACTGTATGTTTTCTTGGCCAGGCACTCTCTTGAAAAGGGCCCCATCAGAATAAATCATATATTTCATGTGAATTGTCAACAGATGCAGTGACCTACTTCATTTCTTTCACAGTAAACTCACCTGTCACTTGTGAGATGGAATCTTTATTTAGTTTGTAAGGGGGGTTGTGGAGTGAGAAGATGAATGAATTTGATTAAAATCATTCTAGATGAAGTAAGCCATTGCGCATGGTCCCCCGTCCTTCATTTGGAATTAGCATGCAATTTTTGAGTCGTGCAAATAGTCATTAAAACTAGGTGAGAGACCTCATGTAACAATGAAGGAGATGCCTGTCAAGGGGAAAGGTTACATAGAATTTCAAGGACCTTAAATATCTTTTTACATGTCCATAAATAAACCAATATTCATTTTACAACATTGCTGGTTCATGCATTTCATGCAGAAATTATATTAGTTCATGATTTGTACTTGAGTAGTAACTGAGTTATCTGTGGCCCCTCATGTAAAATGTTACAGAATATGTTTATCAGCTACAAAGGCATAAACGTGATACTTCTACAATGGCTATAATTTATACTTTGCTCAAAAGAGATTTTTTTTGGCCTGTGCTCACGGCGATGATGTTCATTAATTACTTCTGGTTTGTCAGAGACCATCCGGCAAACCTAGACCACCTGAGTTTCTCCCAGGGGTCTGTTTGTTGTTGTTTTACGCAAAACAAATCAAAACTTATATTTGTCTATCAAAATTATAATGTGTCCAGATCATACAACGATTTGCTAATATTAGGTTGGAAAAGGGCAAAGCAGTGAAGCTGATCATTAGGAAACTGGAAAAATAAAGCAGCAAAACAATCAGTTTAGGGCACCATCACCCCAAACTGAAGGTTTAGGTAAGAAGTGTACTAGCTGTAATGCACAGTTTGGACCCTAACTTATGAAACCCTCCATCTTATGGCTAAACTCTACTCCACTTTGTGCCGTAGTTAATTTAGTATTACATGCAGTGGTTTTCATTAAGGTTCCTTGTGTAGCTCTAAAATAGGTCACTGGTTATATCATATTATTTTTCATTCTTTTTAAATGCACCTCAGTCTGTAAAATGTTACAGGATATTGTAGTTACTGGCTGTTCTACCTGTGAGAGAAACATGGAAGCTGTATTGCATTAGGAATATTTAAAATCATCTTTATATAAAGGTTTATAAATTTATGGAATATAATGATTATTTGATCAAAGAATGTATATGTAGCATAGCATGTTCTAGTGCCACAGAACAGTGCTATTGTGTATTGCAAGAATTGCTTTTTGATATTAGGTCATTATTCTGTAATATTCTAATATCACGGTTGTGTTCTCCTGTGTCACAGGTGTAAAACCACTGGAGGTGACAGTAAGTCAGGCGAATGTCCGCGTGGCAAGGGGACAAACAGCCACTTTGTCCTGCACCTTCACAACTAGTGCAGCCCTAACAAACCTCAACATCATCTGGATGGTTATACCACTGTCCAATGCCAACCAGCCAGAGCAGGTAATCTGCCCACCTTGTGAGACCTCCACAATATACTCAATGGATCCAGTTTAAACTTTACAGGACATAAAGTACAATGCACACACACAGGTTTGTGATTATACCTTTGTGAGGACTCTCCATTCATTTATATGGGGGAAACGCTAATCACAACATGATGACCCTAACCCCTACCCAGCCTTAACCTTAACCATAAGTAACCAAACAAAATATGAGACTTTTGGCATTTTTACTTTTTTGACTGCATTCACAGATCTTTGTGGGGAGCCAAAAAATAGTCCCCACAATGTCAAAAAACAAAGTAATATAAACCTAATACACACACACACTTATACAACTTACATAGTATACAGTACTGTGCAAAAGTCTTAGGCAGCCAAAGAAAATAATGTTTAAATCATCTTCATGTTGATGTAAAATGATTTTATGTCTGTCAAAGTGTGTCAACTTAGCCATTTCAAAACCTGTCCAAAACCACTACCAGACCATGTGTGGCTAATCAATATCTCATCAAATGACTTAACTCATTAAGTGAATTAAGTGAGATGGTGGTGAAGTCTAATGGTTGAGGTGCCCCCGATATACATATGTGTATGTATGTAGGCCTTTTCTGGGGATGGTATGGTGATGTGGTAGTGTAGATAATGCTGTTGCCTCATGTTTCTGGAGACCAGGGTTTGAGGTTCTATATGTGTAAGGTTTGCAGGTTTACCCTCTATCATCTTGTGGCTTTCTTCGAGTTGTCTGGTTTCCCACCGGAATCCAAAAACAAACTAAGGTGAACTGGAGATGCCAAAATGCCTGTAGGTGTGAATGGTTGGAGCCTCATCCTGGGTTATTATTATGCTTCTGGGTGGGGTTCCAGACCTGCAACCCTGCATGGGAGAAGCATGTCAATCTGGATCTTATATAAAACAAGGCTTGAATGGGATGCCAGTGCATTGTAAACATCCTCAATCACTTTTAAATGAAATCAAAGGACACTGTGACTTAACACTCATCCCAGACATTCACTGTGCTGTTTTTGCACATGGGTGCACACACACACACACACACACACACACATACATCCAAATTTAATTTTATGAGGAACAGAGACAAGCTTTCGACTGCCTTGACCCCTTTTTTGACGCATCATGGTGGCATTATGAATTTGTGCCTCTGCATAGTTCTAGCAGAATTAAATTATTATACAAAATTCATCTGGATATCTGCACTAGGAAGGGTACGGATGCTGAGTAGCAGGGCATGACAGTCCTATAGGCGACATAGGCGACCTTGGACAGGGGGCGCCGTGGGTGATGCTTGTCTAGGGAGCCACATTGACTAGGTCCGGTACTGCTTAGTAGGAATAGTTATAATGTAGTATTCAATAAATACTTATTTCAGTATGCCAGTCCATTGCAGGGCACACACTCACACCTGCAGAGACACACATTCACCTAATTGCATGGTTTTTGGATAATGGGTGGAAATCAGAGTATCTGGAGAAAATATACTCAGTAGTGGGAGAATGCACACAGAACAGCAACATTTCAGTCATAATCTTATAATCTGGCTTTTATATATGCTATTTTTGGCATAGAGTGCATACAATACTTATTTTATCATTCCACAAAATACACAAAAACAAAACGTGTAGTCCTCGATTTATGACTTAATCCAAGTTTTCATCTATTCCAAACCAATTACTTGGATATCTGATACTTGTGGTTCAATATTGACCCAAACCCAAAAATGAAAACTTTCAAAGCCTTGAAACAGGTTACAATGCCTAATGGCTGCATGTGAACCTTTATTTGCCTGGAAGTGGTAGTAATTTTTCACATAAAACATACTGGGAGTATTGTTTTCATTTTATGAATATTCTTCCTTGTTTTCATTTTAAGGAACAAATGTTGTTGATCAATTAAGGGATAATATAAATGGTTTATTACATATAATTAATGAAAATGGATAGATCATCAATCATCAATCTATCTTTCACATGCTTGTCTAGTACAGGGTCTAGGGGAGCTGAGTCTTATCCCTGACAGCATAAAGCACCTTAGATGGGATAGCGGATAAATTCATAGATTATAAATAATCTTTCTCTTTTTTCCAGGTTATCATCTACCAGGGTGGACAGGTATTCAGTTTAGCCAACCAGTTAAGTGGTCGTGTGGGTTTTGCTGCCACCATGCCTAGCACAAGTGCCTCTATCTTCATCAACAACACACAGCTCTCTGACACAGGGACATACCAGTGCCTGGTCAACAACCTCCCTGACAGAGGAGCTCGTAACATTGGGGTGATTGGGCTCACTGTTCTGGGTATGTGTCACTGATGTGGTGATATTCTGGAGTTTTTCTATTGTGAAGCTTTTATACTAATGTCTTGTCATAATATCATCTATTTTACTATCATCTATAATCCTTTCTTCCTGCCTTGTCCAAACCCTAAATGCTTTGTTGTTACAAACAGCATTTTATACTAGTAGTTAACTGAGAATCGGTATTCATTTGTAACTTGTGTTCACATACTGTGCTCATAGAAACTTGTGACGCTTGCTTAATTCTGTAACAATGTTGCACATTTATTGGTTTCATGACAAAAGTCCATTGACAAGCGATGTTTAACATATCTGGACATATCTTTGACACAGACATTTTCTTTTTATTATGTGTCTTAAGTTTTTGACTGAATCATTCAGTTCTGTTCTTGCCATTTAGCTATTAATTGTAATTGTAGTCATTAGCTCCCAAAGGGATACAGGATACTAAGCACACATGTTTGGTGTTTTATGTTACAGTATTTTACTAACAAAAAAACACTCAATGAAGCTGCTTGCCAATGAACATCATAACAGCTCTTTTAGATCTATAATTATGTTTCAATTTATTACTACTCAAAAGGAATATAAAATCATTCATGACAGTTCATGTATTTCATGTAGAAACCTATATTAATTCATTATTTGTTCTTGAATAGTAAATGAGTTGTTATTTTGCACCCTAAAGTGGTCTTACCATTATTAACTAATTTGTTCACTGTTAACTAACATAGTGCCTGAATGGAACACATGAACTGTCATGATTGATTAATGATGAACAAGCATGGAATCAGTATGCAACTAACATTTGGTTACTGATTAATTAATGCATTAAGCATGCATGTACTACTACATTATTCATGTCCTGTCAGTGTGACCGATTTTTGTTATAAAACCAATAAATTTACATTTTTATTGAATTAAAAGCATGACTGAAATTGAAATTGAAATTAAGCATGACTTTCTGTGAGCACTGTACAAAGAAGCATGCAGCAGTTTAGTGCCAGGCACTAAAAGTAATGCAGTGGGCATGTCACAAAGAAATTAAAAACAGGTTTGTGTTTCCAGCAATTCTGATTTGTGATAGCACAGAACAGGGTGATGTATACAGGACACAACAGCACAAAGCTAACCACCTTTTTCACCGTGCCCAGTGCCGCCCTCCATTCCCCATTGCCGCGTCCAGGGCAGCCTAGATGTGGGAAGTGACATTATGCTGATGTGTGGCTCAGAAGAAGGGATCCCCACACCCACATACGCGTGGGAGAAGCTGGAGTCTGTGTCCAAGCTGCCCAGCTCTGCTATGCAAGGTATTATTGTGCATTTGTACGTCGGCAGAAATTCTCATTACTCTGATCCCATATCTGGAGCCCAGTTATCATAATAAAGAATGCTTTAACAAATGAGCAAGTGTTCTTAAGCAATAGCGTATGCCTTCTTCAGATAAAACAGCACATTTCTTACAGTTGTCCTGTGTTTCTTCTTGTTTGTAGCCAGCTTGAAACAATATGACTGACTTTTTGGTCTAAATTGAAAAAATAGTAACTCTAAGGATAATTGTATTTTTCATACTCAGAATGGTATTTTTTATAAATGTTTAATGAAAGATAGAATATTGAGCACCATAGATACCTTCATAATGCCTTATAATGGTCGGTATAAGAATTAATAAAATAAACCATTATAGCATATTCCATTGACAGTCATAAGTCATTATAGTGTTGATTATAATACTTAATAAGCTCCAATGAAGCTCTCATTTATAAGGCACTATAGATACACTATAGATTCATAAGGTATCATAAGGTCTTATAATGATCAGTATAAGAAGTAAGGATGCTTTGTACTGCATTTTGAAGGTATCTATAGTGCATTATAGATGAGAGCTTCATAAAGCATTCATGATGCATATTAAACATGCGTATAAATATTTACAGCCATATATTAATGTTTTATGAATGCATTATGATGTGTTATGGATATGTTAATAGAATGTTATGGACATGGTATTCCTATTACTAATAATAATACAACCTTTGTAACTCTTAGGATATCGATATGCATTTGTTTGTATGTTTCAGTAGAATGACCCATAATACATTTAAATTCCACAAATTGCACAAGTGATTAATATTGTTATGTAGTAGTTCTGGTTACACTTTAAATCAGAACAACTTGTGTTTTTCTTAGACCAGATACGTGGAACAGTTTCCATGCGGAACATCAGCACAAGCAACTCGGGTCTGTACCAGTGCACTGCCTCCAACGCCATTGGGAAGAGCACGTGTCTGCTGAATTTGCAGGTGGTGGCCTGTAAGTGAAGGACAACAAGCGTTCTAGGGTTCTATCAGTCACCGAATTACCACGTGTCCCCCTGTATAGACGATAAGCTACATTAAGAACTTGTGTTCAATTATTAAATTAAATAAACAGAAATAACTAAGGCTTCATAAAATAATAAAAATTGATGTTTGTTCTTCCTGTTTTTTTCTTTACTTTTTTCTTCAGTATAAATAAGCCATGAGTTAATATTTTGAGTCGAATTATTATGAGGTTGAAAGAAAACCTACCAAAGGTCCCCATAAAGAAAAACCAACTCTTACCTTGGTCACTCTTTATCAATATAAAGATCTTTCATTTCTAATGCTGGATTATTATTACGCAAAGCTATCTGCGGTATCTTAAATATTAAGTTCTTAAAAATTTTAGGTCAGTTTATTTGCGGAATCTTGTGTGTATTCTAATGGATCCATTTGAGCAGATAACGCTTCGTCTTTGGCTGCTATTTTACTAGGTCATTCTCCTTGTGCTTTTCTGCAGCTCAGTCAGAGAATGTCAGCCTTATCGCTGGTACTATTGCTACGAGTATACTAGCTGTCCTGATATGCTCCTTCTTGGTGGTGGTCACTCTCGTCTGTATGAAGAAAAAGAATAAATACGAAGAAGAAGAGATCGCCAATGAAATCAGGTCGGGCTTCACTACAGCACCTTTACTGCAGCCACAGTGTTCATCCACACGGACAGAGCATTAAATCCCACACCTAGAGATGTGAGGTCACCATGCTACACTTATTAAATATATCCATTCTGTAAGTTACAGCAATTTTCATTGGTTAATTAGTCATACATTACATACATACTCAAATGTATAATTATTAATGATTCTTACTGACAATAGAATTGACAAGCATATGTATTCTAAACAGCATTTAAGAAGGTCAGGCAAAATCAGGTGGTTATGTATGACCTGTAGTCAAATTGTTATATTTTAATTTTTTGATGCGTGGTTCTGTTTGCTGTCATGAGCAAAGAAAATCTTACACAGCCCCTGTTTTAATGTGCATATATTCATGTAAAAGCCAGTATGTTATTCAGAAGGAAAAATGTGAATTTTATTCCTTAATAGCACTAAAGATGCATACTATAGTTAAGCAGTTTGTAAGTTGCAGTTGTAAATATAGTCACATTCAAATTGAATTCAGCTAAATTGATGGTGAAAAGTTTGGACTGGACCATGTTTGAACAAAACTTAGATTATTGAAAAGTGCATTAGTGTAAGAAATATGGCTGATGTAATGGGCACTAAAATCAGATTAAAGTAGGGAACAGTACTTTACAAACAAGCCACACAGGGTCAGAAGAAAGGAATGTAACATACATATATAGGGTACATTTTATGCACAAATGTGAATGTAGTGTTGTCACTATGCTGATTGTCATTACTGCTGACTGGGGACACAGCAGTGAAGATGCAAAGAGTAGCTGGAAGCAGAGGCGTATGTGTTAAGTGGTGTTAAGTAATTTTACCAATAATCTCTTTTATGCCACTGCTTTTAAATGAGTCCTGTTTGAAACTGGTTGTGGAGCTGGCCTTCTTGATTAATTTGTTCAGGCATTTGGAATTGCCTGAAGTGCTGTTGCTCCCCCAGCAAAGCACAGAGGAGAAGAGCACATTAGCAGCAACAGACCTGAAGAAGATCTCTAGCAGAATATTGCTTACATTGAAGCAAATGCCTGCTGGCGTTTCTTGCATAATGCAGCTGTATTGCCTGTCCAGTCCATTTACATCTATGGCATTTGGCGGACACCCTTACCCAGAGCGACTTGCATAAGTACATAACTATTCTGCTGTTTAGATGATGTTCCAGGTGAAGGTATAACTTTATCACTTCCTTATTCCCTTCCTGGATTGTGACAAATCTTAGGGGCTCCCTGGTACACAAAAAAAAATCCACCATCAGCTCCTTTGCCATGCTGATTTTCAGCTTCATGTGGTTCTCCTCTTGCAACAAAACTGTCCTTCACCAGCTTTCTATACCCCAGCATGTTTGGTGACAATGCAGCCTAAAATAGTGGAGTTGTCATAGAGCTTCTGCAGATGGCATGAGCTTGTGTTGTACTTTAAGACTATTGTGTTCAGACAGGAAGGTTCCCTGGGGTGGTCCAGTGCTGCCCACCACTTAGTTTGATAAGCAATTTTTGAGCTTCACAAATCTCTGCCTGTCAGTACAGTGGTCTGTGATCCAGGAAACGATGGGGAATGTGTCAAGTTACTGAGGCAGAATTATGTTGAACAGACTGGCATCATCCGCACCTATATCTGCCTTAATTTCGTCCATGTGGTCTGTGATTAGAGGTTGGAGCTGGTTCATTGTCACTGTATCACTGTATGAGTCTTCAGGAATTGTGTGGTGTGAGGAGTGAATCAGTAGTCCTTGAGGGTACAGGAGTACCTGGTCTCTGGTACTAAGACTGTCTGAGGTATCTTCTCCAGGTTCGCAGAGAGGGAAAACAAATAGAAGAAGAATAATGCCACCAAATTGGCACATGTGTTGAACACCATGGGGCTGATACCTTCATGCCCTACAGCCTTTCCTGTACAGAATCTCTCCAACTCTGTCCTGGTCAGCAAAGATAGACGTATTGGGAAGGGTACTGGCACCTCAAGGGGAGTGCCTTTGAGGGAAGGTAACGGGAAGAGTTAGTGAAGGGGTCAGTGCTGATGTTGGGGGAGAGCCATGCCTGTGAATGAGAGTTAAATATTTTGAAGTAGGACCATGTTTGGTTTTCCTGCATCTCCATATTACCAGCCTCCTTGTAGCCATTAATGATTCTCTTTCCACTTTAAACCCCCTTCAGGTTGTGCTGCTGAAGTTTGCACCCCAGATTTTCACTCTAGATGTTGTCTCTTAGTTTTCATGTGCCCTGAAGGGCCTTTTCTTCATCTTCTGCAAGTCCTTTCGGTCCTTTTTGGTCTACAGTTTCTTACTGGGAAAACTGGGTATACTGTCTTTTTGGAAACTAAGTTCCAAAACAGAAGTGGATGCAGTCTGTGATACAGTGGCTACCAATGTCCACCCTGTGTTACTAAAAAATGCATTCCCAAGTCAGTCCTATAGAGTGTCCTTAATCTCCTTTTCTTCCACTTTTTCACAAGGCTGCTGGAAGATGATTGTGTATGTGGGGGTGGCATACAACAGGTTCAGGGTCCTGTTCTCTCTAATTGCACTGTCCACAAACTGGAAAAAGTTGGTGAGAGTGGAGGAGTGGTCTGTGGTGAGTGTTCTGATTATATTGTATATTACCGCCATTGTAGATACAGTGTCAGCAGTGGGCGGGGAATACACAGCCAAAACAAAGCTACGTAAAAATTCCCTTTGCAAGTAATATGGCCAAAGTACCACAGCAAGTTTAATGGTGCCTTAATGGTACAGTGGGTTTAACACAGAGCATTCTCACAAAGTAAAACGGGACTAAGATTCTGTAGCAGCTGAATAACACTTTTTAATCACACATAGCTGCACCCAAAAAATAGAACATTACAGTTTTCTAGCCTGGAACTTAAGAAGGTATGGATTAGGTTTTTCCGCATCGTTGATGGACAGCGTCTTATCAAGCTTGGCTGTATTCCTCAGATGGAAGGAAGCTGTTCAGGCAGAATTTTAAATGTGAGCATCAACAGAGTATGATACCAAGACTTTATTTGTTATTGCAGTAATCATCACGTTTTACAGCAAGCAGGACCAAGGAACAGTGCTTGTGTTTTATCTGGGTTTAGTAAGTGGAGGTTATTGGCAGTGATGGCTCACTTGGTTTGACTGTAGCTGTGCATCATCAGCATACTGGTGAAATCCATCACCATATTTTCTAATAATGTCACCAAGGGGCAATAAATGCAAAGCAGACAGTGCAGTGCATGGTTGATGATGAGTAGAACCAGTGGTCCATGTGCCCATGGAGAAGAGAGCAATGGGGAGAAAGGACATCAGCCATGCCAGCTAGCAGAATGGGGCATAAAGGAAGGTGACAGTGTTAACTAGCTTTAACTTGGTACACACACTATTGGGGCCAGTCTTAACCATATTGCTGTTCTAGGGCCGCTCTTCTGAGAAGCATGCTTCTGACTTTGCAGGACGCTGTGGGGTATTATACAGGTAGGAGATTATACTCCGTCATGGCCATCCTCTGGACCCAGTGGACAGGTTTTGATAACACTATGATGAGGTCTGTTTGCTGATTATTGATTCAACCCCTTGCAGTCCATTCCTTTGGAATGATAGAATTAAATGTGGTTTATGTATTGGTGCCTCTGCAACAAGGGGCATTTGCCCACAAGAGTACGGAAGTGCCGCCAATTTCTCAAATTTGTTCCTCACGTCAGTGTTTCGCAACCCGGTTCTCGGGGACCCCTATACAGTCCACATTTTTGCTCCCTCCCAGCTCCTTGCTAAACAGTCCACATTTTTGCTACCTACCAGGAGCTGGGAGGGAGTACAAAGTGGACCATCTGGGGGACCTAGAGGACCAGGTTGGGAAACCTCATTCACTATATTTTTCTACAGCACCTTCCACTTGTTCAGTGTGATGAGAAAATGGCACTTGACAGTGGTCTCCTTTTGTCTTCTGCAGATGTGGCTCCTCTGGTTGTGCGTCTGGCCACTAATCCAGCATTTATCACTTGCATTTTGCTTTTACATTCAAGGCCTCTAATTCTCAACAAAAACCCTAAAGTTCTTTCAACCCCTGTTGCTTCTGGATCAGTGCCTTTCAGGGACACTGGGGGACTGGCAGCAAAAAGCAGCCTGGGAATTTTTTTTTTTTTTGGGGGAGGGTGGGGGCTGGTATACTTTACTGTTGACCAGAGATCAACTGGTTGGACACCAATGAAATAACACATTATCCATTAATTATCTTCTGTGATTGACCTGGAAACACACCAAGACCTACAGACCAGATGGATGTCTCTGGTGTATCGGCTCTGTAATGGCCGGCCCTCTCAAAACCCACCTACTGGGAAAGTTCCCAGATTTCCCAATGGCCAGTCACAGTATAGTGCCTTTGTTCAGTACGTTTTTTTTGAAACTTCTCGATCTATGGTATGTTTGTTAATAATTGGTTTACATTTAATAAGCTTTACATCTATCCATCCATTCATCTTTCAATCACTTACTCAGTGCAGAATCATGGCGGTAGGAGAGAGGTGAAATCGAATCTTGGTGCCCCATCCTCACTGCTTGGTAATTCATGGGGGTTGTGGCTTCGTCATGCAGGGCTTTTCAGGCAGGTGGCCAGTGGTCAGGTTCAGACAGCTGTCAATCCGCATCTGCCTTAAGAGAAAATGTTCAGGCGGTCAATTGGCATCTAGTGTCACGGTGGCCTTCAAAGCCCCAGAGAGACCAAACTCAATTATCTTCATCTAGTAGGAATAATTGACTGCCTGCTGCATGTTACTGGGGCATCGTGATTGGCCACCAGGCGATGTTCCCTGTGTACCAAAGCAGCGATTGATCTTTCAAGGCTCAATCGTGACAGTTTTCCTCTGGTGTTTAAGCTGGATCAGTGCATAGAAGCACATGGGGGTGGGGTGGCACTGTTTAAGTTAAGTCAGTTGTTACGTAAGTTGTTAGTGCTGGAATAAGTCAGAGGTACGACGAATGGGATAGATGGTCCTCAGATTTGTCAACCTTCCTGATCAGTATAGTCAGCCTCCTCATTGGTCAGCAGCCTGGGTCGATATAATTGCCGGTCATTCTGGTTCCTCTCCGACTCCGCCTCTGGCTTTTAGTTGCAAGGAGGCACAGCAGAGAACAGCAAACCCTGACGGGGCATGTCAGATCAGACAGGAATCGGGCAGATCAGGAATCACCCCCACAGTGACAGACTGCCTGTACAAACTACACATCCTAATCTATGCAGGCAATGGGCGAAGTGTGTTTCCCAGAAACTGGCCTCTTGGGCAGGACTGAGGGACTTGCTATGTTCACTGTGCCTCTGGTGTTTAAATAGGCTTCGGGGTGGGGGGGGCAATGGCTGTTGCACCCAGCAAGCAATGTCTTTGTCCTTGCATGCATGCCTAAATCCATGGGCAAGGACTCTCCTCGTGGTAGCGGATAGAAGTCACAGCGTTTATTCATCCAGCACGTGCCCTAAGTACCAGCCGTCCTGAGCCCTAAGTACCAGCCGTCCTGGGCCTTAAGTACCAGCCGTCCTGGGCCCTAAGTACCAGCCGTCCTGGGCCCTAAGTACCAGCCGTCCTGGGCCTTAAGTACCAGCCGCCCTGGCCCTAAGTACCAGCCGTCCTGGGCCCTAAGTACCAGCCGTCCTGGGGCCGTGATTCACGTGAAGTTTTCCTGCGTTTTTAGGGTAAGGGGGGGTGGTGGCACGCATTCTTGATTTTCAGCAGTCCAAGGGGGTTCGCACCTGGGCTAGAAAACATGCACACGGCTTTCCTCAGCCCCTTATCTGCTCTTTTAAGCCCCAGGGAGAGCCAGATTACGGCTGGCGCTGGGGGGGGTCTGGAGCGCTTTAGCCACCCTAATAGGCGGTATTGCCTCTGTACCTTCCTCTGTCGGCAAACTGATTCATCTTCTAAGGTTCTGCCATGACAAAGCATTTAAAAATATACTGACTCTGTTTATCATTTGTGATCCAGTCGCTGCTATCTGTAACTTCTACTATTTGCTCATAGGGGTGAAGCCAGGCATTTCCTGCCCGGGTACATCTGTAAAGGAGAAGCATCCACTTAAGCAGAATTGAATGCTTGACTACCACAATCATCAGATTGATAGTAATGTGTGCAGAGAGAGAAATTCCTAAAAATAAAGAGTGTATTCCTCTGATGTGGAAATGGGTTAGTTTAAATGGATTGTTTTGCAATGTCGATGCTCAGTGTTGGAACATAAATATATCCACAATAATTCCTTAAAAATCTAGATTAGGATTACTGAGCAGTATATTAAGTGGATAATGTTAATATACTAATTGACAGTGTAAGGTAATACAGTAACATTCATCCATCCATCCATCCATTTGTCAATGCAGGGTCATGGCAAAGCTCTCCATGGACGTCTGTGTTATTAAGCAAGGAACCGCTGTGCTAACGAACAGATGTGGTGTGGCTCTGTGGGTTAGGACACTGCCTGTGATTGGATGCTGCTGTCTCAGGCAGAGTCACCGTGGGGCCCTTGAGCGAGGCCCCTAACACCATTTGCTTCAGGGACTGGCTGACCCTGATCATTGCTCACATATTGCTTGGGACAAAAGTATCCACTGAATAAATTTAAGAAACTTACTTTAACTAAGTGACCCAACACAATAGATTGAAAATGTAAGTGTAATTACTGGTAGTTACTGTTTTTAAGTTACTGTGTGTTTACGGGCGACGCAACATACTGTACTAGTGCATGTCCGTCCAAGCTGACCTGACCTGAGTCTTTCATTTCCTTCAGGGAAGATGACCTCCCACCCAAGCGGTCCTCATCGGTAAAGGCATTCCAAGCTGATGCCTCATCATCAGGGAACGACACCCTAACGTCAACCAACACCTACAACAGCCGCTACTGGCACAATCCCAGGCCGAAATACAGCACAAACTCGTACACGCGATACACCGGCGATTCCAACCAGAACTTCTCCTCCAGCCCCCCCACCTGCACTAACGGCAGCCATACTCTCCCTCCACCCAAGACTCTGGTAGTTACCTCTAACTTGGCACCCTCCCCATCCGCTACACTGCACAGAAACGGCTCCGTCGGCACGAAGCAGAGCCAGGCCCACGGCAAGCCTGCTCACTCCCTTGCTGTAGGCCAGGCCACCCTGGAGCGCATGGGTGCTGTCCCAGTCATGCTTCCAGCACAAAGCAGGGCTGGCTCCTTGGTCTGAAACAGTCCCTCTGCTCTCTGCTTAGAACTGAATTTTAGAACTTAGAAGCTTGTCTCATGCCAACGATTTTTTTAAAGCAACTCTTTCTGATTTTGAATGTTTTGTTTACATTTTTTCAAAGGTATAAATTTAAGTTTTCTGCCACAAGATGGATGATATAGCTGTCAGTTAAAGTAAATAGAGCATTGAAAACATAGAGAGATTAACTTTAAAGGTTCAGAATTGCACATTATAACTTTAGATAGAATGTATTTAGATTACGTTAAAGGAAACTCAGAATATCTATGTGCTGTGCATCTGTTCATCCAACTCCCCCCCCCCCTCCCAAATCCTAGTCTGTGTCGTGGGGGATGGGGGGGGGGGGTCTTGAGCTTAACCCTGGCAGCATAGGGCAGAACGCTGGGTGGGATGCCAGTTTTTGCTGTGAATTTCCAATTATAATAATTATGATGAAAAAGCACATTTTTCAATTCCCTCCAGAGGTCTTAAATAGACATTTTAAATTCCTAAGATGAAAATTCCCTTAGGAAATGAAAGACGTGATCCTATGATGTGTTTATTTGCTGTAAATAATGCATATTTTATTATAAAATATTTTTAAAATGTAAAACGGCAGATGGTGGTGCACTTAGGACGGTGCTGAAGGCTAGTATATAATGCTGAGGTAACACCTTTATAGATACCTGCAAAAATTTTAATCCCTGTAGCTGCAGTTCTCAGGTTCTCAGGAGTGACAAATTCCTGCCATTACACATGTTAGAACTACTTGGTTTCACACTACAGGAAACGTCAGTAATGTCATTCTTTTGAGCATAAAATGGTTCTTATACTTCATCCACTTACAAATGTTCCAACTGTCAAGCTTTACAACATATAGTAGTTATATAAAGTATTATTTAGACAAATCTAATATATTTTATACATTGTTTTTTTTTTTTAGATTTAAAGCCACAACAATACTTACAATACAAAACAATACTTAGATAAAACAATACCTTTTAGTATGTTGTTCCACATGAAAACCCTGAACCAAAGCCCTTCACTGTCTTGCAACATGCCTTCTTTTCATACTGTCAATGGGTTTTGCAGAAGCACAAAAAAAAGGTCATCCTCATGTTCATCGTAAAGTATGGACTTCAACGTCACGTAATTTAGACTGTGATTATTTTATTGATAAAATCTTTTTATAGCATAATAATAGAAATACATTATATGGCCACTTTTCATTTTAAAAAAGCAGATCACCTGCACAATTTGTGTTTATTAATGATTAAATAAATAAATAAATGTCAGAGAAATCAATAAATTCACACTTGGGTGTTTTGCAGTTTTTTGTAGATGCATTTTAGATGTACTAAACAATTTAATTATTAACAAACAAGTTAAAGTGGTTATTCCTGTAATATTTCTATTTACTTGTAATTGTGACATGTCATTATAATATAAATTGATTGTACACCTTATACATTATGATTGTGCCTTGAGCCTCTACGGTAACCTTAATGCCAATTTGGCAATAGAAATCATTTTGGTATTGTATCAAAAATTGTATTGCTTCTTTGCTGTCTTTATTAAACCTTTTTGCTTTGTGTTTTCCCTTCATCAGTTTATAAAATGGATCGTTTACAGATATGCAGGCAAGTTTTGTCAGATGCCCATGTACGATTTAGCAGTATTTCAGGGAATACAATTCAGTGAACGTATGTGAAATGACCTATTGGCTTTCATGGGAAGATTGGTCCTAAAACCTGTATGCCATCTGAATCTACAGATGATGTTTGAAAATGTTGTGCCAGTAAAGATCTACTTTTTGAAATATTTAGATTCTATTTGTCTGTTTTCAATAGTTTCTTTTTTGTGAAATTAGGTGAATTATTTAGGGATCTTTGCAGATGAAAATGTACATGAATATGTCAGGTACAGCTTGCAAATATAAGCAAGCATTTCTACAATTACATTTAAATTTTGCATTCATCGTATATTAAAATGTCTCTTTCACACTCACACACACATACACACATACAAGGGATGGCCAAATAAAGGAAACACGATGTGAAAAATTACGATTACAAACAGGTGCAAAGGTGGGTTACACAAGGCTGAATGACACTTAGTATTCGACTTAAAAAGACCTCAGAAGTAGTACTTTGCTGTGTGAATTTTCAAAACCTGAATAATTAGTACCTGCATGAATAGAAGTGCCTGAATATGTAATGTGTCAAGAGGAACATTCTTGAAAATCATAGCATAGGCCAAAAACAGATGAGCTTCATCTGCAATGATGGTCAATGGCCGCAAATCAAAGTTCACCAATAAGGAAAGACAGCCGCTCAGCAATGGAGAACAGTAAGTCATGATTCACCCTTTGCCTACATCTCACTGTGGTCCATTTAGAAAGAGACAAAGGATGTCTTCAGCTCACAGTATCTGTTGGTATGGGCAGCAATCTCATGGAGTCAGTAAACAGTGACACCAAAATAACTGGCAACCCCCATGAAGATGAGTTAAACATTAATTTAGAAGCTGGACCACAAATGCAATGAGTGATATTTTGAGCTTAAGCGATGGTGTATTTCTTGTGTTTATTTTAGCATATTTTAGTTTTTTTCAAAGACCATTATTTACTAATGTGATTTTTAGGATTAAATGTAGTTTTCACAAATATTTGCAACCTCATGCTTACTATTGAGTGAAGCCTCATTGTAATGCCACTGAGATTCTTTCTGTAAGTTTGTAACCAGGCTGGAGAGCACTTGCAGCTCTTCCATACAGTATAATTCCAGTTCCTCTATATCCTTGGATTTATATCAGTGGACTACCCTCTGCAACTCAACTCACACTGCAATGGGTTTAAAATCCGGAGACTGAGATGGCCATTATAAAACCTTTTGTGTTCTCTCAATCATTCCTGTGTTGATGTATATAAATATTTGAGGTCATTTTCTTGTTTAAAGATAATGTTTGGCAAATTCGATCCATTGCCAACCTTGTGACAGAGGCAGTAAGGTTTTTGGCTAAAATGTCCTGACATTTCATGGAATTCATGATGCCGTTGACCTTGACAATCTACCACCATATTTGACGAAGGGCACCAGATACTCTTCTTTGTATGAGGTCATACAACACCAGCATGAAGGTGTGCATGGTCTCATCTGACCACAACACGACACAACATTCCAATAGTAACTCCAATGATATTTGGCAAACACCCGCTGCATTTCTCAGGAATGGTTTCTTCACACGTTACCTGTATAACTTTTGCTGTGATAGTAATAATCTTTCTTGTGGGTAGTGTCTGACACTCGGGTTAGAGATACTAAAGCTGCAAGATTCAAGCAAGGTGTGTTGTTCAGGAATTGTGATTTTTGGGAAGGTTATTTTTTTGTCTACCTCTGTCATTAACATGCTGATGCCCCTCATTCAGGCAGATTTTAAACTATTCCATGCTCATTCATTTTTAAATATTTGTCCTGATAGTGCTCAGTAGTATTTTTTTTTTTTAACAATTTCCCAGTCTTTCTATAGTCCTTACTTAATTTGTATAGGTTAACAACCTTTAATGTCATTTGCAATTAATGCTTTTTAATTCACCCATGTTGATGTACAGCACAGGGATTTTGTATGTGTGTGTAACGTCATATATGTACCCCAGGGAAACAGAAAATTGTCTTAGATAACACATGACTTCCTGTGGAACAAGAGCAATATAAAGAAATATTTTTTTCACCAATGACACAGATTTCTTTGGTGTTATTTAATATATTCCTCAATGATGTCAATGGTGTTCTTGAAGGAGTTCTCATCTGTGAATATAATGTAAGGTTATTGAAGGATATAGTTTTATTCCATAAATGGAAAGCAACACTTCTAAACATTTTGAGGGAAATGTTAATTCTTATTTGAATTGTGAATTTTATATTATTGTTTTTAACTCTCTTTCTTTGGGGTTGCTAGTAATTCTGGAGTTGAATGTATATTAAGCCTGAGACATCTTGTCTTAATGTAATGACAGGGGGTTATGTTAATTCACACTACCTGTCTCTCATTTATATCTAATAGTATGATAATGTTTTGTTCAATATTCAATTCTATTTTTTACCCCTGGCAAACCTGCCTTGTCCCCTTCCTAACTCCTGTTCCGTTAAGCTTTAACTGCCTGAATTCAAAATGCATTTTGTTATTCTCTCTCTGTAACTGTAGCTTTTTTGTTTTTGTGTTAACACTGTTCCGGCCCAGTCCCTGTAAATCTTTGAAGGGACATCCTATCCCTAATAAATTTGCAGTTCTCCCTGTACCACATGATTACATGTGTTGACTAAGTCCCACCTCTGTTCTGTGCATGTTGAGTTTTCTCTCTCTGTTCTCCCTGTCAAGGTTTCCACACGCACTCCGAAACCATGCAGTTTGGCAAATTATTATCTCTAAAAAGTGTGTGATCTACTGTCCAGGACAGTCTTCAGGCAACCCTGAAATGGATATTTCATTGAGTGCTTTGCCTGGTTTTGCAAAGTAAAAATAGCTAAAATAACTGCATTTTTAAAACTTTTTATTTATATGTTCATGATAAGGACCGCCCATGCAGTGGTGTGTGAGCAAATACACCTAAGCAATGGAAAGTTTCACCAGTGTCAACACAGAGAAGCTGTATTTATTAAAATATCAGGGTGGGGACAAGGGCACATGGAAAGAGCAGAGTTCAGCAGTGGAAGTGCAGTGGGGGGCATAGGCAGGTCCAGAGTCCTCCCGCTTGCTCATCTGTTGCAAGAAAGAAAAGTCAAGATTAATTACATAGCAGTGTGGAGTTGAGGCCACTGTCTGCCCTGGTGCTTCGGTGCTTTTTCCAGCTAGCATCCTCAATGCCATGGTCCGTGGGGATTCCACCACACACCAGCAGGGGGTGATCGCACCACACAGGCTCATGATTACTGTGGTTTCCTCACAGTCAGCCTCATGGAGTGCCAAAAGAATGTGAATAATGGCCACTGATTGTCCGAACCAGAGGACACTGCAGCTGAAGGCCAGACCCATGCCTGTTTAGGAGAAGAGCCGCTTCCCCTTGAACTGGCAACCACAGCCCCTTTTGCTGCTAGCAACTGCGAAATGAAACAGTGAATTTCTGACACACTTTGTAGAAGCTTTGTGTGAGGGAGTTCACATTGCCATCTGCTGGCAACGTCAATGTAATGCAATAGCCTGGATAAATGTTCATAAATTTATAAAACCACATTGTACATTTTAAACCTGATAATCAAATACTGAGCACAAGAGTAACTATTTTGGTAGCAAGTGTAAGGAAATTAAAACAAGGTATAAAGACAGCAGCATAAAGTGCAGAGGTAGGGCACTGATTAAGGTGCTGATAGACGTACAGTATGTCACTGGAGAAGCCACTGGAAAGATGTACAAAATCAAATGACAGAAAAAATCTCAAAACTACCAGTTTTGTTGAATGAGTCACGTAATATTTGATGCCCGTAGGGGTGAATGTGTATGTGAAAAGCCTGTGTGCCCTGGAAAGCGTTGGCACCCAGTCCTGGGTTACACCCTGCCTTGTGCCCCCGCGACCCTACACAGGGCAAGCGGGTGTAGAAAATGGATGGATGGAAACAAGAGAGCCTTCTGTGGTTTTCAAGAAGACCAAACCATCTGGCTGTGCTCTTAGCGGCTGCAGATCTGGGCGCGTCTCTGTAGGGCGCTGCGAAGGATTCGGATCGTACTTTGGTTCTGTCCTCTCCGTAGCCACATAAGAAACGGTAGTTGTCTTTGTCACCATCCTAAGCAGTCCCGTTTATATTTTATTTCCCTCAAATATTCAGAAATATAATAATATAATCAAATAGTCATAAAAATATTTAACTAAATTATCTGTTATTAATTTTTGTTCCATATAAATCTTAGTTATGTTTTATGTACTGGTGATTGGACCAAAGACTAGATTAAAATCGAAACGCCGAATAGTGTAAATTTTTCAGAAAAAAAAGTTCAGTGGAATAAAGACAAAAAGAATATATCTAATACCTTAATATATAGACTACAGAAGTCCAATCAAGACGACATTCAATATATGTCAACACCATTACATGTACATCTACAGACCAACGACTGCGGCAAAATATCTTGAGAAATGTGTTTAGTGCCCTTTATAAAATGCTAAATACATTGGAACGATGGGCAGCCCAGCGCGTTAAAACTGCGTTTTCGTTGAGAAGCGCACTGGTTCAAATCCCGTGACCAGCAGAGTGACGTCACCACTGGGCCCTTAAGAAAGACCATTAACCCTACAATGCTCCAGTGACTGGCTGAAAGTGCTCTCTCCAACGTACGTCGGTGTGACAAAAGTATCAGAAATAAATAAATGTTAGTTCACTTTAAAATGTAAGACAAAAAACAACAATCGCCTATTATTATGTGACACTATAAGCAAACGTTCAACCTGTCAAATTTTATTCAGGCAATTTTTGAGCTACCCACACACGCAAAGGACCCCAACATGAGAACGGAAGCAAAACTAAAAGAGGGGAAAGAGAACTTTATGGGTTAGGTTCAGCTCGTATTTTTCCTACACTTCTATAGGAATATATTTCATCGTACGGTAAATTTTTGTTTTTTTTTTTAACATGGCGCCAACAATCCAGACCCAAGCGCAGCGAGAAGACGGACACAGGTAGGCGAAGCTATGCACATGACATCGCTGCCCCTTTGAAAGATTCCAGGCTCCTCCGGAGTTGTTTTGTTAATGCCTAATGGCATCATGGTTTTCGTTTTGCTTGTTTTTGGTGATGCTCAGCATAATTAGCGGTAGACCAGTTATGAATAAAGACACAGTAATTTGAAAAAAATTGCATTCGTGTTTTCTTATGCAGTCTAGGTTTGTGATTTTTTTTTTTGACATCTCTCGTTGAATCTGTACCTATCATTGAACTTAACTCCCCATTTGTTGCACACAGTAGTATTCAAGTTTTGTTTGTCACATAATCATGAACTGTACTGCTATGTGGTGAAATGCTTTAAGTTCAGCATTTCCATTTACTGTAAAATATGCAGTAAATAAAACTGAAACAAAAAAGACTGGCTCGTTTTAACATTTGTTTATCGAGATGTTAGAAAGTAGCTGTTTTTATGTGTTACTTTTCTTCTTAGGAGTACTTCACACAGAACCGTTCCAGAAAGGTAAATTCCATCAAAATTATTTTGTAGTTTGCTCGCAACTTGATTTTAGTGCCGTATTTTTGTTAATCTCAATTTGTCTCAATTACGGGGACAGTTTGTATGGCAAGCCAAATGGTCTTTTAATAGAACACCCACTCGGCATAACTTTTACTAGTAAAAATTGTAACTCTTATTTAGTAAAAATTTAGTTCTTACTAGTACGAATACGAATTCCAGATATCTATAATTCTGGATGTATTGGTGAATGCATAGCCGTTTATCGTAGTGGATGTGTTTTGCGTTAGGGCTAATTCTATAATGTTTCTAATTTCTTGCTTTGCCTAAAATTTATCATTGACTATATAAATTTATTGTAATCAATTATTGGTTATTTAACAAAACTTAAAAAAAACTTTGCTTATTTATTTTCCTATTACTTGGCACAATTTTCCTGTTAATTAGTCCTAGTACTTAGTTATTTTAAATAATAATTTTTCGGTAGGCCGATGGGTTGTCCTGGTCTCTTTGTGTAAGATGTTTAATTTAAGTTTAATTTATTGGAGTCAAATGTAAGTTTAGAAAATCCTCTCTTCACGAACAGTCATTGCATTCTTGTGATGACGTACATTCCTTTGCTCTTTGTCTTTGCGTTAATGGTCAGATCTGGAGTCGTGTGCCGTGTGAAATACTGCAACAGCCTTCCCGATATTCCGTTCGACCCAAAGTTCATCACATATCCTTTTGACCAGCACAGGTAACAAAGCCTTATTAAACTTACATTTTCAGGTTTCATCTGTGTATTAAACAGCGGGGAAGATATCAAGCAAAATTCTCCAATTTGTCTTATTAATATTTTGTAACTACATATGGGAAATTAATACATCTGGAGTCATGAGAGAGGCCAACAGCAATCACACATCTACCTATATGGGTGTGCACACACACACATGCATATTTACACTGGACATTTGTGTTTTTAGAATGCACATGAATGAGTGTTTTAAGTTTTGTTTTTGTCAAGCAGTCCATTGGCACAAAAAATAAAGAATTATTATTCTTAAAGAATAAACAGTTACTAGTCTTAGCTCTTTTTTGTTTTTGCATTGAATATAATCTAAAAAGTTAGCCATGTAAGGATATGGATTTATGGAACTGAGAAAATTTAAACATTGTTTAAATTTTGTGAGTATTTTTTAACCAAAAATTATGTTTGATATTATATTTTGGGGTAAACAGTTATTGTATGCCTAAAAATTAGCAAGGATGGGGATATTGAACCTAAGACAATTTTATTGAATATGTTTGTTTGTGGTAGGTTTGTGCAGTATAAAGCAACTTCCTTGGAGAAACAACACAAGCATGAACTGCTGACTGAGCCAGATCTCGGAGTTACCATAGACCTCATCAACCCCGACACCTACCGGATTGATCCCAACAGTAAGATATCTGGGAGGGGGGGCATGAGAAATTGTGATGTTTCCTATGTATATATTCTACAAGTTGAAAGTCTGGTGTCATATACACTGCTGCAAAGTATTGTCATGTTGTAAATGCCAGTGACTAGTTATGGAGCATGTGTAAAAACCCTGTACATGGTGGTTTACTGCATCAATACTGTAAAATATTTCATAAGAGGTTTTCTTTTCTTTGTACTTATAAACCACAAATGCAGTCTTTTTGTGGTAGATGATTTTTGTGCCTTTGAATTAGACTTTTGTTTCTCCTTTATTACGTGTTCTTGCTTTCTTGAATTCTAGTAATCTGTTGTGATGGTTTTAGTTCTTTTGGACCCTGCTGATGAAAAGTTATTGGAAGAAGACATCCAAGCTCCATCCAGCTCTAAACGGTAAGTGCTCAGATGTTCAATGTAGCCTTAAAAATGTAACCTGACGTGAGGGTAAATAAAGCAAAGGTAAGTGCAGCAGCTAGTTGTTAACGTTTCACTTTTGAAACGCAGATCACAGCAGCATGCCAAAGTCGTCCCATGGATGAGGAAGACGGAGTACATATCAACTGAGTTTAACCGATACGGCATCTCCAATGAGAAGGTTGAGGTCAAGTAAGTAAACCTTTTAGAATCAGTCTTCCGGATTGCATGCAGGAGTCGAATGTTAGTACATTTTTGTGTGTTTTTCTTTCTATCAGGATCGGTGTCTCTGTCAAACAGCAATTCACTGAAGAAGAGATTTACAAGGACAGGGATAGCCAGATTGCAGCCATCGAGAAGACCTTTGAGGACGCTCAGAAAACAGTAAAATTTATAATTTTGTTTTACAGTCAAATGGACAATTTTTCGTTATTGCTGCCGACTTTAGTCGTAATGTTAAAAAGTTGTTTGTATGTGAAGTAACCAGCGATGGTGTTTTGTGTCCTCTCAATGTGACAGATCGCACAGCACTACAGTAAGCCCAGAGTTGTGCCTTTGGAAGTCTTACCTGTGTTTCCTGACTTCAAGGTGAGTGGTTATGTTTTCATAGCTTAAAACGGCAAACGTAAATGGCAATACAAAATTTGCATACCCTTTTGGCACAAGAGATTTGCACACCAATATTTTAGATGTACAGAATAAATACGAGAATAACATTATTCTTAATATAAATGTGTTATTACTTCTGCTGTTAACTTTATTCCAAATAAACTGATATAAAAACCATTAAGCAAATCATTTTAACGACATAATTGATTATATAATAGTTATATTTTTAAATCAGTTATGTACTGATGGTGAAATACACATTATATAGCAGAAAGACAAGGATACATTTTAAGTATTAACCTTGGCATCTAATGACAAGTAAAAATCGTAAGCTTTGCCTTTTCACATCTTGTAAAACATTGTTTTTCCTTGCGGGTCTTTTCTGGTACTTTTATTAGATATTGAGAGGTAAAGACATTTTTTCCTAAGTTGTATCTTAATAACCACCAGTGTTTGTGAGACTAAGTTACAAATACTGCAGAGCTGTGGTTGAAGTAATTGCCACAATTTATTGTCTGTTAAAAAGGAAAAAAAAGGTTTGTGTGTTCAAAAAAACTTGTTTGGTGCAGATCGCTGCAAATGTATTTGAATCAGGACGTAGATGAGTAGTTTGAAAAGTGCTGAAATTTGAATATGTCTCCCCCCCCTTCCTTTGCTAGATGTGGATCAACCCATGTGCTCAGGTTATCTTTGATTCGGATCCAGCTCCCAAAGACATTTCAGGGCCTGCTGGAGTTGACATGATGTCCCAAGCTATGATAAGGTACGAAAACCTGTGTACTGTGTACTCATTCTCATTGCTTTTACCCAGTTTTTAGATTCCTTATCTGACATCAGTAAGTGTTTTTGTTAGTGTGTGTTATGGATTCTGAGTGTAGGGAAGTACCAAGCAATCACAAGCAATTCCAACTATCTCAGAGCAAAAAAAGGAGGGAATGGAGTAGTTTAATATATTATCACATATGGATTTCTTTCTTTCTTTCCTTTTCTCTGTTTTTGTATTATTCTGTCTTAATGATGTTGAAATGTATCTCACCACACTCATGTAAATGCCAGGGGGCAACTCTGTTATGAAAGGCACTATATAGAATAAATTGAATATATTATGAATATACTGTTTAATATATGCATGCGTCTGTAGTTTTTAACTGTAGCAGCCCGTATCTTAAATTGAATATATTAAGAATATACTGTTTAATATATGCATACGTCTGTAGTTTTTAACTGTAACAGCCCGTATCTTAAATTTTAACTCTTCTTTACTAAGGGGCATGATGGATGAAGAAGGCAACCAGTTCGTCGCCTATTTTCTACCTAATGAGGAAACGATGCGGAAGCGGAAGAGAGACTTTGAGGAGGACTTGGACTACATGCCAGAGGAAGTGTGAGTGACATTAATTTATGAATGCAGATTCGATTTTTTTTATTTTTTTTTTTGAAGATTTTGTTCCGTGTCATTTTTCATCTGAAGTTGCAGAACCACAAGTATTCATAAGATGTTGTTTCTGAAATGGGTTCATTCAGTTCTGCACAGCGGAGTTTTTGGGTTGGAAACCAATTACACTTTTTATTGTCAATAGAAATGGACTTGTGCACCTGTATATTTTTTTGACATTTCCAATGGTGCCTCGTAGCTTAATACAGATACAACAGTCAAACTTTTATATCCATGAACTGTAAATCTCATTGAAGTATTTTCTTTTCGTAGGTACGAGTACAAGATTGCTCGAGAATATAACTGGAATGTGAAGAACAAGGCCAGTAAGGGCTATGAAGAGAATTACTTCTTCATCTTCAGAGATGGGGATGGGGTGTATTACAACGAGCTGGAAACCAGGTGAGTACGTGGTGTTTCCTGTGGATCAAGAGGCTTGGCGTGTGGACAGTATTACCTCTGGTGGCCAGTCGATGATGAGTGCGGTCGGTTCTTTGTTGTGTTTGCTTTGGCCAACAATTCACAGATGATTTTTCTGACACCGGTTTAACTAACTCTGTGTTTTGGTTTGTGAGTGGGAACACACAACATGCAACACAGATGGAAATTCTACTTGAAGGCTCAGAAGTTCATCATTTGACCAACTTTACTAATTTCGGCCAAGAGCAGCTTGACTCACCCCACTTTGCGGAAGTGGTTTGTAGCTGAGATGGGTGGAAGCTCACAGAACCTGCATCTGTGTCACAGGGTGCGACTGAGCAAGAGGAGAGCTAAGGCCGGGGCCCAGTCCACGACCAACGCCGTGCTGGTGTGCACGCATCGCAACATGAACGAGAAGGAGCTTGAGGCTCAGGTGCCTGCTTCTCTTCCGGCTCTCTGGCTTCGGTGTCGGGGCGGCCGGCTGGTGCTCAGTGTCTCCCTCTCTTGGTCTACAGGAAGCTCGTAAGGCTCAGCTGGAGAATCATGAGCCTGAAGATGAGGAAGAAGATATGGACCTGGAGAAGGACTTGCAGGACTCTGGTAAGTATATCAGTATATTATTTATGGGACCACGCTCCACTTGTCTACAGGTGTCTTTTTGAGCAAATAGTAATTTGTGCCACTATAACAGAGTTTCTTTGGGTCCTTAAATCTTAAAAAGTCTAAAATCCAGTATTCTGAATTTTATGCCTTAAAAACAATATTGACAGGCTTTCAAAATTGATTGGATTATGACGTTAACATTACTTTTATAAAGTTGCATGAACTTGCATCTTTTTGTTAAATGTGTGTTTGGGAGAAATTGATTACGCTGTAACAAAACGACACCAACATGGAACCAGTTACCACTTACCGCTGTGTAAACTGTGTAGCCTGGTAAGAACTTTGTTGTTACTTTGTGCTCCTACAGGTGATGAGAAGGAAAGAGAGAGTGAAAGTGAAGGAGAGAACTCGGGCAGTGAGTCAGACCGTGAGGAAGATGAGGATGCTGCTCCGAGGAGAGAAGACGAGGAGGAAGATGAGGAGGAAGAGGGGGGCAAGCAGAGAAGGAGGGGCAGTGGCAGCGGCAGCGAAAGTGGGGATGACCGTCAGGCTCGGGAGATGCGAGACGAGGAGGAGATCTTCGGCAGTGATGACGACAGCGAGGAGGACGACGGCAAGAATCGAAGCAGCGGGGAGGGCAGTGGGAGTGAAGAGGAGGAGGGAGGCCGCACGAAGAGCCGCAGTGCTTCGCCGGCCCTCAGCAGCAGTGAGCATTCGGATGGCGGTCAGCACAGTGGCAGTGAGCAGGGCTCGGATTCCAGTGAAGGCAGTGACAGTGAGTGAGGGTTCAGAGGCATGGCACTGTACAGTTAAACGCCAGGCCTTAGTTCAGCTCAATCTTAACTTAGACTGGGGCCTCTACCTCTGCTAGATGCGTCTCTTTAAATGGTCAGTGTACAGTTAAATGTTTTTGCTGGATTCGACATTGACTGGTAGGCTTTTCTTTTTGGCTGGCTGTGTTGAGTTTCTGTTAGGAATTTCACAGGCTGTTCTGTGTAGGCAAGCCACGTTCCCTGCCATTCACTTGTAATTTGACGATCGTTTGAATACCCCTCACAGCACTCGCTTATTTCACATTTGCAGGTAGTCTATTCTGCAAATAAGGTACTATTGTGTGCTCATTTCTGGGAAGAAGAAAATCATTCACTTTTGTTTTAAACCTCCATTCATAACAAAATGTAACCAGAACATGGTAGACTTACTATACAGTAAGTGGAAAAAGTGACTCTTTTGACGATCTTGACTGGATTTGGTCAATTTTCTTGGAAGTCCAGAATGAAGCAGACTGGTGTTAATGCATTACCTTATCCAAATTCCCATAAATATTGTATTGTAATTCTGTATCTTATTACTGTAGTATAATTTCTGATTCCCTAGCATGCATTTTTTATTGTAATTAAAGGGGAAAGATAAAACATAGTCATGAACTTTTATTCTGGAAAAAAATTGCTTAATACAAGTCCCCCCCCCTCCATTTAACAAGTCCTCTATACAAATACAACCCATTCATCTGTTTTAGCTATAATGCCATGAACTTCCTTCACAGAGGTTTAACACTTTTTTTTTTCTCTTCAATACCCAGTTTTAACTGTAAGGGTTTTAAACATTTACATTAACGGAAAAAAGACAATTTCTCTCGAAGCCATTCCTCCGAAAGGTCATCTGCATTTCGGGTCTCAAACACCTGTGATGAGATGGAGGAAAAATGCAAGAAACACGGAACTGTGAATATGGTCATATTGTGGCGTAGCTACTTTTTACTATACTTTTGTAAGTATTTAAATACAGTAGTGTGCAAAAGGCAGATTATTATCTAGTACTGTGCAAAAGACCACAAAGAATACACCCAGATATTTTTTGACTTGACCGCTAGCACACCATGTTTGCCTAATCAATACCTCACTGAGGCATTTAACTAATTTGATTAATAAATTGAGCTGGTAGTGAAATTTATTCAATACATAGAATGGATGGGGCGTAACTTTTTGGAAAGCACATAAAAGTATTAAGTTTTAATTGTTACTGTTTGCAAATATGCAAACAGTAACATCTGTTTCGTATTCGTTCTGATGTGAAATTTTGCGAAATTGTTGTGTTTTCTGAGCAAATACACACTCACTACCCAGATAAATGGCAGTGAATGGTATTATTTGCTGAAGACTTTTACACAGTGCTGTTTATTAAATATCACCCAGGTTAGTAACTGAACACAAGCACAACTGAAAGTGATTTTGAGGTTACGTGATGGTGAAGTAATTATCCTTTAACGTAAAACTAAAGGTTTCATTTGAGTTGTAGGTATATGGCCACGGTGAGTTACCTTTGTGAGCTCTGCAGCTTGGACCAGCCTATTTTTGCTACCTGCATACATCATCTGCTGCTCTGGCTTACAACCTGTGCAGAATAACAAAACACTGCTCATCCATCTTATCTCATTCTTGGGATCAGTTTTCAAATCAAATAACAGAAGAACAGCAAATATATATATATGATGCTGACGGCATAACTTAATAGACGTGTTGAAAGTTTTTATAATGAGATGTCTGAGCGCTTTATTTAATTACGTTCGAATCGAACACTTACCCACGGGACTTGAGAAGATAAAACACAGAGGGTAGGAAATTCTGCCGTCCGCATGAGTGTACTTATAGCTGTACACAATGAATGTGTGGTTGGAATGAAGGACTTTAAGTAATATAAATGGATTCTTCAATGTAAGACATAGAATGATGAATTCATCTTTGATTCAATGAAGCATTATAGAATTTATCTGTGTAACATAGGCTGAACATGTGAATTCCACACCCACACACACACTTGTAACGGGTGGGATTTAAACCCCCAAGTCTGGCAGTGTGAGGTGTTGGGGCTGCCCACTGAGTCACATGTCACCCTGTCATAGGATGCCTGTTTCTCTAAAATCTAGGGAATTTGTAAGAGTTGTCTATTTGTCATGTAACCATTAACAAAATGGACGCCATAGTTTTTTTAAAATATTGCAGACATAAATACAGCTGGTTTCTTTTGAAGACTGTTTGAATCGAGCACAAGATTGAAGAGTTTTTCACGCTGCAAGTAAGACCAGTTACTGATGCAGAGGACACATGGAAAATCCTATTGCTTAAATGGACAGGAAGCTATTCTGGAATCAAACCACATGGAGAAAAGATTGGATTGTTATTAGAATGCTGAATGGAATACCAAGAATGTGGTATGCAGGGACACATCCAAAGATATAAAAGGGCTTTACAGTCATCCAAACAAGGCTGTCTTTGAAATCAAATCTGATAACATTTACTTATGCAGAGGGCAGTTTGCTTAACACTGCATTTTGCAATAAATAACTTTTGTTTTTTAATTTGTAAACTGTTAATACAGTTGTTCCAACCTTCTTAATATGGTAGCATTCATTTGAGGCAAAAACATAACATTGTCCAGCACAACCTAATTTGACATCTCTGGAGTGAAGTGGAACTCAGGAGCTGGGTGATATTAACATGATTCTTTTCTGTAATGGAGCTTAGTAGTATTTTTTAAGAGGATGGGAATAAAACTGCACTGGATTTGCACCAGAAACCAGTCCATTAAGTAGTTGCTAAACCAGAATAATACATATTAATTTCTGTTCACTGCCCATGTCTGATGGCGTTTGGTAATATAGGAATAAGAAACAATATATGGTTATCCAAGATTAGGATTTTGTTTGAATCTATTCCTTATCCTGAGTACACTCCTATTCTTTATGGTAAAGGATATCTTGGTTGTCTCTCCGGAAGTTCATTCTTCAGATCATCCAGAGAGATATCCTGAAAGGTAAAGCTTTAGTTGCCTCTTCACATGTCTTTAGTCCTAGAATCTATTTAGAAATATTGCAGTAAAAATATTTCATATTCCCCCCCCCCAGTTTCCTGTGTATACTGTTGTATCATTTTAGTGTTGTGCAATGTGCTTCGGTTAAAAATGTGTTATGATACTGATATAGAATTGAGTTCAGGAACATTCCATAGATAACTAGCCTAATTAATACTAACTTCAATTTTCTGAAAAATAAGAACTGGAGTAAAAATAAAACTTACTTCATACTCTTCCTCTAGGATCACTAACTGCTTCTCTTTATCAATTTTCACTAAAAGGATAAAGCATACATAGTTTATTCCAGATTTCAAACAACATATTGTTTCTAAATTTCATTAGTTAAACTTTTAAAAGTTTAATGAGTAATCCGTTCTGTTTATCCATACATAAACAGCCTTTGATTTGCAGCATTGTAAATATTGACATGCAGTGTTATGGAGCATACTACCCACGCAGTATTCTCTACAGAACGAAAAAACTTAATTCCCCTAATTAACTGCGTTAATTAATGACCGAACACGTGCATTATTAATGTAAAATCCATGTGGATGACGCTTACTCAGGATGGCAGCGTTGCTGGTCTCTTTACGGAATCTGAACCGCTTCAACTTTTCCAAAAGACTGTCCTCTACCTCACACACAACCAGGGTATCAGCCTGGCCAACACCACATAAAGGAGAGCATGAGAGAAAAAAGTATCATATAACACCTATTGTCACAATCATTCACACTCAAGGGCATAGACATAATGCTGTCTGCTACAAAATTAGTTTTATACAACAAATGAAGTTATGAGGCCAAAATTCATTCCATGACAGAAGAATACAAATTCAAATGCTTTCTACTTGTATGCATGGTACTTCACCAGAGTGCTCCGCAATGGAATAGCATTCCTTTTGGGATATGCCTTGTCTCAGGAAATTGCCCGTGGAAACCCTTTTTCTCTCTGTTAATATATTGTTCGATTTTATGACTGTGAAGGCTTGCCAGTATATTTTCCATTTCAAGATTAACTTTAGCAAAATAGCCTATAGTTTTTGCAGGACAGATCAGAAATTAGAGTTTGGAATGTAAATTGAACTTCAAATCTTTTCCAAAGAGACTTCAAAAGGCACCATCTCTACAGTAAATATGGGAAACATTTAGTAATGCTGTGGAGTTACTTTGTTGCTTTAGGCGGTGCGTCTCAACCCGGTACTTGGGGACCCACAGATGGTCCACATTTTTGCCAGGAGTTGGGAAGGAACAAAACTTGGACTGGGGTCCCCTAGGACTGGTTTGAGGAACACTGGCTTAGGGTACAAAAGGCCTTCAACATGGACATTGTGAAATCAAAAATGAAATCGAGTTCTCAGAGCCTTTTGGAAGAGTATTTAAAGCCTGTGAAAAAAAACCCAGTCATCGCCCACAATGGCGAATCAGCGTGGATTCCCCAACAGCGGAGGAGCAGCTTATCATATCCCAGCTTCCACCCTGTAGTAAGGACATTCCTTAGATGTCACCCTGTATCAGGTCTCTCTTTCAGCTTCTACACAAGTTGTTAGCCAACTAATATTTTAATGTGCTTCTAAACAGATAAACGCCTGTTATAACAATGGGGCATTTGAACAGAGGTTTATGTGCACTGAAAAGCAGCTGCAAAGGACAACTTTAAAACTACTACTTGCTATTGGTATGATGATAATGTTTAGGCAGTTGTAGGTAATTGTCTATGTCAAGTAGACTTTTTAAACCTTATTAATTTTCAGAGTCAAGTCTGGAATAGCCCATATTGGTTCTTCACAATATTCTATCTGTCTGTCTGTCTCTGTCAGTCTTGTTTCCTAACGATCCTGAACCTGTCTCTAATACATATGGCAAAAACTATGTGGACAACCCTATTAATTAGAGGAATTGCATAATTAAACCACACCAGTTGCTAATTAACATGTATAATTTAGCACACAATCTCCTGCAACAAACAGTAGCAGAATGGGTGGTTTTACATAAAATGTTAGTAACTTCCAACTTAGCATCAATCAATTTGCCCCATTTTTGCCCTGCTAGATCTGTTAGCTGCAAGAGAAATGATTATGAAGGTCAAGTGGTAGGACAAACAAGCTCACAAAAAGAGACCTAATAACCCAATGCCAATACCCAACCTGAATGGCAGCAAATCCCACCAGCAATGTTCCAACATCTAATGGAAAGCCTTCCCAGAAAAGCAGAGGCTATCATAGCAAGAAAGGATGGATCAACTTCATATTAATACCCTTGGTTTTGAACAGAGGTGGAAATTTCAGGTGGTTGGTTGAAACAAAATCCTGGTCTGGATTCGTACTTTCTGGACCTGAAATTTCCACCTCTGGTTTTGAAATGAGTTGGTCAAGCTTGTGTCGACATACTTTTGGCCATATAGTGCATCAGTCTGTATATGATAAAAACATTTGCCGTATTCACCACTTTCCACATCACCTTCCCTTTCATTCAAATTACTGTGCAGGTACTGATGGGAGCCACTAATGACTCTCACTTACCTTGCATTTTCTTGTTTTTTTTTTGGGGAAAATGGCTTCTGCCTTTCTAAAAAAGCAGCAAATGACTATTCCAAAGCTTCTTATCAAGTCCAAGGTGGCAGCGAATTTGGAGGCTTATTCCAAAGCCTTCAGAGAACATATAACATCATTTTGAGAAGTGACAGAGAAGAGGGATGCTTTAAAGAAGATAAGAAAATGAAGCTTGGCCGCATTGAGCTACCCATACTCCAATCCAGGGGTGAGTGGCATATTTTTGCACCCCTATGCCTTTCTCAAATATATAGTTAATCTTTCTAGTATAAGTCATTTAATTATTGTTGTGAGTAGTCCTAATATTTGTGGATATCTGCTTGTTTTGGAGTCATCCAAGGTTCACAATAGGACTACAGAATACTCAGCTTTTCATATATTATATTTAACTTTTCAGCAAAATGGTTTCCACTGCCGTCTTTTCAAAACTGGATTTTAAAAATGACTGTCTTTCAAACACCCCCACCACTGGCTGGGTCTGCAATGCCATTGTGTTTGTGTGTGACCTAGAACCTTCCAAATTCCTTTGATAGAGACATCCCTCGTTTGTTCTGTTGTTACTATGACAGTGGTTCATTGTGGTGTTAATCTGTTCTTCCTGTTTGCCATTTCCTCTACAGCTAACTAGTTTTTGATTTGATTTGCATCCACAAGTTTCACCTGTGAGATGCATTACCCTAACAGACACCAGTTAGGCAATTTTTCTTCACCTACTCACATCTTACATGTGGTCTCTACTACTTGCACTATTATGGTTTTAGCTGTCTTTGGAAAGCGGCACGATCATTATCACAACATGCACGCATGCACAAATAGTGTGGCGTAGTGTATAGTGTGGCACAGGTCCATGTGAAAGCTGCCATGCACCAGCAGAGGGCTATCAGCACCACACCAGCCTATGGAAACTACGGTTTCATCATGGTTGAGTGCATTGGCTGGTGGCCGCCAATTGCCCCAAACTGGGTGCGGGGGGGCACGGCCTCTCTTCCCCAGTGCAACTGAAAGCTGGAGAAGGTCAGGAATGAAAGAAAGGGCACAGCAGTGGTGCACGTGCTCTCTGCCCATGAGACTACTGGAGGATGACTGCCCTGAAGGAAATGCTGCCTCCCAGCTGACCCGTTGTATTTTCCCCTTTCCCCTCAATAAACCTTGTGTCAGGCACATGGGTCATAAGGAAGTAAATGGATTTTTATATGCCAATATAGGCAAAAAAAATCAAATTTACAATTTAAAAAGTATTATCATGAATGGATCAGTCAAAAGCAAACATTTCAAATCTAGCATGCATGTAAATTGGAAATCATTAATATTACGCTTAAAAAAAAAAAAAAAAAACACTACACACGTGTGCCCTCACTGATTCTCAGTCAAAGCAGATATTTTAGCGCAAACTTATTTCTACCGAAACACAGCAGTAAGGCAACTTTGAATATACGTCCAAAAGCAAAATGTCTAAAATGAATAAACGAAGAAAGAGAACAAGTTGTACACGTCGTCTTGTTTTTGTACACCACGCAGCAACAGCTTTGTAGTATTGCACTTCAAATTTCATATGGGACTAGTGGGGATATTTTTACATAACAACCCAGATCATGGTAATGCTGCAAATCTAAAAGAAAAGGAGGTGGGCTGGGTGAAGTTACAGCTTCAGCAAGGCTATGATTAATAAGACTAACCAGATCAGAAGAGTTAACTAGAATGACTACAAACTAGTGAAATAATATCCTTACCATTTTGCATGAAATATATTTGCGTCTTTTCCCTCCGTCCTGTTGTGAATATTAAATTGATGTTGCAGCAGTTCACCTTCTGACAGAGTACAAGTGACAGGAAGCTAACAAAGTGCTTACACTTCCTCTTCTATTACAAAATTTGTTGAAGCGGGAGGGTAAGCACTTTCTGACAGGAAATATCAATGTGATGCTCCGTAACAGCAAAACATTCAGTTGCACTTTACATTAACTGCACCTTTATAATGCATTCATAATGCATTCATAGAACATTCATAAGCAGTATGTAAGTATACCTTAACATTGCAACATACCTTAACAGCCTTAATTAATAACAAGCATTATAACATTATACAATTGTAATGTTTGTTATTAATGTATAGTACAGCTGTCAGGATGTAAAGGTAAACTTACATGCTGCTTATGAATTACCAAATGTTCAAATTCATAATCTAATTAGATATAACTATCATCCAGGTCTGTCTGAGAGTCTGTACTTTATTTGTTACTGTTATGTGCCTTGATTAAAATCTGTACAGAGATGGATGCATTTGCAATTTAAATTTGAATAAAGATGTTAAATTGACTAAGTGTGGAACATAAAACAGAATGCATTAAAAGACATATGCGGTCTATCAGAATCGCACAGATTGAGAAAGGTATTTTAACAAAGGATTTTATGTAAGTTTTCCAGTAATCTAAATGTACTAAAGCATAACTTTAGAATTAAAACCAGGAATTAGATCAAGGCACTTTCTAAGAAAGTAAGGCCTTTTATGAATAGTTACCTTTTGGCCATCACTGTGATGTGGAAGAAAGAGCGTCCAAGTAAATCATTCAGAACTTTAAAATATTCACCAAACATATATTACAGCTTATTGTACAATGCCTTTGCAATGCATTAATTCCCCCAGGACTTAACATTTTGTTCTAACAGTCTTCATCAAATGCAAATGCAAAATATACTGTAGTATGCAGCTGCCATCACTAGATGTATCAAGCACTCATCCTGCTGCCTTGCATTGTGGGTTGTCAGTTCCACATTAGATGAAGCTCTTTCTTTATCTCCTCCCCACTTCTGGGATGAACCACTCGCATGTCCCGATTCAATGGAGTACTCTACCTGCCCTTTGCTAAGCCACCTCACCTGCTAACATCTCTGGCTCACTGCCTACCTGACGTCCTCATTGTCTGCTCTATAATATATATACTCTCTGGTGGATTTAGGTATGGGTGAGGGGGGGCAGCCCCCTAAGGCGGTGTCTTACCGGGAGCGACACAGGGTGGTCACATACACACACAAAAAAAACGATTTTGTTGTGACATTCGCGCGATTGCTTTCCTATCGCCCATTTCCACCTCACGTCGATGATGCCATGTCACTGTGTGAGTCAGTTAACCATGTTGGAGTGGGGGCTCTTATTCTAGTTTGTCAGCCAGGCAGGCTACCACTCAGAAGTACGAGATGTGAAGGGGGGCGGGGCCGGGCTGACCTCATGCCACCCCACCGAAAGCTTGAGGTAGGGGGGACGCGGGGTAATCTACAGCACCTCTAACTTTGTACAGTACTAATGCAATGTATCAATATTTATTTGCATCGTTCCGAATTTCTTAATGGAAATGACAGTAGGTCCTGAATGGGCGCCATGCAAGGTAGACCCAGCACAGCACATGCTTACCTGTGCTGTCCCAACATCTGCCTGAATTTACCTTGGAGTAAATTATGTGATCTTTTGTTGCCCATTTCCAGACAGAGAACAATGGCTTTCCCTTTCACTCTGGTTCATCCCAAGGCTTCTTCTTCTGAGGGACTTTTTCCTTGCCTCTCTTGTCTCAGTCTTACTCTCCCTTGGACCCTGAAGTCTATAAAGTACTTTGCAACAACACTCCTTGTTTAAAGCACTATAAATACAATTTATATATGCAGGTGGTGTCTCTTTGGGTTAGGATGCTATGCTTTTGATCGCCAGGGTGGGCTCAGTGATTTCACTATCGGGCCCCTGAGCTCCAGGGACTGTCTGACCTTGCCACAGTTGAGCGTTGACTTGCATAAAACTATCCTACGAATGAATATATAGATTGAATGTTTGACATGGATGGGCTGCTGAAGACCACAATGGGTTCCACTCCTTTCAGCAAAGAACAGACACAGAGACTACAGTGGACACAGGCTTACTGAAACTAGACAGATGAAGATTGGAAAAATGTCACCTGATCTGATGAATCTCAATTTCTGCTGCAACATGCAGATGCTGAGGTCTGATTTTTCTCATGAATCCATGGACCCACCTGCCTTGTGTCAGGAGTTCAGGTTTATGCTGGTGGTATAATAATGTGGGAAATGTTTTCTTGGCACACACTGGGTCCCGTAATACCAAGTGTCATCTACATACCACAATGTAAATGAGTATAGCTGCTAATCATGTACATTTCATTATGGCCACATCTTCTAATACCTACTTCTAGCATGGTCATCTCAAACTGGTTTATGAACATGAGTAGTTCAATATCCTTCAGTGGCTTAGCCAGTCACTGGATCTAATTCCAATTGAGCACCATTAGGATGTGGAGGAATGGGAGATTCACAGCATCAATGTGCAATTATGTGATACAGTCATGTCTACATTGACCAAAATCTCTAAGTAACGTTTTATGCATCTTCTTGCTGCAAAGAATTTAGGATGTTCTGGCTGGTTAGCAAGGCTGGGCTGGCCATATGGCATATTGAGCATTTCTTACCCAGTGGGCGGATGGGTATGTGAGCCGGCAACAAAACGTATCACTCGGCAATAGTTACCATTCCCCCACCCCCCCGCTGAAATTTTCTCCAAAGTCCAGGGCCAATTTTTAGTCCAAATCCAACCGTGTGTACAAAAATATAAATAATTTAAATATACCATAACTGGTATTTTGGTATTTAACATACTTGGGAGCCTGCACATGAGACAATGACTTATACAATATTCCTACCTTATGTACTATTCAAAGCTCCAGGCAAATGTGTAGTTATGAAGAATACAAATTGTGGCCATATTCTGGCAACAATACTGCTTCTGCTTTCGCATTCTGCCCAGTATCCTATAATCAGATTGAGGTCTGGGGTCTTTGTTCACCAAGGCAACAAATTGGATGTTATGAGCAAATCAAGATGTCTGCGCATTTCGTAGTGAACCCACATCTTTTTTGAGTCACAAAGATGAATCGTGACGTTTTATTTATATAATGCGATATATTAAGGCAATGATTCGGTGAGAATGAAAACCAGCATGGGGGTAGTTTTATGCCCCCGATTTAATACGGTTCACCAATGTTTACACAGAATCATATTTGTCCTTCATATCTCACCAATACTTAGTCCCAGTACTGTAAAAAATACTATTACAATACAAAGATGGCAGGCCATGTATTCTGGTAAAATACTTGACTTCCAGTCTTGCTAATGAATGGAATTGGATAGTTGATTTATTATAATATTAGTTAGTCTGAGAGTCGGTTGTACCCACTGGAATATGCAGTTTAATTTAAGGTGCTTGATACAATAGGCCAAGTACAGCACGATTTGTTTTGTGCGATCTATTGCATTACTAGCTCGAGAGAGGCTAAAAGTTTGCAAAAAATCTGCAACGATCTGACTTTCATACTTCCAACATTACATAATCATGAATTACTTATTCGTTCAAAACGTGCCCCTTATGAAAGACACGTACTATGTTTCCCGACTTCCCGTAAATCCATCGATGAGAAGCCAAATGATGATCTGCTTGTGCAACAGACTTCCTCACTCACCCAACTTCCATTACTCAGACGAATTTTTGCTAACGTTTATAAGCTCTCTGGTCGACATTTTTCAGGGCGCGTCAATAAATTTCATACCAGCCAATCAGAACCTGTAAATCCGAGTGGCACCGCCCCAAACTTCGGAACGCTGCCCATACGCTGCTACGTATTGTCTCCGTTTGCGTCCTATGCGTCAGGTCTCAATTGCGTTCGATTTTTTTAAGCTTTCTCCGTGTTTGTTTTGTTTTATTTTTTATATATGTTGATGCGTTTTAATTGTATACATGGAATGATGGATCATTAGAATTATAATCATTATATAAATGTAGGCCATGTTGGCCACTGTCTAAAACGTTCTTAAGGAAGCGATAGCTATCTGGCTATAAATTACTATTCTGTATAAACAAATCAACTAGGGGAAACGGCAAGCGAGCAGACTAGTGAAAAATGACGGAGGAACTTTGGGGATCGTGAAAACAACACTACACTGCAGCTGGAAGAAGACCATAATCCTCCAGCAGTAGTTTTTCTATATAGCAAAAAAAGTCAGAGAACCTCACTGAATCCCTTTCATTTACTGGGAAAGCAAAGAGAACCACTAAAGGCCTAGATATTCCAGTGAGACCCCTGTTCCAGCAGGTTTTGTCGCTGTCTGGGTTTTGAGAGCCTCGACGCCACACCAGGTTTGTGTGCTATTTATTGATCTGAATTAGCCATTACTTGTTATTAACTGCCGAAGTTAAAACACCTAAACCGAGTTAAAGGGTTTTTCGGTAAATATCCCGACACTTATGCCGTGAATGTGGGAGATATGTTTTGCTTTTAAATGACTAGTTGGTTACAATCAGGTGGTTGAAGGATAGCTAAGTAGCTGGCTAGCTAACTGTGTGCTGCTGTTGCAGGCCAGTTACCTTGGTAGCAGAGTTATTTCTGAATAAGATTTACTCGCTTATATTTGTGTATTATAAATGATGCAGTTAAAACAAGCAGCATTTGTTAAAAGCCAAATTTAATAGATGGCCGCGTAACTGTAGAGGACCATCTTTATGTAGCAGGCCGGGTTGCTAATCAGATTTTGTAAATTTGCTTATGATGGGCAGTACATTGTGAACTACTTGATCGGCTGTAAGGGGAAAAAAAGTTGAAAAGACATGCAGATAACTTAAAGCAGATGAATGGTAAAGCCGAAACGACTTTTTTCCACTCGGTTTTATGTCTGAGCTTCGCTTAAAATGCTGTACAATGTTTCTTTAGCAAGCTATCTAGCTGGCTACCCACGTTGTTAAACGCAGAGCGTTAGCTAGGCAGCTAGTTAGCCAGTAACATGTAAAGCACTTAGATCGGGAAAACGCCTTTCTATACAATCCGTTGTTGTGCATAGTCGAAAAAATGATGGGTCAAGTATTTTTATATCTGGATTGTTGTTGCCATGCGTATAATAGGATCTGAGTCATTGTCTGAAATGTTCTAAAATTTACATCGCACATCACTGGATGAACACTATCGGCGTTACTTTACCATTTGGCAGTATCCTGCATCATGCACTTTTTGGGAAATGTAATCTATATAATTTACTAATATAGCTGACAGGCTGCCATGTAACTTAAAAAAACTGAACAGTGCTGTCAGATCTTTTGAATGTTATCGAAACATACGCATGACAAAATTTGAGCCGTACTGTGAAACACAAGGGTGTGTGTGTGTGTGTTTGTTTTTTTTTTTTTTAAGTTGAGCCTTAACCATATATTTCTGACCTTTTCAGTTCGTCCAACATTATAATTTGTCTGCTTTCCATGGCACTCATTATTAAAAGCAACTTTGTAACTTTGTAAAGTTATGAAGCATTATCTGGATTTGTGAATGTTTTGCTCTTAGCTTTTATGTTACGATCTCAATATATTTATTTAATCAAATTATTATTTACCAACCATTTGGAATATTATACATTGCATAAATGTTTTGAACAAATTCGGTAAATAAGGTATTTTTTGTAAAAAGTATATGAATCCTTAAAATCTTTTTATTGGTAATAACTCTAACCAAATCGTTTCTGTGGCCTCTGCAGTGGTGATGTGGTACTTTGGGCCATTCCACTATATAAAATTGTTTCAGTTCATGTACAGATTTGCGATATCATGCTGTCACATTTTTGTGGGATTGAGGTCATAGAATATGAATTGACCATTGAAAAAAAAATGTAATTTCTTCTATTTGAGCCACTTTCTTTACTCCTGTATTTTTGGATCTTTGTCACATTTTGTGACCCAGCCTCTCTTGAGTTTTAGATCACAGGCAGGCACCCTGACATACTTGTGTAGAATTTCCTGTTTCAACTTGCAAATCACTGGTCTTACAATAATTGTAAGCCATCCAGACCCTGAGGCACTCAGCAGGCCCACGCCATTACACTCCTTCCACCAAACTTCACAGTTGGAATAAGACTTCGTGCTCTGCATAGTGTTTTTCTCCAAATAGAATATTGTGTACATTAACCAGAAGGTTTTTTGTGTCATCTTTCCACCAAACATTGCTCCAATAGTGCTGTGAATCATTCAGGTAGTCTTCAGCAACCTCGAGATGGGGAACAATTTTTTATTTATTTTTTTTTTGTGGGGGGGGAGCAATGGTTTCCTCTTTAACCCCCCATGAACACTGCTCTTTCTCAGTATTTTTCTTATTATAAACTCATTAACATGGATGTTATCAAGTGCAATAGTTGGCTATCCAGTTTTTCTATCTCCTTGTAGTTCTTTGTCACTGGTTTTGAAAATTTTACGACGTGCCTTTGAAATGATTTTTGTAGGACACATTAGCAGTCCTGCTGGAATTCTTCCATTTGTAAACTGCCTGGCTGTGGACTGATGGAAACCCAAGTCTTCCAGTCATATTGTACTTGAAAAGAATTTGTTGTGAAGTGCAGGTAACAAAAAATGTATGGCTTTTATTTTTATCTGGTGTATTAATAGAACACAAGTTACCCTTTTTTCATTATCCTTAAGGTTCACGTACTTTGCTTTTCAATGAGCTTTTATTGGTGTAACCATTTGGTGTAAGATGACACAAATGATGGTTAGTGAGGAGACCAGACATTTGAGTCACACCTCCATCCCAAAAGTACAAAGCACATTGGCTGTGCTTCCACAAAGAAATTCAAATTGAACATTAAAAGAATAACCAAACATCTTTACAGACAAGCAAGCTGAATGCCATGTGAGCTGTGGATTGAGGATTCCGATTAACTTTTCATAGTCAAGTGAGGTTTGAATACTATGTCCAAGTTAGTACTTTTTTGACTTTAAAAGTATCAGTAATTCTGGAAAATATTAGCGAATAGCCTGCTTGTTTTCTTTGATCAAATTTGTTCAGTAAAGATATGACAATGCAAAAAATTCAGATCAATAAATAGCGCACAAACCTGTTGTGGCGTTTGTGGTTTCCATGATCAAAATTCAGAATTCCTTAGGGTACACAAATTTTTCTGTTTCAGGTTTGTTCTAACTTATCCGTTTTGTAGTCCTGTAAATCTGTACCATTTGTATTACCAACATATATGTATAAATATAATCAGAACTTGTATTGCATTCTTATAGTATAATAATGCATAGTGGAGTGGTTAACTGTATTTTGCTGTTATGGCCAGAGTAGTGTAATTATTGAATACATTTAGGCATTGTCAGATACCAGTCTTGATCCTTATTGTAAGTGTTTCAGCAATATCAAACATTTATGAAAATGGATAATTGCATGATTAAAGCCAAATGTGAGAGAGAATACTCTAAACTTTTTTGCCTTTTGGAATTCTTTAATATATCCTTTTTATTTTCAGTTCTGGTGTTTTTGTTTCAGTAATAAGTAAAAGAATGATTTATGTAAAAGATGGCTGAGCTGGCAATTCCTGAATTATCCCTCTACTTGAAATTAGTGGTTAGGGATAATTTAACTGAGCTGTTATTTCCATTATATGAGTGTTTGATCTTTTTTTTTAATTTTTTTTAAAGTAATTTCAGAAATTCGGGACATGTCGTGTGAAATGTTTGTGACATTATGTTGTCTAAAAACATTGAGTAGGCAACATATGGTCTGCTATTATGAATGTATACCCTTTTAAGAAATTCAGTTTGACAGCCAACAATCCTGCCGCAACAGCATTTAATTAGAAAATGTGTGTTGTCTAACTAGGAAAGGATATTTTGTTAGGCTTTGGTGTTAAAACACAATTCTTGACACAGCCATTCCATAAAAGAAACTTTATCACTAAGTTGGTACTTTCATGAACAATATCACATAGAAATTGATTTTGCAAAGTTGAAATGCCCTTAACATTTTATGATTTTTTTTTCCCGTGGATGTTCAGTTTTACTTGTAAGTAGAGAAGCACCAGTGGCATTGGCCAACTATCGGTATTGGCCGATATAGGAACAATCGGCCTATAGTTAAAAAAGAGCCGATTTTTACTGCCAGTAATCCCCTTTTAAAATGGTGATCTGTTTTGCTTTGTACACCCACGTACTAAACAGATATGGAAATGTCTGCTGTGTGGAATCTTTTAAATATTATGAAAAATGTTACAAATGCATTTTGCAAACATTGCTCTGCTGAAATTTCACAATGAGGATCTACTGATAAATATTTCAACACAACAAATTTGATTCATCTTAAGAAGAGTTTCTGAAAAACAGATCTATTCTAATAAAGAAGGCTGCAGTAATGCCAAAAAACACTAGTCTGTCAGTAACACAAGCGTTTATTAAGAGAATTTAGTACAGACAGTGCAAACTCATAATATATTACTTGGAAAAATGTGGAATTTATCGTACTTGATGATCTGCCCTTTGTTATAAATGTTATAAATACTGTGGAAACCATCTATAGTGATCAACTGCTTATGTGGGTCAAAAACCTTCAGACAGAATCATTCCTGTACAAATACTGTTTAAATAATTTGCTTATAGTAATCAAGTAGTCTGCTTACAGTGTTCATTTTTGGTCTTTTGACAACATATGGAAAAACATGACAACATATGGAAAAAATTAAAATTGCGTTAATTTTTTTTTTTTTCTTTGATTGCCCAACTCTGCCTTGTGGTAATCTGTCTGCTTCTAACTAGCTACCTGAGGCTAATGCGGCGTGCACAGAGGAAATGACCGGGAAAGACATTTGTCATTTTCTGTCAATGACAAATATAGACTCATCAAAGCTTATGATAACTGGCAAAAATGAGCCCCTAAGATGCAGCAGCAAAACTACAATAAGTGCTTTGAGACAATGTAACGCTGTGAAAATGCTCTGTATAAATAGAATTGAATAATATGTGCAGTGTTGTACTGTATATAGCGTATTTGAATTATGCACAGTTCAGTAATTTAAAAAAAAAAAAATTTATTTAAAAATTTGAGATGCCCATTTTGCTTTCTTCAGTAACAGCTCTTTTTAGCTACGTTGTGATTTCATAGTAGTTTTAGACACTCCATTCTTTATTTCAGCTCAGTGATCAACATTCATGTGATTATAATTTTTTTTTTTTTGCCCTTCAGAGAATTGTACGGTTAATCACTTGCTATTTTGCATTCCTGTCCAGTGTTTCCCCTAGGTTTACAGCTTTTTGGGGGGAGGGGGGCAGACGGACACCTACAGGATTCATGGTGTGTTTCTTTTAATGACAGCAGTCAATATAACAACTAAACTAAACATCAGAACATTTCTTTTTATAACAATTATCCACAAAGTGTGCAGCTTTTGTAACTGTAGTGTATCTTTCTGGGCTTCTGGATGGACAGAGTGTTGCCATCTTCACCACCCTGGGAGCGTTTAAAAAACACAGATATTTTTGTCCTCTTTTCAGGTGGTCGATGCAACATATTTTCCGACACACTCTCTGTCCACTGGTGTGAGTGTGCTCACCTGTGGGTCTGTGTGCGCATTGGGGTGGAACTCCACCATACACGATACAGAGAACAGAGGGACCATGTAGAGTCAAAAATGACAAGATAAGATAAATAACATACAGTAAGGCTATAAGGACAATGTATTGACCTGTTCTATAGGAAAGGTAACCTTAAATGACTTCTGTTGTGATCTGGCTATATAGACAATAAAATTAACTTGACCTTCAAGGGGGGGGAGGGGAGGCGCTGTTGGGGGGGTGGGCCACCCCCCTAATATAATGGTAGGGGAAACAGTACTGTCCTATAGCGTATAGAATTCCGTTTATTTTGTCTTTTGGACTTCTTCAGTTAGCTTTATTCTGATCTTTGGTGTGCTCCATACTATGCTTTGCCTTATATCTTCACCCCACACCCTGGTTGCTTATTTATCTTTATTTTTGAATGCTTGTTTTTCTTCTATCCTTCATCTTTCGGACTCTGTGGAATCAGTAGTAAGCATGAGGCTTTGATAAAAGGCCAGTTGTCCTAGGAGAAGACTGTTTTTGGTACTAAGTCATGCATAATGTGCTTTAAGGTTTTTATTATTATTAAAGGATTTGTATTTTAGCTGAACTGTTCTTGCATATTGTGAGTGATTGTACTCTAAGAAATTAAGTACAGATTATGCAGTGAATGTCATAAATGTCTACTTACTCACTACTTCCATGATTAAGCTGATTCAGTTGCTCTCCAATTTATGTTTTTGTCTATGGACGCTGCGATCAGGACTTTTGGATTGCCAATCGCTTGAATCAAAATTGGCCGTTACTAATTGTCGATAATGGGGAGAGAGATTCCAATTAAAATGTAACTGCACCAATAGTTGTTGCATCCCACCACAAGGGATCTCTGCTTCACACTCATTGCATATGGCAATATTGTCTTTTTCTGACGCCTTGTAGAACTGCTAGACCGTTGAAGACATCTTAGCAAGCTGCTTTTGCTGCACGCAAATATCTCATGTTTTGTCATCTGATTGGCTCTTCTTATCCGCCTTAATTGAGAATTTTGATCAAGTCATTTAGAATGAATATTGGCAGGTAGTGATTGGTAGTCGATGGACTGGAGCATTCCTAATTGTACGTCATCTGCAAAATCGGTTTTTGAGATTGGCCAAATTAATGGCCATCGAGTAATTAAGACTGAAAATTGGCTGATTTTAAAACGGCTGACGATTGATTGAAGCATTTCTGTTCATCTGTCTGTCTTTAGGCTAAAGCTGGTTAATTTTGGACTTTTATTCAAATGGATGTTTTCTAACTGTTTATTCATGTCATGGTCGTGGGATAGCCAGGAGCTTATCCCAGGCAGCATAGGGCGCAAGGCTGAGGTACTTGCTGTGCCGGTACAGCATAGACGCAAACACAGTCAAACTGAGCAATGTGAGCATATGCCTCATTTCCACCAGCACGGAGCCAGTGTTGGGCTGGTTATCACTTGGTGCGTTTCCACCAATTTCAAAAAAGAACAGAACAGAGATGTTATGTAGGCAGAAGTGAGAGTAAAGTAAAGGTTCGTAAGAATTCATAACATATCCAAAAACACTGATCTGTTTTGACTTAAGTTTTTATAAACTCTTTTTCGGTGTCTGCAGTTTTCAGATTATGACTCGTAGCGTTTTCTCTCTATTGCCTGTATCGACTTTTGTCTTCTTAAAGGCTTGTGTGAGTCGCAAAAAACACAATTGCTATCCCAAATGTGCTGTACTTCCCATATCTCATAAATTATCTGTAATTTTAAAAATACTTTTAATACTTTTAACTAATTTTAAAAATACACCTAAGCGGTATGTTAAGTTTTTTTTAAACATCTAAAACATTAGTTGCCATTAATTTACTGAACGTTATTTTGTTTTTATATGTGCTCAGCATGAGCTGTTAGCAATAATCAAGGCTAGCTTTCCCCTTTCAATGAAGATTGTCAGTTACTACTGATGCAGGGTATGTATTGAGCTGTTCTGTTTATCAGTGGTGTCATGATTACAGTTGGCTGCACTGCTGATTAAACTGATTAAAATATCATTTTACAGCTTTCTTCGGGTCACATGGTTCAGTGTGAATTTACTACCAAACTTATGGCACAATAGCTTATATTATTTTGTGGTAATTTATTTGCCGGAAAATAAAACCATTGTGGTATAGCATCTGTATTTTTACATGCACTGCATTTGTAAATAGTACTCGAACAAAAAGTGCTCTTTTCAGTTTTTGTCTCCATGTTGAATTACAGTGGTACCTCGGTTCTCGAACTTAATCCGTTCAGAACTCTGGATCGAATCCTAAAAAGTTCGAGTTCTGATCAAATTTTCCGCTTAAGAAATAATGGAAAACCAATTAATTGGTTCCCGGCCCCAAAAAATTACACCTAAATATTTTTTTAGCATTTAAACACAAAATGAACCAGATAAAACAAGAAGAGCATACACTGTACTAAACACATCTAAGCACACTTATCAAAACAGTAATTTGTAAAGTAAGAAAATAAATGTATCCAAACAATGTGTCCTGCCCCGATCGTCCTCTCCTCCTGTGTGCCACGCCCCCTCATTAACTTCTGGTTAACAACTGGTTGGTTCGACTTAAGAAATTCGAGTTCTAATGAGTTCGAGAACTGAGGTACCACTGTACTTGTATATTAAATTTTAATATTGATTAGTATATGAGAATCGATTTTTTTGACAACCCCAGTGTCTCATTATTTTCAACTCCATCGTCAGCTATATCTTCTGTTTCTGATTTTTAGCGGTGCAGCAGTGAAAAAGGTCCCCCCTTAAACAGTTTGCAGCTGCTCCACTTTCCGAACGTTGTTTAGGCTATTTAAACCGGTATTGCGGTATAAGAAAAATTCATATCGTAACATTAATACAAAATGGTTTTCGGTATGAACCGGTATACCACCCAACTCTAACTGCAGCCCTAATTCAATTTGGTTCTTTTTAGCTGTTTTACAGGAAACAATTGTCATGCAGTCTTCTTCATAAAGCAATAGGACATGATGACATGTTCATTCCTCTAATGTGCTTTTGTATTTAATTATAGTAAAACTGAGTGACACATTGAACTTCTGGTTTGACTTGATTTGTTGGTGCCATTATTAGTATTTGAAATAACAGGAAATTTCAGCTAGCAAAGTTCCTTTTGTATTGAGGGGTGTGGGATAAATGTTTGATTAATAAGGCCCCTTTTGTTATAGCAGAATGAAAATCTAATGCAAAGTTATTTAATATGTAGTTATTTTTCTTTATATGTAATTTCCAGGCACTGATTTGAAAGACTGGTATTTGGTGAAATGTTGTAAGGTTAATTTATGATGCATGTGTTATTACTATTATCAATAATAATACATTTTACTATTATCCCCCATATTATTTTTTTTTAATTAGCCAAAGTTAATTTTCAAAAATTATAATTATTGACCCAATAGCCTATTATTACTGTTAGGTTTTCTTAGTTGATACTAGTAAACAGGAATATAAAAGTCTTGATACACTGAGGATGCTTATTAAGCAGAAAAGACCACAACTGATATAGAAAATATTTTACTTTTAACTAGATTAGCAGTTTTGTATGCTACCACAGTGTATTTCTGAGTTAACCTGTATAACCTGTGAATGGTAGCAAAAAAACCACTGAATGAGTGATTTAAGAACTTGGAGTAAGTGTTCATCTACATGAAACATTTAGTCAATTGTTGAAAACTAGTACCCACCATGCCTGCTAGTTTTCTGAACTGCACAAGATGTAGAAAAATAGGAAAATATAGGAAATGCTGTTTATGAACACAAAACTTAAACGTAAGTTCACCAACACCCTAGTTCTGTCCTTTCTGAAGAATTTTTCTCAAATGACTTGCATGGGTATAGTAGATTTAACAATCTGCACACCCTTATTGAAAGCAGGTTTGTCATGCTATTCCCAAAATCAACATAACATCAGACATTTTTGATTTTTTTGACAAGAGGAGACAATTACCATGATGTTATTTTGACCTACCTTGCTTGCTTAAATGTCCACACTCATCACCACACACCTTTTGCATTTACTTCAGCAGTCGGCCTATCAGCTTTCTCACCTCAACTTTGAAATTGTAGCAAACTCTTAATTTTGCAGTGAATGAGGGTTAGAGGCCTGACCTCTGACTGGGTTTTCTGGCAGAATTCAGCATTTTTTCTCCACAAAATATATTTAAACCTGTACTAATTTCATTGATGAATACTGACATTCATTTTTATAAAAAAAAAAAAAAAAAAAAAATTTTGATACCAAAAACTATGACAAAATGTACTGGCGCTTTCATTGACAAAAATGAGAGAGGAATTTGACACAGATCCAGTCAGAAGTAGTATCTTCAGCTAGCATTGATTGTAGTTGTGCAGGATTGAATAATGTTGATCTAAGTGACTTCAAGCCCATAAACTCGGGTTTTGTGAACCATGCTTTAAATTCAAGCACAAATATTTTCCCGACCAAAATATTGCAGAGTTTGCAAACCAAATGCAGCATTCTTTTATTTATAATTATAATTTTTCTACTCATTATTATGGATTTTCCCCAAACATGTAATGTATATTAAACCGAAAGTAAACAATATGTAAAAATTTCCAAATCGAGAGAATTATTACATACAAGTTTTTACTTTTAAATGTCTTTTAAACCGGTTTGTGTATTGCTGTATTGTATCGTAATACAGTTTGTCTCGCCCAAACTATTTTAGAATTGGTGCAGTGTTTCATATTGCAACCTTTTCAACAGTTAAGTCTGTGACCTTAAAGACCTCATGTTCAAACCTAATGCTGTGCCATAGAAACAGCTTTACATGTTTCCTTCAGGAAAATAGAGCAAGGTAGACCTGCGTGTATACAGATAATTAAGCAAAATTTTCAGAGAAATGTGAAAGCGATGTGTCATCAGATGACTATAATATGACTTGATTGTATTTTCATCAAAAGACTAAGGTCAAATAAAAAATGCTGTCAAAATTATCATTGGTTTGCAGCTAGTTGTTTGTCCCATCTATCTTGACTAGATTCTCCACCCCCTCAAAAGACCATCATGCTTTTGGGCTGCTTCTGCCACCACCGTGCTTGCACAGCAGGTGTGGTGTTCTTTGGATAATTGTCTTTCAGTCAAACAATAACTTTTAAATCAAACCTTAAGAGTTTCCAAAATTTTTTGTGGTGACAGTGTATGTTTTTGCCTTAGACCAGCGATTCTTAAGCAGGGTTCCAAATAAGATTTTCAACTTGATTAGCAGTTTGAATCAACGCAGGTGAAACACGATCTAGGTAAATCCCCATCAAAACCAAAGCCAAGCATATCTGCATATGGCAATGACGATGAAGAAGATGTGGACGAAGATTTGGAACCAATTCCCTCTGCCGGTGAGGTGATAGAAATGCTACAAAAAAATCGACAGTATGGTTCTTTTGTAGGGGATGAAACGGTTTTAGACAGCATAAATAATATCAAAGCATTTGTTTTCAAGCAGACTGTCAAAGGCAAAAAGCAACAAAGCATTCTAGACTTTGTAAAGAAACCATATTAACTGCGTGTATGATACTTTTCAGAGCTGTCAGGGAAATGACTTGTGAATTTAATTTTGACACTGGTTTGCTTTTTGTAACAACGAACTACGCCCCACAGGTTGTTTTGTGATTTTGTAAGCGATCTTTGTGTTTGCAATGTTGGATAATATAATTAAAGGTTTGTATTGAGAATTGGCGGTGGTTTTTATTGTATACTGGTAAATCTCTGGTTTAATTGGTGCACATATGCCTTTTGTTGTTAGCCAACATGTATGTACATTTTTATAGCATGCCGATCGCGTCATCAAACAAATTGCGGCAACGCCAAAAACCCATGCATGTACTTTCTAATTTATTAACGCGCATAAATAAATTTCAAGCATATCTTAATACAGTATACTGCCACCATATTGGTTTTCGGTTATCTCGATCATCGGTTATCTCGACGCTTTTTGGCAACCCCCTAGGCCGGCGACATAACTGGGTTTGACTGTATTTGACAAATTTGGCTCATCCACCTGTTTCCTGCTTATAAAGCACCTCTATATTGACTATACTTGTGTGGAAGAGCAAAACCCAATTATTCTAAATCAATGACTCTTTAATAAGTGAGTAAAAATGCACCATGGCACAATATTTTGCAATTCAAAAATATGGCGATACACATGGTAAGGGTGTGACAATACACCATGGCATAAAATCAGTTATTCATTTTAACACAAGAGGGCACAATAGGCATAATCTCAGTTTTGCTTTGAGATTTTATTTTTGCATTGTGCATTGGAGTCTGTCTGTCTCTGTCACTGTGGGATCTCATTCAGGTCGATGATTTGCATTATTTATTTCTTCACTTTTTTTATTAGCACATTTATTCCATATTAATCAAGTACTGTGCAGAGGAATAGTGTCAAACTACTTCTATGAATTTTTTAAGAACATAAGAAATTTACAAACCAAAGGAGGCCATTCAGCCCATCAAGCTCCTTTGGGGAGAACTTAACTAATAGCTCAGAGTTGTTAAAATCCTATCTAGCTCTGATTTGAAGGAACCCAGCATTTTAGCTTGTGCTACATTAGCAGGAAGACTATTCCATACTCTACATGCTGTGTAAATATTTAAACTAATATTGAAATAGCCATTTGGCGAAACAGCATCCAGACCTCTGTTAGAATCTTATACCTGGCTCATGTCCCCCCTTAGTCTCCTTTGCTCGAGGCTAAACAGATTCAGCTCAGTTAACCTCTCATAAGACATTCCTCTAAGACCAGGAATCATTCTTGTAGCCCTACATTGTATCCTTTGCAAGCTAGCAATGTCCTTTTTAAGGTATGGTGACCAAACCTGCACGCAATATTCTAGGTGGGGTCTTACCAAGGAATTATATAATTGTAGCATCACCTCCCTTCACTTAAACTTCACACACCTAGAAATGTAACTCAACATCCTATTGGCCTTTTTTGTTGCTTCCCCACACTGGTGAGAGTGGGACATGGAAGCATCAATATACACACTGAGGTCTTTCTCATAATCAGCTACCTTTATTTCAGTGGAACCCATAAAATATCTGTACTTTTATATTTCTGCTCTTTGCATGGATTACCTTGCAGTTTAACATAGATAAATATATCTGCCCGGCTATCAGCCCAGTCGCTAATTAAATTAAGATCCCGCTGTAGCCTCTGTGCTGCTAGATCAGTATCTGCTACATCACCCACCTTGGTGCCATTTGCAAATTCATTAATGTAAATTAATAGCAATAGTGGTCCTAAGATTGAACCCTGTTGTACCCCACTCTGAACACAGACCCAATTTGACATTGTGCCTCTAAGTACTTGCTGCTTCCTGTCTGTTAACAAGGTTTCGATCCAAGCTGCTACAGTTCCTAAAATCCCTGAAGCTTTGATCTTAAGCAAGACCCGTTTGTGGGGGACAACATCAAAGGCATTCTGGAAATCTAAGTAGATCACATCATAGGCCTTTTTGTGATCAATTTTTGTATTCATATTAGATTTTCATATCAGTTTGATTTTATTCCATTTTCTGGTAGTCTACATTATATATTTTACTGTAAGAGGAAAGTGTTTAATGAAGTGCAGAATTGTTTGTGTTTAATGAGCATATTACACATGTGCTTTAATAAAATTACAATGACTGACAAATAACATTGAAAATAAGCTGCTTGGTATAACTGCTGCCTACATTTGTTTTAGTCTCGCAAACTAACTTAAGTTTGTTCTAAATGCTCTTTCATGCTCGTCGTGCTGTTGCAATATACCAAGTCTGATTTTTGCATTTTTCACGTGCATAACCATCCCCACTTGTGTGAAAACATGACAGACATCTGAATGTTTTGGCCATTGATGACTGGTTTGATTTGCATTACTAGTGGCAAAAATATTTTGCTGTTTTAGAATTGGCCACTATTTTCTGTAGTTGGTACATTTTTTCCTTATCAATCTCTAGCCCACCTACGTTCTCTCATCATTTTTTCCAGTTCTCATTTTGGTACATTTTTTTTTTTTTTATTACATAGTTTATTTTTAGTTTTTCATAGTCAGATACTGATCCAAGACTGAAGAATTCTGCTCGCTGGTGTGAATTTGTCTGTCGACAGTATGAATTAATATATTGATCTTACTTTTTTCCAGAGAGTTGTGGCCCTACTTCTGCATGGAAGAAGATATTGCATGGAATTCTGCAAGGATGTTCTGAAGAGGACTGTTTGACTGTTCATGAATTCGTCACTCGGATTGCCGCAAAACCAGCCCATACTTCTGTGTATATTTCTATACATCATCTGGCCTTGCACCCCCCCCCCCCACACACACATCAGCCTCACTTCTGATCATGTAAGGGTTTAGCAGACCCCGAAAGGACAGGATCTGGTATCATTTTGGTACAGCTGCTGACGCAGCAGATCGGCAGGGTGTGAGTAGGCGTTTATACCAGAGTACGTGAGGGATCCTTGCTCCCTGTGAGTGCCACCCTTGGGCCCTCTAAGTGGATTAACCATGATGTTCCGAGACCAGGTGGGAGTACTAACTGACTGGTTCAAAAGCTGGAATGAGTGTGAGCAGACCGTGGCACTCCTTTCTCTCCTGAAGAGGGTGAGTCGCACCCAGGCTCGCTTCCTGCAGATCTTCTTGGAGCACTTGCTGGCAGATTGTACGGAGATCCACATTCTAGAGGCTGAGGCCAATAATGCAGGTAAAAGTGAAACACTATCTCATTTTTAACGATTTTTTTTTCCCACTTTTTTTCTGCTATATATGTATTTTGACCAAATCAGTAAAAGAAAGTGGTTTGTGACTGAAATTTTATACTATTGTATTTTCATTAAAGCAGTATAGTTAAATATGATTCATTATTATGAGAGAAAAAGATTGAATGGAAACTGCGTACCTGCACAAAGAGCGATGTAATAGAAATTTACATGTAATCAGTGCGGCTCACTGCCATGCACCCGTTAAAAGGAAAATGCTTGGCTTTGTCTCTGCTGTTCTTGTTTCAAAAATATTGTTTGTAATCTTTCATACTGCCGTGGGCATTTCTAATTTGGAGCACACACCTTATCAGCACATGTTGTATAGAGCCTACTGGGGCGTGACAGTTTGATGATGCTGAAGGTAACTTTTTGCAGTGTTGAGTAAATGACCTCATTAGCTGGGAGTTTGACTCGCAACACCACTCTGCATGTGAGGTATGTTTTTTTTGCATGTTTTTACTGCGTAAGGGAGTTTCCTTTGGGTTCTCTGGTCCCCCCCCCCCCCATCTACTCTTTAATTTTTGCAAGTGTGTGTGTATATGAGATGTGTTGACATCCCATCAAAGTGTTCTTTAGCCTATGCTACGTGTGACAGACTATAGACCCACTGCTATAAGCTATTGGATGATAGAGGAAGTAGCCATCTTTGTAACAGTCTCATAGGTATAAATGCCTGGCAATCTCTGTCGGCGGTCGCTACTAATCACAGCACTGTGTGAATTGCAGCCGGCCTGAATTACAGCATTTCTGTATTCCCTGAATTAGGAAATCTTATGGCTTTCAGACTGGGATAGTGCCACAGACATTAATTATCTCCATAACTCAAAAACTATTTGATGGATCTTGAAAAACTTTTTACAGTTGCATTGTATGGGTGGAACTGATCAAATTTGAGATGACTTGCATCAAAAAAAAATTGAAGCAGCACCATAGGGTGGTACCAAAGAGAAGGGTAGTCGTAGACGCGTTAGTCTCGTTAGTGCGATAATGCAAAAATTATTTGTTAGGTCTTTTGCATACAGGAGCTGTATAGGAGAAGGTCTGGAATGGATTTCATTTTGCGACAAGTTATACCAAAATTGTGGCTGCAGCATTAAGTAGCAGCAAAGGAAGGAAAGGGTGACTGCAAAAGACATTTGATCTTGTGAACATAGTACCTAAAAGTATTTGATAAATCTTTTGGATTTTTAATTTCACAGTAGCATGGATGGAAGATTTGTGTCTTTTTTCATTTTAAGATGCACTGCATGAAAATTAAAAAGGTGTCACTTAGCCACGGATGCAGATCTGGTAAAACTGATTACAATATCACACAAAGTTGGGTTTTTAATAAAGATTTCTTTGGAAAGGTGGGGAGAGTATGGGGGTAGATATTGTAGCGGGGGTGTGGGACAAATAGGAATGGGGGGAGGTGGTAGGTGGGCTACTGTTTGGGTAATATATTGTCTTTCCGGCAGCATCAACTTACTAAAATATATACGGACAATTATGAAAACGCCTAGCGTTTGTTTTACTGTCAAGATGTCCATTTGGGAATGCCGCCATTCAAGTCCTGAACTGTGTGTAGCGGGATGTTGGACTGTTCATGAAGGATGGAGAAGTTAGAAATCTGCTGTTGGTAGCTTCTCTTAAAGGTTCTCTGATGTTGAGATCTTCTGATTGGGAATGGCCATAGAAGACATTTGAGTCCATTCTTTTGTTCTTAAAATTACTCTTGAATTTGTTTTAGCATTGTATGGGGAAATGATTTTGGAACAGAGGAACACGAGTGAACAGTATGTGCCTCTCATTCTGTAAAATGTCCCAATTCCTTGGCCATTATAAGACAATGCAAAAAATTTAGACCTGACATTTATAGAATATCTACCACTAGATGATTGGCCATTAAGGTGGTGGTGAAGTGATTAGTCATTGTTGACACACCACGGCACACAGGGCACAACTACGAAATGTGTTTTCTGCATTTAACCCACATGTGACATCACGACACAGCAGGGGGCAGCTAATTCAGCGCTTGGGGGGTGGTATCTTGCTCAGTATGCTTCCCTAACCATTAGGCCACCACTGCCCACACACCTTGGCCATATCAACAGACATAGTTGGCTGAAGACTTTGGCCAAATGTATCCCTGCCTGGATGTAAAAAGAGAGGTGAATGATCCATATCCTGAATTTTGTGTCTGCATTGGTCTGTGGCACGAGTAACTTTTGAATGACAGCCCTGCTGTGAGTCCTGGCTTTGTGAAGCTTGTGACTTAATGTTCCGTTGAGACTTTATCACAGGGTGTGTTGATTCACTACTTTGCTAATTTTGATGTCATAAGCATCCATCTGTCACTGTTGATGAGCTTTGACTTTATGCTGTTTGACTGTGTTTGAAATATGCTGTGATTTTTGAGACATTTCCTCCTGATATTTTTTTTTCCTCCCCTGGTGCATCAAACTCACTATTTGACCCCTTTGGATCTCTTTATTTGCCCCAAAGTGCTGAATTGCCATACCTATATTCCGGGTGATACAGCTAGCTGGTAATTAGCATTCAGCTTAATATGGCTTTAGAAAGGGGAATAACTGCAGTGTAGTGTATGGCTGTTCTTTCCCTGAAGTCTGGGTTTGGGCTGGCTTCTCCACTGTGGAGGTTTTGCTAGTCAAATCAGACTCCCCTAATGTTCCAAGGATGCCGGTTTTATAGTTGTGCCTTCTTTCTCTGTGCTGGGCCTTCTTCCCTAATTAGTGGTTTCCACTCTGGTGTGGAATCCTGACAGGTGGCTGCTGTCCTTGGTGCTGCAACCTGTGCACCTGTCAGCCAGCTGGAGCAACAGATGGGGGGGGGGCTGGAGGCGCGGTCGTGACGTGTCTCTCTGCATGTATATAAGAGAGCTGGAGTGTTTTTATTGTAGATTTATTACAGTGATTAGGTTTGTACATATCACCCTTTTCTTGCTGTATGATTGCTCTTTGTAGTTGTCTAAATATAAATTGGTTAGTCCCATGTGGATTGCCTTAATGCTGTTTGCTTCAGAGCTGCCCGTGAAGTCGTTCAGCTGAACTGTCCTGTATAGTCCAGTGGTAGCTGTCATAGTTTTGACTCTTGGTCAGAGTTTTAGATAGATAGATAGATAGATAGATAGATAGAACTTTATTAATCCCTCGGGAAGGTTCCTCCGGGAAATGTAGTTTTTTTTTTTTTTTTTTTTTTAGTGAGTTTTGTTGAAGCCAAGCAAAATTTCTTTTACAGGCAGTCCCTGGGTTCAGAACGTCCGATTGCCATCAAGTCTGTTATATTTTGTGTTAAATACAATGGTTTTTTAATTAGGACTGGGACGATTATTCGACGTAATCGACGGTGTCGATTATAAAAATGCGTTGACGTGGAATTTTAGTGTCGAAGCGTTGTGTAAAACTACGTAAATGTTTTGTAACTGCAATGCACTGAGTGATAAGCTAAACGTATTGTAAGTGAAAATACTTTATCCCCTCGGGAGCACGTTAACACTGTCCTTTTAAGAATCGTGCAATAAAACAGTCTGCTAACAACTGAACTTTACTGTCCACCTGATGATCTCTTTGCCACTCTAGAGCTACAATATTTTATTTATTGGACCGCCTTTTTTGTTAATGCTCTAATGTTTAAGAAATGTTTTAATAAATTTGAAGTGTTAATGAGAGTTTCAGATTTGTGTGGTGGGGCGGGGGGCAAATTCAATTCAAATACAGGCTTGGGGAACACAGCTCATTGGTAACCTGGGGACTGCTTGTAAAATGGTTGTTAATTACCACAGAAATGTTAAAACTGTGTTAAATGGCTTGTTGATACACACCTGAAGTTAATCTTTTTTTTAAGCACTTGGTGCCTCTGAACTCGTGGAAAGGTTCATGGTGATCCTGTATTGGGCCATGTGGTGATGGATGGTGGTCAAATCAGTAACTCGTTACACTGTATTACCTCAGAAATGTCTGTTTGTGAGGTTGGGTACTTAAAATGAGTTTTGCTAGGTCTTTCTTAGCATTTGCTACTAACCTGTGTCTTCAGTAGTGCTGCTGTGTGTAGTTACGTCCAGTTAGTTTTTCACCCTAGACACACATTTTTAGTTGTGGATCGCTTGCTTGGTATGTGCGCACGGATTCCTCGGAGTCTGTATCATCCCGCATTCTGCCAGGCACCTCCCTTGAGCTGCAGTCAGGCCCATTTTGAGGCATACTGTTAGTGGTCCTCTGCTAGAGGAAGGACGATTGCTTGGGGAAAATGTCTGTCTGCCTGTGTGTATGTAGGAGAGAGACAATGTGTGGATTAACATGTTACCAAACTATGCAGTAAGATTTGTAGTAAGATCAATCTCCTGGCTTCATTGAATGTTTGTTTTCAGGTTTTGTTTTCTAATTGTCCACTCTAACACAAATGCCCCTCACGTGGTCCTGCCTTAGTCATGTGTTCCATAAACTTTTAAATGAACCAGTTGTGGAAATTCAGTTGAATAAATAGAATTACATAATAATGTAAGGGAAGGTTATTATTGGTCATCAGATGTATCACCCTGTTACCAGGAAAGCATTTTCATAGGCATGCTACTATATCTTTATGTTCATTTTTTTTTTTTTGTACCACATAATAGAGAACATCCATTGTACGACGCTGTCCTGAGTCGGTATTTAAGATCAGAATCAGGGCCGATCCGGGCTACTTCATCAGCTACCTCATCAGCTACCACAGACCAATCCAATATCTGGTCTATTTAATTTCTCACGTCCCACTAATTTACATCAGTTGTGTAGATTGCAAGGTCCCGTCACACGCTGCAGTAAACCTGGGACACATGGCATGTGTCTATTGATGTAATAAGCGGAATGGGAGGTTTATCAAGAGACGGCAAAGTGTTAGGTGCTTATTTATCATTTTAAATTACTGAGACCTTGTATGATGTGATCATCGTGAATGTCTTTCTGGGATTTATTGAGGGAAAAGTAATGTCATATTTGCGTTTGATCTCAACACAGCAGAAATCTGAAATTTAAAGTCCCGGTCTGTGCATGTTTAGAAACGTATTCTTAAAGGTCTTTATATTAACTAAATATTCATTAGTATCTTGTGTCCTGTTTTCCCTTCATTCAAAACAGCTATTGTCAGCCAGTGGCATCATGAACCCACAGAGAAGATGGTTTCCTTGTTACTATCCCACCTACCCTTGCTGCAGCCAAGGAACAGTGAAGCCAAATGTGAGTACATGAAGCTTCTCCAAAAGGTGCTGAGTCACACCATTGAGAGCAGTCTGTTTGTGGAGGAGAGCAGGCAGCTCCTTTCGTACGCCCTCATCCACCCTGCCACCAGTCTTGAGGACCGCACTTCCTTGGCCATGTGGCTAAACCATCTGGAGGAGCATCTGTCTACTGGCTACGTGCCCATGCGGCCGCCCGTTGGTCCTTATCACTCCCGGCAAGGCTCTGACGAGTGGGTCGGTTCGGAGGCCGCAGACCCTGGTCATGCTTGGCAGGGCAAGCCCACCTCCAGCTCCTCCTCAGGAAGCCAGAACGGACACCTGAGTTTTCATGGGCCAAGCGGAGTGCCCTCTCCGATCAACAGCGTCTGCACCGGCACCAACACAGGTAAGATACCGTCTCTGCATGATAGGATGTGGGATTATCGCTGCATGCAACTGACCTCTTGATCTCCATGTGGATTGTATAAATATTTACAAGTAGGGGGCAGTACTTGTAGTTTAATCACAGAATGATTTTTTTTTACATGATTGCAACCTCAGGGGCGGTGTGTTTTGTGGATTAGGGTCCTGTGCCCCTAGACAGAAGGTTGTTGACTCCAATCCCGTGGCCACCAGAGTGCTGCCATTATTAGGCCCTTGAGTTAGGCGCTTAACCACAGGTGCTCTAGGGGCTCTGGACACTAACCATCCCTGCCCCATCACCCCCTACTCTTACCTGTATGCGTGTCTGTGTCTCGTCCAGAACATGATGGGGATGGCAAAAAGACGATTTCCCTATTGGTATGAATAAAATACCACGGTTCTGTTTTAGAAGTATTGTCTTGGAAATGTAGACTTGAGAGGTACATACGTTACATGACCTAAAACTGTTTGAATGAATAAATAAAAATCCATGGATAACTATAGAATACAAGTGTCCAATACCTAATGGTTTAAGACTCAATTGCTCAATTTAAAGTTAAGGTTCTTAGTATTAAATAACAGTGACATATACAAGTTGTATTGTACTGAATAATTAGCAAAGTAGGACTTTGAAATGTGTACTATGTTTGCTAATTGATCAGGAGCACCTGCCCTCCAGGCAATCAGAGAATAAAATTACTGAAATATCTCTGCAGCCAAATCTTTGTATATGTATATTTATACACTAAACTGTTTAAAGCCAGTTTAAAATGGTTTTTACAGGAATCCAAAGGGAACAACCAAAATATACAATATATAACTTTTTGATACTCTTTTGGTTTGCTTGTAATTTTTATACCAGTATAATGTCAACTTTATAAAATGGGTTTATCGGGTGTTTTAGTTGGTGCAGTTTAACAGATTAATTTAAAGGAATGTATTTTTTTCTAAATGAACACCAGTATGGAAAGGTGTAAATTAGTTTAAACCAAGAAACATTTTAGGAAATCGAGCATACTCAATGAAATTAAAACTTCCGCTTTCTGCTCTATATTTTCAGAAGTTAATCAAGCTTGTTCTTTATCGTTAGTATGTGAATTATTTTTAGAAAAAAATAATTTCTTTGTTTGAGCTTCCTCTTTGCCAAATCTAACTTTAATTTAGCGATTCATTAGGTAGAAATGTTTTTACTTTGACTTTTTAATATAACGAGGGAGACAATCCTGGTTTGAGGTTTCATGATTGTATCTTAAATTTAGATGACCTTTAATTGGTAAAGTGACACTTTGCTTTTTCTGCCTCTACAAGCAGTGTTGTCTAAGCAGATCCACCCCAGCCCACTGAAGAGGTCCATGTCCTTGGTCCCCTCCAGTCCACAAGCTTGTAGTACAGAATGGCACGGCCAAGAAGAAGGCGGGGGACGGCCTGCCATTGGGCCCACGGACCACGCCCCCCTGTCCCCCCAGAGCAGTGTCGCGTCTTCTGGGAGTGAGCAAACTGAAGACCAGGTTGCCGCTCGTAACACTTTCCAAGAGGAGGGCAGTGGAATGAAAGGTAAGTGCTTTTTGGGAGGGTGGAGAACTTGGAGTCGCACATCTGCTAAATTGCGTGAGGATGGATTAATCGTTTAAATAAACATAATTTTTGAAGTACCCATGTATGTACATTTTGGGTATGTATAAGTATGTCTCTTACGATTCTGGTGAACTAAAAACGTCCAAACAAACAAGATTAAGAAGTCACACTTTAAATATCAAGTTCTGTAACGGCGCACTTCACTGAAACAGCTACATTTCAGCGCAGAGCTGAATATCTCTAGGATGTACCCCTGGACTGTATATGGGTGGTCAACCATTTTTTAGAACTCTCCCACATAGCTAAATAAAAGTCAAGCATTCTCTCTTATTTACATCTTTCTGTGAACATTTTGTAGTCCTGAATGGGTCTACTAGCACATGTTTAATGTTGGAAGATATCAAAAAAGTACTCTGTTAGGTTCGAGCGTACGATAAGGAGTGCAAACCGGAAACAACCCTGGAAAGGAGAGGGTAATTTCCTGACCACTGTTTGATGAGATTTTACAGGATGTTTTGCATAGTGGAGCATAAACCCAACTGTTTGACAAGCCAGAGTGACAAGCTGCACAGAACAGAGGGTGTAGATACTGCAATAGTGGATATGAAGACTTGTAGACTTGGAGATTACTCACCCCAGTCAATGTTACCAACATTACGTATAAGAATTACCTTTGAAATATAACTCTTATATGTACTATTCATCCATTTTTTTTTTACTTAAAGCTATGTGCTTTTATTTTTTAAGCAATTTTAAATTGTTGACTTCCACTAATCAAAATTCTGAAGATAATGTGCGTAATTTACTTAAGATTAGCAAAGTTAAGGCCCTGACATTATAGCCTGCATTTGTGAATTGTCTAACTGAAAAGGGTCATCTAACATGTAAACACTGATAATTTACCAGCCACCCTCACTAGAAACTAGAAAATTAGGTCGTGTTTTTAAACCTGTCAGACAAATGCAGGTTTAGCAGCTACTCCATTCGCTCACTGATTTGGAAATGGGTTTAGTAATATCGGACAAATTATCACTGTTTTAAAAGCTACTCCTTCCTCAACCATCTCTTCAGCAATCTGTCTTCATTTGCTGGCCACTGATATATATGTCAATATTATTGTAGTTCTTGTAATTTTGTTTTTGCATTAGAATGTTTGTGGAACATTTCTAAAGGACGTATGCCTTAATTACCTTTTTATGAGCTGTTGTATCACACAGGGACAACTATACACCTGATTAATTTGTTTTAAAGATGAATACATTGAAATTCATTGATATTAAAGCTATAATTACTGGTTCTTCACTTCTTGGCCAAAGGACCGGCTTAAATGGGTGAAATTCAAAAAGTATGTTGTAGCTTGAAGATTGATTCTAATGTAGACTTAAAAAGCTCTTTAAGATTTTGCTGTGGAAATATCTCGATTCATGAAAGAAGTTTGACAAGCATGTAATTAAGTGAAATTAGCTTGAATGATTCACAGCCGCTTTTGAGACCCTAAATCTCAGATCATCTCTATAGCTGCATTAGCTGGATAACCTTCATTGCTATTATGTGTAACCAGTTGTCAATTTAAAAAATTAGATGTATAAAAAGTATCCTGTTTGTAGTGCATTGCATTCTTAACGGTTGTTATTTTTGTCTGAAATTGTTAGCTTCAACTCTACATTTAAAATAAATGTTTAAAAAGTCTACATTGATGTATAGCTGCATTGTTTCTAGACCCTGAGGATTAGTAACCAGCTTTGAATGATTAAGTTCCCAAAATCAGAATAGAGAGCAGCTAAACAGAATATTAATTGTGCTTTAGGTTCAAGTTTTATGACTCTTTGATATTGAAAATAAATAAATTTATCGTCTTCGTTCAGCTCCCCTGGAGGAGGGTTGTTTAGGGCTGCGACAGGGGGTTACTGGAGAGGCGGGGTAATTTTATTTGGCCAGTAGAAACACAACTCTGTGTTGTATCGTAAGGGGAAACAAGAACAGGAAGACTGCATACACAAGATATTCACTTAAGTTTGCTTGTAAGGGAAGAAAGAATGTTTCGACCTGAGTAACTGCAACATCCCCACGCAGATGTGCCCGCATGGCTGAAGAGCCTCCGTCTACACAAATACGCCGCCCTTTTCTCCCAGATGACGTATGAAGAAATGATGATCTTGACCGAGCAACATCTGGAGTCTCAGGTGAGGGGACGTCTCTGTTCTCCTTGAGCTATATATTACTGGGGTGTCTAATCGGGACCTTTGGGGTTTTTAATGTGTATCTGTTTAGAAAAATAATTTCAAACAATTTGTACAATTCGTGTGGTGGTCTAAATGCCCATAATGACTACAGTACTCGTACTCATGAATTTAAATCGAAAAAGGCCTTTTCCCCAATGGCTAAACTGGTTATTATGAAAGGTAATACTACAGAAAATGTATAAGGTGGAGTGCCATACCCTTCTGGAAGGAGGACCTCCAGTAAGCAAATATGAAAATGGAAATTGACTGCAGAAACCAAAAACAGTAGATTTGTTCAGCTGTTTTAAAAATGTCGCTTGTGCGCAATTGGGCTGCATGAAATAAGATTTGCTATTCATTGACCTTCAAGCTTCTGAATTGAAGTGTTACTCAGATATGGAACGATGCATGTAACTGTCCATTTTAAATGCATTTTTAAATACATGTTAAAATGTTAAAAGCAGTAGAGTGATTGTAAGGTATAATCTTTGACAAAGCAGTCTAGCTTTTCTTTCAATTTGAAATTGTGATAGCTGACAGTATATGATTGAACATAAAATATTTAAGGTCTGCATAAAATGAAAGGCCACCCAATTTCAAGATGGTATATTTACTTGACTCTAGAAATTTGGGCAACATATTTCATCTAAAGATCTCTGCATTAGAAACCTATATACAACTAAGCAGAACAGCAAAAATGTAGATAGTCATGAGATGAAATTGCAAGAGTAGAGGCAAAATAAGTAAAATGAAATGTATAGCTAGCACTTTGCTGGAAATGGAATCCTTAGAGATCTTTGCTCAGTTGGTTTTAAAATATTGTGGCTCTGTGTTGAGATAAAGGAACAGAATCAAAAATTATCCGCTGACGTTGAAGGGTACAACAGTGTCGTCTCAGCGATGTGACTCGCACAAGGTGTACCATGTCCCTGCTACCTGCAGTTGTAATTGCTTCCTGAATTTTTTTTTTGCATAAGGGTGAAATTCAGTATATACTCACTAAGGAAAAGATCAGTGGTAAACACAAGTTTTGCAAATTTATGAGAGGAAACCTCATTTTTCCCTCTGCAGAATGTCACAAAAGGGGCCCGCCATAAAATCGCCTTAAGCATCCAGAAGCTGCGAGAGAGACAGTGTGTTCTTAAGTCCTTAGAGAAGGTAAGACGCATGTCCATTTGGATAGACAGATTTCATATGAAGAAAACTGTTTATTTTCAGTGTTCTCTCTTCCATTGTTGGGTTACTCAAAATACAGTGGACTGAGCCTGAAATCCGAGTGTGTAATGCGTTAACCTCTGTTTTCTACTTAATCTGTTATTCCCTCTGCAAATCTGAGTTAAGGTTCTTCGCACTTTAGGCAAGTCTATCCCCAAGTGGACTTATTAAACCTTTCCCTCTGAATAGATGTCATCACAGCTGTAAAGCTATAGCAATGTGGACTTCTTTTGTTTTGTGAGAGATACATCAGAGAAGTTCTTAAAAGTTATTAGTGGTGCGTTTAAATGCATCTTTAGGAAATTACTTGTTTTGGAGTCATCCTTGGAATCTTTGTTTGACCTTGTTGTCTAGGAAAATCCAGAAAAATAAATGTTTAATTCTTTTATAATGTTAAGTTAAATTCAGCATTGAATTTGAATTCAGCTATTGATTAATCAGCCTTAATTGAGGTAGTAGTTGAATACATTGTCATTCAAGTAATGAAACAACATGTTGCAATTCAAAATGGGTTGTTTATAAATGCATTTTTGTGACTTTTAGCATTTAAATGCAGTTCATTCTTCTAAGTAGTTTATGTAGCACCTTTCCAGAACATGTCACAATGTTCACAGTAAATAAAGGTATTCAAACATCAGTAGAACGTCTGGGCAGAAAAAAAATTCAGATTCTATTTAAGAGCTCACATGGCTGGCAGGCTGACCCGGTGTCCATGGACAGACTGGTCCACAGTGTTGGGGCACCAACCGTAAAAGCTCGCTCTCTCCAGGATGAGCTGTCCCTTTCTGCCGAGCATTTTCCCAGCTCTTTTATTGTATAGAGTTCTAATTTAGCGTTTGAAGAGCTGGTAAACGGAGAACTTTGCTACCAACACAGTTTTACCACCACAAGATAAGATAAGGAACTTTCTAGATGTCAGGGGGACATTATGACAGAAGTACTACAACTGACCCCATCATTTTATCATTCTCACTTTCCATTAGTCATTAATAACACTTATATAATCTACTATGAGTATTTCTTCCCCCTCACTAGATGGCAACTTACCCTTTTTAATAGAAAACTGTGCCGCCTTATTCCACCTGCTTTAGCGAATTGTCTGTGTATGCCAGAGGTCGGCCTCAGATAAAGCTGATATGACACCTGTAACACTGAAAATGTCATTCTTAGTTTTAACCTCACCGTACCTTTATCTTGCCCATGAAAAGCACATTGTAAAGGGTGAGGATAAGGTGCTATATCTGATAAGCAAAGAGCACGTATGGAAATTCGGTTTTGCTGTAGTTTGGCTCTTTTTTTTCCAGCATTGGTCCATTTAGCTTCTTCAGAAAGTTGAGCTTTATTGTTAACAGGTTTTCTGTGAGTTCCGGCTATGACATACGTGTGATCATCTCTCCTTGTGGTCCTCTGCAGGACATCTTGGATGGAGGCAACCTTCGCAGTGCATTGCAGGAGCTTCAGCAGATCATCATCACGCCCATCAAGGCCTACAGTCCACCTGTCACTGCCCAGAAGGAGGCCGAGCCAAAAGCGACGTCGTCGGAGAAGGGTTCCAAGTCTTCTGTGGAGAAGGACGCTGCTGCGGAAGGCTTTCAGTCTAACAACCCTCCGGCCTGTGACGGGGAGTCCACAGTCGCACCCATTTCCGATGGGGATATTGCCGGCCAGTTCACTCGTGTAATGGGAAAAGGTGGGTCTCAGGACATCAATGACTGTATAATAATGTCACCACTCTGCTCTTTATTCTCAGTTAAGCTCTCTGCTATAATATTAAAAGGAAAGTTTTTTTTGTCATAGTCTGAACTATCTAGGTAATTACACGAGAGCTTGGTTGTTTGGTGACCTGGCCTATTTTACAGTGGTAAAATTATCATGGTTTCTTTATGCATATACCCATCCTTTTTGTGGCAGAAAATGTTGATTATCTTCATGCTTTTTTGAGATCACTTTTGTTAGTCCCTTAGCCTGATGCTCCTCGCATCATTAGCCTTTGGTGAAAGCTAATTATTATGTAGCTTGTTTACAGTGTGTGACTGCAGTTGAGTACGGTAGGCTCTGTGCTGCCATTTCTGATTTTTCTCTGTGGGGTTCTGTGTAATGGTTCTTCTGCAGTGTGCACCCAGCTTCTGGTATCAAGACCTGATGAAGAAAACATCAGTTGCTACCTTCAGCTTATTGAGAAGTGTCTGATGCATGAGGTAATGCTTTCATGTTATTGATAGGTAATAAGCCTACATGATGTGCGATGCCAGTATCGACATCGAATGTTATGCTCATGCAGTTGTCACATTGGAAGAACCACGATAATGGGCTGGCTTAAGACAATATATTATAACATTTATACTCTGTCATAGGAAGCAGAAGCTCTGTAATTTTACTCATGGTTCCTTTTCAAAATTAGATTAGTTGCTGAGCTCCAAGCACACACTGTGCCAGTCATATTCATTTTTGTCCTTGCTGTTGGACTCACTCATAGATAGAGCTAAACATTTCAGGTCCAGAAAGTAAAAATCCAGACCAGGATTTTGTTTCAACCAACCACTTGAGTACTATATGACTGTGACTCTTTATAGTCAGCTGGTTGGTTGAAACAAAATCCTGGTCTGAATTTACACATTCTGGACCTGAAATGTCCCCCGTCTGCTCATAGATATTGTTGCGAGTTTGTGAGAAATATAACAAAATGAGTGAGGAGGAGAAAAGTGAACAAGAAATAGTCGCAAAAAAGACAGTAGCCTTCTGCTGTATGGAAATATTTTGGATTCCTTAGAGACAATATTGAGCAAAAGCAAGTGATTTGACACTTTTTGTCTGTTGGTACAACTTGCAGCAACACCAACTTATTTGAAACACACTATTGGTACATGTTAAGTTATGTTATTTGGCTATAGCAGGGGTGGGGAACCTGTTCCATGGAGGGCTGGTGTGGGTAGCCTCTCCATCAGCCAATAATAAAACAGTGGTTCTCAACTCAACTCCTGGAGAAACACTGTTATTGGCTGATTTGAGAGGTCATCCCAAGAACCCGCACCCTCACTGGCCCTCCATGGAACAGGTTCCCCATCCCTGGGCTATAGTTTAGCTAAACTTTTTTGGTAAAAGTTTTACTTTATAAATATTGCATTATTTCATAGAAATTTCAAATATCACAATGTGAACTTTTTCCAAAATCGTTCAGCCCCATGCCCTCATTCAGCTTTAAACTGTATTTAATATTACTATGTGTAATTAAATATCGGATAATTTATCACTTTTATTTTTCAAAAAAAGGACAAGTTGTTGTGTCACCATTACTATTAGCTCAGATACTGATTCCCAAAGATGTTCCCTTCCTTCTCTGGAAGGTGAAGCGCGAGAGTGTAATTTTGCCGGGTTTGTCCATATAAACGGCCCCCTGCCTTCTTGCAGGCCTTCACAGACACCCAGAAGAAGAGGCTGTCGTCATGGAAGCAGCAGGTGTTGAAGCTTCTGCGTTTGTTCCCTAGAAAATCAATGCTGGACATACCTGTGTACCGGCAAAAAGGGTGAGGTGCTGGTTTTGTCATTTTGTTCAAATTGTTGCTTTTTAGTGGACATGACAGTATAATTTAATGTATGAATAAACCGATAAGCTTGCAGACATCACACCCATGGGGTACTTTGACCGGTCCCTCATATGTTTTGGTGATATATTATGTACCTAGGTAGTCCAAATTTAAGTATTTTTTTCAGTACTTTTGATGGTTTTCCCTTGGCTTATTTAATCTCCATTGGCACATTTTTACCATGTGAGGAAAGGATATATTTTATTTGTTGGTACATTATTCAGTATGTGGTTTTTTTTTTTTAATAGCTTTACCTTTTTATAATTATAACTTGAAAATAGTATAAATAAACCTTATTATGGGTGAGTGTGTCCAAACTTTTGACTGGTACTGTATATTGTAGTGGTGCATGCGATTCATTGTACGTATTATGATTCATTGTCTTCCTTTCAGCTGGGCATATGGGTCAAACTCGCTTCCCACAGCAGGCTCTGTGGGAGGGGGGCTGGGGCGTAGGGGTCAGAAGCAGTTTCAGATGCCCCCCCGTGGCGTGACCCCCGGCAGGTTGGGGCTCATAAACCCTGGCAGCATCGGGACTGCGTCACCACGTCACGCTCTGACCGGCCCTGCTTTGGCTGGTCAAGGCCGGCAGGTTCGTTCCGCGGCAGACAAGCCGCTGTGTTTTTAATGCATGTTACTCATGAAGAGTGGAGTGCTCAGACAGAACTGTTAGCGTAATTCCTTTTTCCGTAAGATGTTCGCGTAAAATACCTGCGACATATAATCCCAACAGCAGTGTTAGGTACGTATTCTTTACTGCAGTGTTTCCCAACCCAGTCCTCGGGAACCCCGGACAGTTCACGTTTTTGCTTCCTCCCAGCTCCCAGCCAATCAGGAACACCGAATACCTGGTACAGGTGCATTGGGAGCTGAAAGGAAGCAAAAATGTGGTTATCTGGGGTTCCCCATGGACTGGGCTGGGAAACACTGCTTTACTGCATTGTTCAATCCTGTTTTAAAATGTGATGGTTTTTTTTTTCCCTTACAATCTTAATATCAGCCTAATATAGTGGCTGTAGTACGTGCTGTAAAACATTAGCAAATCTCCGTTAAAGAATTATGCTTTTACATGTTGTTCTTGCAGAATCTATGGTTTTCCAACCCTAGTGGCAGCAACAGTATGCCAAGTCAGAGTCGCAGTTCTGTGCAGAGGACCTACTCACTGCCTGTCCACACTTCACCACAGACCATGCTCCTGTACCAACAGTCTGGTGAGTCAGTATCTAGAATAGTGTCTCCAAATCCGGTCCTTGGGGACCCACAGACAGTCCATGGTTTGGCTCCCTCCCAGCTCCAAATGTGGACTGTCTGGTAGAGATCACGGAGGGAGCAAAACCATGGACTGACCGTGGGTCCCCGAGGACCAGATTGGGAAACACTGATCTAGAAAGCAAGTGTCTGGCGTAACTTGGCGGCTCCTGCTGTGGCTGACCGGCCCGCCTACATTTCCTGTGTGCAGAATGCCAAGTTGCAGGGACTGACCTAGAGATCAACCCCACTTTGGAGTCCCTGTGCCTCAGTATGACAGAGCATGCCTTGGGGGGTAAGTTAGTGCTACTGAAGCGTGATTTATACTCCTACACTACCTAAGGACTACATGTGCATATTAATTGACATATGATTCATTTGTATATAATGGCATATTTTATTTACAGTCGTGTACCTGTATATGTACAATGTATATGACAATGGTCAACAATGGACCTCATGTATAGCAGTGGTCCCATGAGATTATAATGGAGCCTCGTAATGTAGTGCAATGCATTACTCACGTATTTGTGGTGATGCTGGTGTGAACAAACCTATTGCGCTGTCAGTTGTATAAAAGTTCAGCACATACAATTATGTACAGTACATAATACTTGATAACGATGCATAAACCAGTAACAGTTTATTATTTATGGTAGTGTACTTTTTATTTTGGCCTAGGTGTGTCGTAGGCTATACCATCTAGGCTTGTGTACACTCTACAATGTTCCTACAAGGACAAAATCGCCCAAAAGTCCACTGAGAGGCACATCCACTGACAGGCAGGAAATGACATCACAGATCCACTGAGAGGCACAGCCATAGACATCTTCTATGATACATCCATTGACAGGCAGGAAGTCCTGTTGGTCTGGAAATTACGCCTCAGATCCACTCTGAAGCACACATTACTGCTTTACAGCAGCTGCTCCTTCTCGATTTTACAGTTTAGCTTATTAGGTAATTTAAAAATGATTCGTAGTTATCACTTGTTTGTATGCATGTATTTCTAAATTATATAAAGATTATTTTATTTAAGTTTGTTTCACATATTTGAATTATACATTTTTAAAAGTAGTTTGTATTTATCAAATTACAAGTAATTCAATTCTTAATTATAAATTCTGTCAATAGTGACCAGATTTTTTTTTCCCCCTCAGCGTATTATATTGAAGCCTGCAAAATTATGCTTCTCTCAGACCTTTTCTCCACATACATTATCATAGAATAACAGAAGTATTTCCTACATAAATAAATCACTATACATAAATAATTTGGAAAACATTTTATCTGTAGGTAGTATATTGATGTATAAATAAATTAGAACGAATGCACAACAAAGCAGTATAAGAAACAGAATAAAAGAATGAGGAAAACAATTTGTATTACACAAACATGGCATGAAGTTTAAGACCCATCCCATCAACACACTTAGAGAAGAAGGTTTCCATGTCCTCCCTATTATGAAAAATAAACATAAATGGGTCATTTCTATTGCCACTTTGACCCTCCAGGACCTCCCTGAGTGCTTCCTGTTGATCCTCAGCCTCCATCTGGAGAACAGCAGGTTCTGTCACCTTTCCACGGAAGAGGGAGTGATTCTTGCGAATCCAGCACACGGCACTGCAGAGGTCCCTCACGATGCGCGACTCCTATACGACATTGGAAGCAAATATCAGGGATCGAATAACTTAATCAGGTGCAGTTGGTAGTCAACAGGAAAACCACCTGAGAAGAATGAGGGACACACACACACCCCACACACCACTGTTACACTTTGTAGAGCAGTCAGTTCCAGCTTGCCCACCAGGTCTGAGAACAGCAGCAGTGCTCACTGAAGTTCACTTTCAGCAGGTGTGAAGCTTCCTCAGTCCAAAAGCCAAACCTCTGTCCATGTCTGAGTAGTACAAGTAAATATCACTTACATTGAGATATTGAAACATTAAGTCTTGGTAGTGTTTCATCAGTGGTGTCATTAATACCAGTATATGCAAAACCTCTCCATTAGCTGAATGCACTACCACTGACGAATTAATGGAATGTCACCCTAAAAATAACAAAAGTATAATATTCAGCCTCCCAGCTGGGCTTCACCTTGCTAACTGAGGCATGGTATTTCTTCGCCAAATTAACCTGTGCATCTGTTGGTCAAAATCAAGAACAAAACACCGTGAAAACGATTGTGTATGCATTTATGGGCTTTTGAAGGAGGGAGATTATTTCAATGCAATTCAGCAACACAGCGATTTGAGTCAGGCTAACTTATACTTACTGTATATATGCATTTGAGTGGCATGAAAACACCATTCAACAGATCTGCACATGAAAATGTTAAACTATTAACTGAAAGTAGTAACAACCTAAGCACGGACTGTGTTTTATAGCAGCCAAAAAACCATTCCAACACTTCTAAACATAACAAACAAAAACCATTCCACTTCTAAACATAGCAAACAAAAACCATTCCACTTCTAAACATAGCAAACAAAGTTCCCATCCTTCCTGAAGAACCAATAACTGAACATATTTAAACAATTAAAACTGTACTTACCATTCTACTTTCCTTCGCCAATGTCATGGTCAAAACCACAGAAACAGCAATTAAACAATTCATGCTCTGCTACTGCTTGTGAGTAAAGTATTGTTTTGGAGTCCACTGAACTTTATGCTCGCTTTGGTGGAACTACAGTGACGTCATTTCCGGGCCCACAGTGGACTTCCTGCCTGTCGGTGGATGTGACTCTCAGTGGATGTCTGCATCCATCCAGACCCGTCTCAAATTGCCTGACTACGCATTTCTGAAAACCGTATCCCTGCCGTTTAGTGACTTGTGGCTGTATAGGTGCAAATTTAAGAATGAATATAGCTGCTATACCTATCAGTACATATTTGATTTTGCCAAGGAAAATTGTTAGCTTGATTAAAATATAGTTTACCATTTTGTGCTCTGCGTACAAATAATTTGTTCATGAATGAGGTGACATGACTGCAGTCAGTTTTTATTGGCTTGTGTAAGGATGATTTGAGATGCATATTTGTCCCTTTTTTCTCTTCCACAGATGGCATGGACCGAACATCGACAATATGAAAATGGAAAATACACTTTATAATGAAGTCCTGGCTCTTTGAGCCTAGGCTAAAACTTGACGTAAAAAAAAAAACGAAATGGTCACTACAAAAAAAGACACAAACTGTGTATATGTGCTAATATTTTTGTACTTTAATATACTTAACTGAGGTTTATTACAAATACAGATTACTATGTTATTAAGCAGGAGAGAGAGATGCAAGGTTTTTAATGCTAAGAGGGCTAGTTTTCCAAACCGCTCAAAAAAAAAAAAAAAAAAAAAACAGGGACAGATGGCAGGTTTGTAGTGTGCTGTTATTGTCCAGCTGCTGTAACCGGAACTAAGAGCTGACTGGGGGGGTCGGTGCTCTCCCAGCAGGCTCTACCCTTTGCTTCATCCCAGTTCATCTCAGCTTCAGTCCAAACACAGGGCAATTCATTAGCCTTGCAAAAAGGCAGTTGTTACACAGCCATGGTGCAGTCTGGAAATTTCCAGATGGCAAGATCTTCGCTGATGCAGCCCCTGTTAACTCGGTACCTGGCAGTTGACTAAATTAATAAAAACTAATATGCAGACAATTTGCTTTAATTAACCTTTCGATAAGGACTGTTAAAATGTAGAAACACGGAGGAGAGGGATTTGGTTGTTGGTAACCTTTGAAATGCCAGGATGGTGACATGCACTTTTATTTTAAAGAAGCTAAATAAATACTAATGATACTGTCTGACCCCATCTCTTTTGCAGTTAATGACTGAAAAGCTACTGTGTTATTCTGGTCAGGACTGTATCAGTTATTGCCTGAGCACCTATTTCGCAAACATGGTTGGTGTTAACATTTAAATCTAATTCTTTGTATTTGCATCATCTTCGTAGCCAATGGCTTTTGAGTTTTACCCCAAGAACACTGAGAATTATCTCAACCACAACTGAATCTGAAAAAGGCAAGTCATCTAAGCAACAAGTGATGGCACTTAATTACTTTTTTTAAATCATCCGTGTAGTATTTAAGGAAGATTACACTATATTATTCTCAATTCGTATAGTAAATATGTATTAACCTTCAATGGTTGATATATTTACATATAATGCGTCAGAAACAGCCCAGCCTACTGGTCTTGAGGTGGTTTGGCATGTCCAGTTTGTGTGTTACACCATTCTAATGAGTCTTTGTCATATGATGCTTCCTTCCTTGGAAACTTTGTAGGTTGTTCTGGGGATGACAGGTCATTTCTTGAGCAAATTGTGTGAATACTATTATCTCTGTCATTGTTTGTTTTTTTTTTCGTCCCCCCCCCCCCGACTGCAGCAGATGATAAAGAGGGTCGTGCTAATTCAGTGCATTGAATGCTTCTGTGTTATACTGATCTGCAATGTGACCCGAGGCCTGGCAGCATAAGCAAAACTGATTCACTCCCAAGTGCAGAAATCCCATTGAAATGCTTAATTTACATTAAGCTCTTAATCAAAATATGCAAATGTAAAAAAAATGTGCAGTTGACTGTCACAAAAGAGAATCTCAGTGACTGGCCAATGCACAGTAACTCTAGCTTTTGCTGTCTGTGCTGCCTTATGTGAAATATATAAAAAGGCATGTTTTCTTCCTCTTAGGGCCTATTCAGCAAAAGCGGTGCAAAATTTTTGTCCTTTTTAAACTTGAATTGGTACCATAAAGAACACTGTGTAAAGAAACCTGTTTGTTTTTCATATATCACAGGCTTAAATGTATTACCAGCCACATGCTAAAGTGAATATTGATTGTGAAAAAATATAACATGATCAATCTAATTGGCCCACCTGTTTTTGATTGTCGCACAACTTAAGGATTATACCATGTAATTTCTGCGGCCAGAGGGGTTCATCATGTAGGACTGTCGTTGTGGTTCCATACATCCATCTTCCAGCGACTTGTTCTGGACAGACTTGTGGGTCCTTGACTGCCGTATGATGAAACGGCAGGACCAACTCAGACCAACTCATTTCTCTAACGTTTCTGTGCCAAACCAAAAGCAACTTAAAGGCTTGAATTGAACCAAGGTGCAAACAAGATTACAAATTTATAGTATTGTAGAAGTGTGACCACACCTGTGTTGTGGACCGTCTTGTTACCTCCTCTTGTTCGTCTTTGTTTAAAATGACTCTGCATTTAGGATTGAGTCTCCAGGTACCCTGGCTGGCATGGTGACTCTGGGTAGCACGTTTTGTCTCGCATCTCCTGAGATGGAAACCCAAATCTCTCCTCTAGTCTGTGTTCGTTCTCCCCATTTCACCAGATTTCCTTTTTTGTACTTTGGATTTCCTACTGCTATTCAAAGACATGCAGTTGGGCTAATTGGCCCCCACCTGTACTGTGTGATTGTGTGCACCCTGCCGTGGACCGGTCTCCCATCCTGGGTGTCCCCAGCTCTTGTACACTGTGATTTCTTAAATTGGCTCCAGGCCCCAGTTTAATCACCCTATTCAAGCTTTCTTCTAAAGTCAACATCTAACATGCAGTGTATGATTTTGATTATGCCGCTGTTCTGGTAATGGTCAATTTTGCTGCTCATTTAATAGGCTGATTAATTGTGGTGTGATTTTTATTATAATTTTTTTTTTTTAACACTTCTATGCAATATTGAGTGCTCATATTAAACCACAGTTCTTCAACTCTGGACCTCGATTCCAAATCCAGGCCTTGTTTTCAGTTCTCCCATATTGTTTAATAATTTCTGATTCTGATTGGTCAGAGGTTTCACACCTGACTGACAGGTAAAGGAAGGCTGGAAAACCAGCAGTGCTCGGACCTCGAGGACCGTGAGTTGAATAACCCTGTATTAAACCATGTCAGATATTTTTTCCCACTAGCAGCATGAATTAAAAACCGACATCAGTGAAGGCGGGAGGCTTAGGCTCTGAGGCAGTACTGGCTTATATTTTTGCATTATGAGTGAGTTGGCTGGTTGCAGAGCATCATACTTTGGAATCTGAAGACTTTTACTTGAGCACTAGCTAAATATATGGAGATTTTCGCAGTGGGCACTTGAACATCACTCCTACAAGGGCTGGTGACAGCTTACGGCAGCTATGGCCAATCTTATCTGCAAAGGGCCGGTGTGTATGCAGGTTTTTGGGATAACCTTTAGGTCAGCTAATCAAACCCAGGTATGAGGACTCTTTAGCCAATCGGTCCTCTAATTAGTAATCTAATTAGGGAGCTGCAGCGAAAACCTGCATACACACCGACCCCTTAGACACTCTTGTTTCCATAAGTGTTTGAAGTACACTGAATTCAACAGTTTTGCACTGGTTACCAATACTGAGTAATTGGGATTAAATTTTTTTTTTTAACATTTAAATGGATTAACCGTCTTCCATATGCTAATCCAGTAGAGGCGCATTAGAGTGCACGTCTCATCCCAGGCAGCAAAGGCTATTTTGAATGGTATATTTTAATTATATCCATGTCATAGCTGTAAGTTTCTTACCGTCACCTTCCTTGTTCCGGATAAGTTCAGTTGAGCGTAAAATGATTAATGAATAGTAGAAGTAAATATCACCATACATTTAATGAAATTTAGAGGAATTTGAGTGGTTGGTGACATATTTGGACAATGAACAGTGATCTTGTTTTGCCAACCATATATAAGCATTAATTTTCCTGTTGGTCCTGATGCTGATGAATCCAAAGCCTGGTATTGTTCTGGGAAGGAGAATGTGGGGCTAGCTCTGCCTGTAAGTAGAGCTGACATGTAAATGCAGTTGTCTGTTTTTATACTAAGGGTGCTGCTTGCTTAGTCCTAGCTGTTTTATGTATTTTTTTATGTTTACTAAAATAGTGCAGGAAGACCAAACCCTTCATGAGAATGTAGCTGTGACCTGCCTGCCTGTGTTGGGCATGTTTTCTTTCTTGGAGAACTCCAACTGCCTCTTCCTGGCTGCTCTTATTGGTGTCACATATTGACTTGCTCCACATTTATCCGCAAATGGGCATCCGAGTTCTGCTTTTAAGATCTAATAAATGCACTTCAGCTTAATTAAAATGATTTTTTAATCAAATAGTTTTTCATCTGAACACTTCATACCCTCCACAAGGAAAATTCAGACAGTAGGCTACACGTTTTCATTGTTTCGTGTTAATGAGTGAGGGCGTATGTGTAGTATTAAGCTTCTGCTGAAGGTAATGATAAATCAGTGCACTTTTTAGTAATAATACATACAAAGCCACATAGGCAGTAGGTTTAGTACATTTTCTGGCACAATTTTCATTTTGTAGAATAAATTTCTCCCATTGTATTCATCAACCATAATGTTCAATATTTACGCTCAATAGTATATAGTACAAACTCATCTTAAGCTAATTGCCAGCTTTCATGGGTGTGTTTAAACAGGGAAATGTGCAAACTGTGTTGGATTCTGGCCTCCAGGAGTGGAACTGGTGAACCCTGTGGTAAAGTATGGTGTTCAACAAGGCAGGTAACAAATTGCTTTGGCAAATATGTTTTGTGTGACATACTTAGAGGTTAGTGATTTTCCACCTGGCACCATCATGGGACGTCAGGCTGTTCACCACACCTCTGCCCTGCTAGCGCTGCTTCGGTCACCCAGGTTAAGTAATTGTGAAGGATCAAACGTCTGGGAGCAAGTTCATTTGCTGAAGTGGTAAGACGTAAGCTCGCGTACCCTTGGTTTCCGGAAGGAGTTTTTGACATTGAGTGCTCATATTAAACTATGTCAAACTGGTGTCGTCAAACTTCTGGCTGTGTGTTTGTGTGTATACACTACATGGACAAAGGTATTGGGACACGCCTCTTAATCACAGATAGAGGTTACTGAGCGCTGAGGCACATAAGGCACCAGCACTCTGTTGACTGAATAACTGCAGAGTTCCAAGCGTCCTCTGGCTTTAACCGCAGCATAAAAATTTTGCGCCGGAAGCTTCATGGAATGGACTTCCATGGCCGAGTAACTGCACACACGCTTCACTTCACCAAGCACAATGACGAGCTTCAGATGGAGTGATGTAAAGCACTGGGCTCTGTGGAGCAGTGGAAACATGTTCTGTGGAGTAATAAATCATGGTTCTCTGTCAGTCTGATGGATGAGTCTGGGTTTGGCGGATGCCAGGAGAACATTACCTGACTGAATTGTGCCAACTGTAAAGTTTGGTGTAGGAGGGATAATGGTATGGGGCTGTTTTTCAGGGGTTGGGCTTGGCCACTTAGTTCCAGTGAAGGGAGAACAGTGTTTCAGCTTACCTGGACATTTTGCACAATTCTATGCTTCCAACTTTGTGGGAACAGTTTGGGGAAGGCCCTTTGCTGTTCCAGCATGACTGTGTCCCAGTGCTCAAAGCAGGGTCCATAAAGACATGGTTGGGAGAGTTTGATGTGAAAGAACTTGACTGGCCTCACAGAGCCCTGACCTCAACCCCTTCAAACACCTTTGGAATGATCCAGAACGGCGATTGCGAGCCAGGCCTTCACATCCAACATCAGTGCCTGACCTCACAGATGCTTTTCTGGATGAATGGGCAAAAATTCCCACATTCACACTCCAAAATCTTGTGGAAAGCCTTCCCAGAAGAGTGGCAGCTGTTATAGCTGCAAAGGGGGGACCAACTCCATATTGATTCCTATGGATTTATAATGGGATGTCATTAAAGTTCCTGTGGGTGTAATGGCCAGGTGTCCCAATACTTTAGTCCATATAGCGTGTGTGTGTGTGTATGTATATTATTAAACTTCTAGGTATGTACCTAAGAGCAAAAATATGGACCATCTGGGGTTCCCTGAGGACCAGGTTGAAGAGCACTGGATTAGAGGATGAATTTATCCAGTACAGGGTCTTCGCCAGCCCGGAGCTGAGCACAAATATATGCAATTGACAATTCAGACAATGGCCAAGAGCCAATTTTAGCTGCAAAAAGCTTAAATATAACAATGTAGTTGACTTTATGGTAGCATAAGTCATGATGTTGTGTTTCTTTTGTATATAATTCATTTTACATTGCATGCTACCACGTGTTAATTGCTGAAAAGTTCAGTAAAGCAAAAGTGTAATTTGAATATTTCCTTTGTTTTAATGCATCCCAAAATAAAAGAGGGCACATAAAATTAAATCAAAAATATATAGAATTTGTTAACGATTCTGGTTTTGTGGCTTGGATTTGATGAATGTATGGAATATAGTGAAATAGCGTATATTAACTATGGTGTTATTGCTGCATTGATTTAGCCAAAATACTTAAACATATATGTTACGCACATGCACAACGCAGGCAGTTCAGAGATATTAGAATAACCGCATGTCTGGACTGTAGGCGGAAGCTACGGTGTCACGGGGAGAACATGCAAATTACCTACGCCAGGCACGCGCGCGTGCACGCGCAGGGCTGAGAGGCAGGATTTGAAGTCCCAACCCTGGAAGTAGGAAGAAACAGTCCTGACAACGAGGTTAGTTAGTTCGCAGACTTCATTTTGGACACAATTTACATATTTTTTTCCTTGTCATTGAAATGCCTATTCAAATGACCAAGTTTATTGTATGACAACCATTTTGTTTAAACACACAACATGAATATAGCGCATCAAAGAGAGTTGCGTACCTATAGCGCTGTTTATTTAGTTTTCAATCGAATATTTATATGATAATTTTGTAATTTGTACAGGGGTGTAGCGCCTCTTTTAACACGGATTTCAGGAGAAGGTCGCATGATTCTTTTTTTACCACGTTAGTGTAGTTTGGCCCATCGTACAACAGAGGGCAAACTACTTATGGTCAATCAGCCTTACAGCCGTACGTCTTACTGTCTCTTTAAAACGATATTTGTTCTGTTGTCACAAATTGTGTTTCAAGTCTAAAACAAAAGGTAAGCTAATGTTTTTATTTCGGTAAAATTATTTATACGGGACTCTTGCGTAAGTAGAAGGAAACAAAGTATCGGAAAAGCTTTAAATGCTACATGAGAGCAACCTTGTCGTTAGCGGCTAGCGAAGTTAACTCGTTCGCTACATATGAAACCCAACATTCATCAGACACGGGTTGGAGGCGTCTCCATAGCATTTGTTCGGTTTTAGATACAACAGGGATTTCACATCTTAGCTCCAAAGACCAGAATACTTTAAACTTTACGCTCTTGAAAATTGTATAATACGATTTTTCACTAGTTAACCGACGTATGGCTGCAGTGTTGCGTCAGTGAGGGCTTACGGCGCATCGCTGATCTCCCAGCCTTCCTGGGTAGTTTCTTTGTTGATTCAGCTACCGTTTCTTTCAAGGGGAAATGGATTTGTGTTACTTACACCCCGATTTGCTATAATGGTACAGGTATTATCAAAATTGTATTTTTGTGACAACAATATATAATTATTTTGCCTATTACACTTAGTTGTCGTTATTTTTGCTGTTTCATTTAGTGGAATATGGAAAACGGTTATTTTTGTCTCAAGGAAATGAAAATGTGATAAATATTTCTAGAGAGCAAGCCTGCTTACAGACCGTGTCCAGATATTTTACCTTCAACTTATTTCAATCTAGTTACGTACTAGTAAGCATTCATAGACAATCTTTGAGTGAGCAAGTATATGCTCACATTTTCAGTATAAAGCACATTTTCAGTATACTTTAATGATTAGTTGGTCAGATCTTAACTTGACATGTTTGGTATACAAATTTACGATTTAAAAGCTTATTTCTATTGTGTTTCTTATTGGTATTAGGTCTTGAAGCTAAATTATGGGTGAATATAGGGTATGTTGCTTGAGCCCCTTCCAGTTGGATCCTGAATTTTTTTGTGGTAACTTTATTAATGCGAGGTTAAAAACTAAACTAAACTCTGTTTTGTTCTTTCCCGACACAAAGTAGGTGATCATGTCCCAGTCACCTAAAGAAGATGCTGAGAAAGAAAAGGAGAGAGGTGCTCGCCCCAAGGTTAGACAAAGCCGCTCAGTGGATAGACGAGAGGTTGGCTGGAGGAACAAGAGTGTAAGGGTTAAGAAAAAGGAGCGAAGCGTCAACAGTGAAACTCAGGTGCGACCTGCCAGTGATGGCTTTGAATACGGGCAGCTGATGAGCGATAGTCAGTGCTGGAACACGGAGTCTACCAACCCTTTTGGAGAACCAAGATGGCAAGACCCAGAAACTGGCAAGCTCCACCTTGGAAAAAATTGGGATGGGAGTGAAGCAGCACGTAGTGCCGCAGAAGGCAAGCCAGCTGGTGGGAGTCGCTCCCTCCGACAGAAGATCCAGGATGCAGTGGGGCAGTGTTTCCCTATTAAAACTTACACGACCTCTTTACCTCAGGGTCCCCCTACCTCCTCCTGCTCATCCTCATCTATCTCTTCACATCGTAAAATTCACCTCAGTGAGCTCATGCTGGACAGCTGCCCTTTCCCTGCGGACTCGGAGTTAGCACAGAAGTGGTACCTGATCAAGCAGCACACTGCTCCCATCACCCAACCGGCTTTTTTGGACACTCTGGGTGGGGCAACAGCTGGCAGCTCAGTCCAGGCTTCCTTGATGGAAGATGAGGACGATCGATTACGTGAAAGGCGCCGGATCAGCATTGAGCAAGGTGTGGAACCCCCGCCCAACGCCCAGATTCATACCTTTGAAGTAACTGCACAAATAAACCCACTGTACAAGTTGGGGCCCAAGTTGGCACACGGTATGAATGAGCTTGCAGGAGATGATCGTGCCACCCTTCAACAACAACAACAACAACAACAACAACAACAACAGCAACAACAACAACAACAACAGCAGCAGCAGCAGCAACGGCTCCTTCTACAGCAGCAACCACAAAATCTGCTTCTTTTGCAGAACTGCCTAGACACAGCTGATAAAGTTATTGTGTCCCCTGTAACCTCATCATCTCATTTTGCTGCCGGTGATTTAGAGGTAACAACTGTAACTGCAGACAGAGCTATGATCCAAGAATTTGAGCACTCTAAATCTAAGGACTGCTATCGGGTTCATACACAAATTGATTATATACATTGCCTGGTTCCAGATCTCCTGCAAATCACTAATCTCCCCTGCTACTGGGGTGTGATGGATCGCTATGAGGCAGAGATCTTGCTTGAAGGCAAGCCTGAAGGCACTTTCCTGCTTCGTGACTCTGCTCAGGAGGATTATCTGTTCTCTGTCAGCTTTCGCCGTTATGGCCGTTCGCTACATGCCCGCATTGAGCAGTGGAACCACAACTTTAGTTTTGATGTCCATGACCCTAGTGTTTTCCACGCTTCCACTGTCACAGGACTGCTTGAACACTACAAGGACCCCAACTCTTGCATGTTTTTTGAACCTCTGTTGTCCAACCCTATCAACCGCACTCAGCCTTTCAGTCTGCAGCACATCTGCCGGGCTGTCATCAGCAGCCACACCACTTATGATGGTATTGATGTATTGCCTCTCCCCAGTGCCCTTAAGGAGCACCTCAAGGAGTATCACTACAAGCAGAAAGTACGCGTCCGACGGCTAGACACATGGTGGGAGTAACGTCCTCGACAACATTCCTCTTTTCTGTTGGGTTAACCCTTCATCACTTTTTCGTTGTCCCTTTTGGCATCCTCAGGTGTATCTCTAAGAGGATGGACATCAAGAAATGGTTCTCACTTTTAATGCTTGGTGGTAGATTTCAGTAAAACCCTTTGATAAAATAACTTTGGTTCAATAAAATGTCTAATATTTAGCCAGTTACCCTAATTGTCTGCAATGCGGGGAGAACATAGAGATTCCACCCAGAGTGGAGGTGCAATTTGAACCCCTGTTGCTTGAGATGTGAGTCAGCAGTGCTGGCCGTTCCACCACCCTCATTAAGAAGCATTTTGTTCAGAGAATTTAGGTTGCAGAACAAAACTTAATATGACATACATTTTCCCATGTGTAGGAAATGAACTGCTGTTTGGTGCAAGGTACAGCAGCACACAGATTTGGTTGGGTTGCAGAAACCCACAAGTAGTTCTTCTGGTACCTGATGTTTTCTTTAGCAGTGCTTCCACATTTTTTTTAGTTAAAATTTCCTTAATTTTCACTGTGAAATGAAAAATCAAGTGCAAAGCAGACTGCATTTTCAGCTCAGTGTGATATTGTTTTTTACCAGTAATTCATCATTTTTGAATAAGGTAATCATTAATTGTTTTTCCTATAAAGTGCAGCTTGTTGGTACTAGGCTGCCCTGAGTCTCTGGAGTTTCTACAATAATCAGGGTTTACTGTATGTCAATTGTATTGCCATTCAATAAGAGTTGTTATACCTTTCAAAATACAGTTATTAAAGAGAAGTTCCATAATAAATACCTTCCCATATGAAATCCATGTTCCAGTAGACTGAACCCCAAACCTTTATTTCCCACTGAAATACTAATATTATGATAATTCTATTATGATGTTATGCAACTGTATATTATGGTAGAACGTATGTGTAATTATTTTTCTTTATTTAAAAACATTTTTGCCTTAAGATGAAAAGTATTAAATGGATTATGTGGAGGGTGGTCATTTAACTCCTTTCAAATATGTTACAGCTCGGTGCCTTTTGCCAATACAGATTAAGATGGGAGCAATCTTTCTTGCAAGTCTTAGATTGAGACATTCATTTTGGATGATTGTATTAATGAAAATACTATTCATAAAATACTAGTCATTGCCATCTGCAATAGTTTCTTTTTACTGTACATTTTATCTGTATGTCTGTACAGTAAAAGCTGATTAAATGCGAAGATACTAACACTGGATGGATGCTAGCACAAACATGTGACCATTTCTTTTTGTATCTTGTCTGTTGTATCTGTATCAGTTTATTTTACTTTCTAGATCTCCAAATAATTTATTTAGTTCATTACATGCAGTGTTTCCAGTGTGTGTGTGTATATATATATTCGTTACTAATATAGTAAAAATGAAAAACCTTTCATTTTCTTGTGCTTTTCTGAAAATATTTCTGAATATTTGAAAAGTTGGAATTTTGTTGAGTTGAACCTCATATTTACATGTTTACAGATATAAGATGGACATGCTGCCCAACCCATCTACTATATGATTTTATATTTGTGTGTTTATAAATCCAGTTGTAGATGTTGCTTGTGGTTTACAAAAGACTTAAATTGCATGTACAGATGCAAGATGGGCATAGGGCAATCTCTAACTTCTTGCATCTTTTGCAACTTCATGATCATTCTGCTTCATTATTCAGTAAGGAATAATAGGACTAAATGAAAACTTAATCTGCCCATCTTTCAACGCATGTTCTCTTTCCAACGCCAAACTTGCCAGCAAACATTCTACCAATTAAATGGCAATATGTAGAATTGACTGCATTTGTGCCATGCATTTAATGTATCTAGGGCAGTGTTTCTCAGTCCGGTCCTCAGAGACCCCCAGCGGTCCATGTTTTTGCTCCCTCCCGGCTCCTTGCTAGACAGTCTGGGAGCTGAGAGAGAGCAAAAACATGGACTGTCTGGGTGCCCTCGAGCACCAGGTTGGGAAACACTGATCTAGTGCATTTTGTTGTAAGATAGCAACTGCAGTTAGCTGCCAATTAGTTAATCGTTCTTGAAAGCATTTATTCATCTGTGCATGTCGTGAAGCCTTTACAGCTTACTTTTTTGTAGCTTCCAGACATCAGAGAACCGTAATCCGTTTCTGAAAGACTTCCAGAACGACCGTGCTGTGAATAAATAATGAATGCGGCGAGTGCATAAAACCATTAATTAGCGTTTTCTTCTTCACCAATTACTGTTCTTCCAGCTCAGTAAATATAAAATGTGGTGTGTGATTAGTTGGTCAAGTGACATTTTGAAAACTATTCTACTTAAGAGGGTAAATAAAAATCTATTTTTTGTCAACAAGCTATTTAGCTTAGTTGTGGAAACTAATTGTTGCTTAATTAAGAGTCTTGAAACCTGCTAGCTCCTAAACTAAGGAGCCTAAAATGGGACAGAAATCTAATATCCAATGGTCAGACCAGACAGATTATAAATTCTGTATTCATACCACTATCTTGAAATATTCCACAGTTGCCTAGTTGTTTAAAATAAATTACTACATGGATTTTTATGAACAGCTTAAAAAAAATTGTCACATTACGGGTATTAAATAATGAGAGCGCTATTCCCTTATCTGTATATGAATTGGTGTCATTATAATGGCCAGGCAGTGTAGATCGTTACAAGAGATGTTCATACTGAGTATTTAAATTCAGTGCTTGAGTCTGTTTAATGGATAACATATTTTATGTGTTGGTAAAGTTTTGCTTTAAGGGTTCCACAGAAAAATTGCATCTGGAACTTATAGATTTAAATCTGGGTTTTCTCAAAAGCAAATAAGGAAAAAAAAACACTCAGATTTTTTTGAATCACTGAAGTTTTTAAATACTCTTTCACATTATATTTGATTATGATGGTTCAAATGATTTTATGTTGAATTATTGTTACAGTGGTGACGGGTGAAAACTCAGAATGTCTTTATGTGGTGCCTTTTTCTGCTACTCTCTTGATGCTACCCATATAGACAATGGTCATATTGGAATAAATGTCAGATTGCACATGCTCCTGCTATTCCACTGCTGAGAATTTTTCATTAATTTTAGCTGTTTTCATGTTTATTTCTGTTAGATCGCATTTGCAGCAAAGCCATCTACCACACACAATATTCACAATTCTGTATGGTGCTCAGCATTGCCATAGTATGACATCTAGGCACAGAGCTTGTGTTAATATTTGAAATGAACTCCCGTGTCCATAAAAAAGCCTATATGTAGAAGAGTCAACTCCCCACCCCCATGTGTAACAGAGCAATGATTATACAAATGTATGAGATGGTAAGTACAGCACGTAGGTTTTTCTTACAGATTAAGTTAACAAAAAAAATCTGAAGTGGACCTTTTCCATTAAAAAGCATTTTGGAATGCAACCCACTGAGAAACTTTTGTCCCCCAGTCCTTTCTATAACTACAAAACAAAAACTATCAGGAAAGGAAGCAAGTGAAAAAATATGAAGTGACGGATGCTATGTTAACTGCATCGATTTGTTGTAATTTCGGTCATCAAGTGAGCTTGGTAAGTAATGCTTTTGCATAAGAAGTAGATCATGAATGAAGGATGCTGTATAATGCTGTGTAATGTACAGTGGTGGCTTAATAGTTAGGGAAGTGCGCTTGTAATCAAAAGGTTGTAGGTTCGAATCCCTGACCAGCGTGGCACTACTGAGGTACATTGAGCAAGATACTGGGCGCTGAATTAGCTGCCCCCTGCTATGTCACATACTGTATGGGATAAATACAGAGGACGCATTTTGTTGTGCTGTGGTGTGTCAACAATGACAATTGATCGCTAAATTCTATAGAAATTTATATATTGCAAAAACTGTAGATTATCACACCTATTTAAGGTATATGACTACAACAATCATTTTATATATTTTCTACATCTACTGAATGAATTCTGATTTGGGCTATTTATGCTGTTTATGTTAAAGTGGAAAGCAGGTGAAGTGTTACATTACCTACAGCAGCATTTTTCCATGGTGGTGCGCAGGTAATGCATATTAATGTAATGCTGAAAATGCGCGTAGATGACACTTCCATAAAGATGCCTGGGACATTCCTTAAAATGGCAGAAAAAATGTAATGAAGATATGTTTAGGATAAAATACAATTGACGTTACCTTTATTCATGGAATCTAAATAAATCTAAAATCTTTTGAGAGTTATATATTAGACATTGAACATTGTAGGATTTGATGTGGACGGCAGGTTATATTCTTGCATAAGTCTGTTTCCACAGCACTAGAGAGGAACTGGTGCTGTAAAAATAGACCTTTCTGTCAGTGTGTGTCTGATTGTTAAGGACATATTGTTCAGGTGAACTCTAATAAATCTGCATTGTGTTTAAGTTTTAACAAAACAGCATCCCATCTAATAAGGCGTAGTGGCTTAGTGACTCTGTCTTGCCTCCTACAGTCATGGCTGTGAGTCCAAATCCTACTGCTGCTGTGCGCAGTTTGCATGGTCTCACTGTGCCATTAATGTTTCCTCCTGTATTCCAAAGTATACAGTGAAATGAACTGAATCTCAAAAGTATACAGTGGTGATTCTGTATACAGGGTGGTACAGTGGTTAGCACTGCTTCCTCACACCTCTGGGTTCTGGGTTTGAGTCTCTACCCGGGTTCTATCTGTGTGGAGTTTGCATATTCTCCCCATGTCATTACGGGGTCCAAAAACTGAGAATGATCGAAGTTGCCAAATTATCCATAGATGTTCTTGGGTGAGTGAATGGTATGTGAGTGTACCCCGCAGAAGGTTCGCCCCTCATCCTGAGTTGTTCCCTCCTTTCGCTCATAGGTTCTGGCCTCCCTGTGACCCTGAATAGGACAAGTGGTTACAGAAAATGGATGGGTGATTCTGTATATGAGTATGTGACCTGCAATGGGCTAGACCCTGCTTTCCCAAAATACTCTAGAGTCCAGTGACCCTCTATTAGATAGTGGTATGGATAGAAATAGATTTTTAATTTTAGATGTATTTGGGCATCAATTACCAGGGCTGGGTGATATGGCAAAAAAATGTGTTCATTATAATTATTTTTCATATCAGTTGATATTAATAATTATCATGGTATAATTCTGGTCATTATTTTATTACTTCCATATTCTTAAAATTTCCTAAAAATGTCCTTCAACAGATTCAAAACAAGAAACAGAAAAAGGTGGCATTAAATGAACTGCAAACTGAAATCTAATTTTAATAAATGAAACAGACAAAAATAAACTTTCTTTTCATAGAGTGTAACACTCGAAAATGCCAAGAGTATGGTTTGTTGCCGGGTTTTTTCCGTGACTACGTCCTGCTCATTCCAGGGGACGGGTTTTGACATTGCTGGTAGAGTTGTCACCCATCCTGTAGCGAAACACTGTGTCCCATTTTTAACCGATACAAGGTGCGATTTGTGCCCCATTTCTTCAGATTGAAAGTGGAAACCGTAATTGCTGTTGTTTGTGACTGTAAGCACTTGCATTCTGCTGGCAGTACTTTTGGTGGTGAAAAATGTTTGCAGTATTTCTAGTTTAGTTTTGACAGAGTTTACAGTACACAGCACCAGTCCCTTGCATGTCGGACTTTAAACTGCAAAAAGCTCTGCAGAATCTTGCCTAGGGCGTCAGAACACCCGGACTAGCTCTGCTTTTACTCAATGAAATGTAAACCATTTCAACTTTTGCTTCTGTTTTCCTAAATGTAAAAAGGTGATAGGTGGTATGGTGACTGCATCGATGAGTTGTAATTTTGGCCTTCAGGCAGTGGCAGAACAATTGTACAATGGGCCCTGGGGCAAAAATGGACCATGCCCCCCCCCCCCCTTCCCAGTGTCACACCTAGGGCCTGCCTACGCCAGCTGCAACAGTTGCAGATGATGAAATTTAAGTAGCCTCCAAATAGCACACCCATCATGCACTGCAGCAGTTAGTAAATTCCACAAACATGCTTTTTCATTAAATACACGACAACATAGTTTGACTACAAAACATTACAAAATATTACATTTCAAAATTAAGTATTGTATCAAATATTTTTTTGTGTTATGACTCCCACCACAATGAGATTGTATACGTAAAAATGAGACGTATAAAAATACCATGTCACAAAATCATATAATATGTATGGTCTCAGTCCCTTAATCTTCAGGAATGTTTTGCGTGCATGTGAGATTTACAGTTGGAGAGGGACCCCCGCCCCCCACCCTGGCTGCACTGCCTACCAGTCTGCCCCTACCTTCAGGTTAGCTTTGTAAGTAATGCTTTGTAACATATACAAGGACATGTCATATCTAATCTGTTAAATCACTGTGGGATTTAATGTACTAACATGGATGAGGGATTATTCTACCTTTCCGTTAAAACTGCTACTATGATTCAAACACTACAAGTCTCTACAAGCAAATAAACATCTGTTTTTGCAAATTAGCACTCACATTTTGAGCAAACATTATAAATATAAAATACCTAATTGGTCATTAATAATGCAGTTCCTCCATGTCATTGAGTACTGTGGGGAATACCTCTGATTTATGTATCTTTTTAAACTGGGTACAAGATTCATAGAACATAGAACATTTAGTGACAAATTGTCACGTGTTTCATGCAGAAATTTTGTATGCTAGGCTAGTTGAAGCCTATGGCTCAACTAATAGGTCATTGTAGTGGTGAGATAAAGGTTGTGGGTTCAAATGGCTGGCAGTATGTACAAATTATAGCCTTTCCTTCCATTTATTGCAGTAATTCTCAACCTATGGATTGTGACCCAAATTTGGGTCATGGCAAGTTCTGAAAGGGTTGTGAGGCAGAGTTGGAAATGTAATCATTTAAAACCAGCAAGCTGCTATACTGATCCATGATCAGATTTCCCAGCCCCAACCCTCGAATTAACCTATATGAATGGTTCTTCGGTCTGCAAATGCTTAGTACAAAACTACTGAACGCTCATCCAATCCAAGAAGCCAAACCACAGATGCCTAATTTAAAATTCACTAGCACATCCAATCAGATTTATGCGATAGGCTTTGATTGGCGCACATACCAGAGTGCACTGCGTGCTTGATCATAGCATTAGATTAAACCTATATTTGACATATGGTTGTGACTCAGCTGGCATGATAAAAATTGGGTCACGCTGCAAAAAAAAGTTTGAGAATCACTGGTCCACTGCATGTTGCTTTGGATGAATGTGTTACATACATCACTGGCTTGATCCTGTCACCCTCCCAACTCCTTGCTTCCCTACCCTGACTGTGTGTGGAGTTCCCTCTGGTTTCATTCTGAAGGCCAAATATGTATAATTAGGTGAAATGGTGTATATAAATTCACAATCGCAGATAATGTTTTGGCCTTTTGCCTAGAGTGGCTTATGCCCTGACCTTCCTGGGAGAAGCTTCTGGTGAACCTGCACTGAATAAGTGATTATGAATAGATGGATGCAAGTACTTAGATATCCAAAATATAGTTTGACAGACAGTGCTTCGCAGCATGTACAAAGATTTTTTTGAGATCCAGGGTTGCCTGTGAACTGTTCATTGAACTGCTAATGGTGATTTAGTTGATTGACGTGCTATTAGAAAGCTACTAAAAGCGATAGCTGGGTGATGGCAAAGGTCACACTGAACTCAGCAAAACCCACCAGTGTTTACACAGGCCGCTAACTTTCAAAGGCTTGGAGAACTGGAATCAAGTTATTGATATACCCTGGTGGCCTAGCAATCTAATATTGCTGCTAATGTAAATGTCATCTTTACGTTGGCCTACTGAACATAGAAATAGATCTCTATGGGAATTGAAATGCCATGTTTAGTTGTAACATTTCAATCGGTCATCCTGATAAGATGTCCACAATGCCAGCGTTCGAGGTTCTTCTTCATTTCTGACTGACGTAACAAATGCTTCCCCGTGTCATCATCCTTTTTCTTTATGCAGTTCTCATCAGAATTCTTTTGAATGCTTGGTTGCCATGGTACCCTGAGAATGTTCTGCTGCGATCTTCACTCAGATACCATTCTGGGAGGCTCATTTTTCTTTAAGAAGAAAAAAATCTGTATATGGAGCAAAGTCAAAGCATTTCATAAACTTTGCTATGGTAGTATGTATATCAAAACGATAAGCAATAAGAATATATGATTTTATTCGTGAATATAAAAATATGGTGTGTTTTTAGTAAAGAGTACTTATCATTATACAAAACTTACAAATCACCCTGCTTTGTACTCAAAAAAGTGATATATACTGTATGTGACCAACATTCATATTGCTGGCATATGATAGGTCTAACTTCCTGGAACGGAAAAAAGGACAGAACAGCACTAGTAAAGTCTATGGAATACTGTAGAAAGTCAAGTCAAGTGGACCTTACCGTCATGCCAGCCATACGCAAGTATACAGAGGTACCAGCCCTCCTTCCCCCAGGACCACAGCGTAACATAAGACACATGGGGGGCTGAATGTACACAATTACAGTGGTAAAGTGCAGATTAAGGACACAAACGTGGGGGTTGAATACGGACCACACACAGTGCACATGACACAGTAGGAGAGCAGACACACAGTATATACATGAATCGACTATCTATACATAACATAGCAGTAGGAATATAGCAGCAGAATATAAATATGGTATGTAAAATATGCAACAAACAAAATCTGTGTATCTGTACATAATAATAGTGAATATAACCTTTCTGCACTTAATTATGGTATGTAAACTATGCAACATAAATAGAGATGTGGTATGTAAGCTACCTGTTTGTAATATAGTATGGTACAGTATAGTAGAGTAGTAGGTAATGTAGCAACAGATAAAAAGTGCAAACGTGCCAATTAAAGTTAAAATAGCTGTGGAGTGAAGAGTTGGTACTGCTCGCTTGGTGAGGAACTGAAAGTTGTGGAAACTATTTATTTTTAATAAATATTTAACAATACTAATGTCCGAATCATCTGGATCAGAGCATGCACACACACTGATCAAAGTTAAAAGAATGCTCTTTGATACTATAACATGTTATGCTAGACTTTAATTATCCTGTAAGAAATCAGTGCTGATTGTTGGTTTTGTTTTTAAGGGGAAGCTGTTCAAAAAAGGTAAATACTTAAATTACGTACATTGGTCAGCATGGAAATAAGATTATTAATCCCATGTGATTTTTTTAAATACTGTTCTAAGTAAAAAAATTAGACACCTCCCATGCCTATCAGAACTGTAACATCGTTTTTAAAGAGTGTGGGGAAAAAAAATGTATTCTCTGTGAAACTGCTTTCCAAAATAAGATTCTGCTGAGTGCACCCCCCGCCACCACCCAGAACAGTAGAAAACAAATTTTGTCAGTGCATTCATATTACAGACATTTCAGTAGCACAGGGTTCTAGCTGCTACCTAGCTAGCTCACGTCAATTTCACAAGAAAAAAAACTGTAATGTTAAAACTAGTACAAATGACTGTATTGTCACGGAATGCAACCAGTATTCTCACTTTTTTCACTCTGGTGCGCCCCCTAATGGAATGCCACCCTAGCCACTCACTATAGGGTGCTATCTCGCCTACAGGGTGGGCCGATCCCAAGTATGTATTGCTGCAGGTAGGAGCCGAGTGTCAAGTGGGAGGGGCAATGTCGAGTAGGAGGGGTTTATAATGCGGGTTAGGGTATCAGATAATAAGTTATAAACCCCTCCCACACTATGCCTACTCAACATTGCCCCTCCCACTCGACATTCGGTTCCTGGCTGCCGTCTGGCAGGCCCTGCTCAATACCTCGGGTCCATGCTGTAAGATACCACAATAAACTGAAGCTTGAAAAGACTTTACGCTGTCCTGAGTCCTACATCGTGACATTTCCACAACACCCTGCTCATCGGTACAGGAATAAACACTCAGAAAGGGATTGCGGCATGACCTCTCACTAGGCTGGGGATCTGAAGATGCACGCACACCTAACCACACAAGAGGGACATCAAGCAGTTGGGGTAAAGTGGAGCAGAATAAAACTCGGACAGCTGTCAGTACTGTGCCGAATGCAAGCGGGCACGGAGGCATGGTGGCTTGCTGTAGAATCATGAGAGGACATCGCAATCTCGATACTGAATGAAGGAAAAAAAAATCATAATTTATATTTTACCAAGAATCGTGCCGCCCTACAAGCTCTTCCAAACAAGGGATGGGAGATACGCGGTTTTGAGGGACACTTCTGACATCCAATGGAGATACAAGATAAATAAATGACTTCGTAAAACATCTTTCCATTGGTCAATTAAATGTCAAATGCTATTAGTACAGAGGCCGAAGGGCATATTACGTCTGTAGTGAAAAGTCAGAAAATTAATTTCATTTGGTTTTCATTGGGCAGCGGTGATATGTGGCATGGAATCTGTTTCTCTCTCGCTTAGGACCAGAGCAGGACATCATATCATGAAGAAAACAATTACTTCTGCAGTAATGCTCCTTTAGAGCTCAAACCATTTACATAATCAGGTCTTGGACTATATAGTGCCCATAATTTATTATCAGATTGAGATAATTCAAAAAAGCATATTGTTAGAATGCATCTCTCATTCCTTTTTAAATTATTTTCATGATTTTATAGCGGTATTTTTTCTTCCTATTGTCTCTTTCATTTGTGGAGCTAGACTTAAAGCCCATGAGAATTGGATAAGATTCTATGAGTTGTGTATTACAGCAACTTGTGTACCCCTTTTAAGGACTTTATTCATGATTTATGTGAGGGATAAACTACAAGGAGGTATGTGATTAAACAAAAATAATGACAACTTGGTGTAATACACTTTGCATTGGGCCGCTAACCAAGTTGGAGTTGATTGTTATCCTATTACTGCAGACCTCGAAGTGGTTTATCCCACTTAAACCATAGCTAACAAGCAACAAAATAATAGAATAAACCAGCCATGGTTAGTTTTTTTTATAATAAAATTATTGTAATTAGCAGCTAATAATGTGCTCAGAAAAATATAGTCCCTATAAGGATAGAATGTCTGGGTCACGCTGCTCCCTGGAGGTGGCAAGCCGTTTACGTTACCATACAAAACATCAACACACAGGTACTTCTGAAAACCAAGGAATCTTATGTTAATAAGAATGACTGCTTATTTATGAATAAAAAGTCACATAGGTTTTTATATTGAGATGTTTAATAAATCATTAAGGCGGATTAATATAGAACTGTTATTAGGCTGCCGGAACTACTGTACTGTACCTAATCAACACCCACGTGACATCACTGGACCAATAAGAAAACGGTATTTACCAAAGCAGTGGTATAATTATATTTAATATGCATTGCAGATCATGGGTGAGTTTCCCAAAGCTGTCTTAATGCTACGTCGTTTGTAAGTTATGTGTCGATTTTTAAACATCCAAATGGCTCAACTTAAGAAGTTGAGAGATCTTTCACATCTCAAACAAAAATGGATGTAAGAGCCATTTGTGGCTGTTTTGGAGAGAATAATGCTGGGGCCAAGTCTCTGTACTCGCCTGTAGTCGGTTAGTAGTAGCCTATATTCGCTGGGTGTTTGACAGCAAGGGCATAGATTTGGTTTTAACATAGGTAGGGACCAAATGTGCCTTGAAAGCCCTCATCCCCATAAATACACCATCCTCTAACATGTCTCTGTGGTCCATACCAAAATCTACAGGGAAAGTGCAATGGTGCTTATCTAGGGGTGTTCTGTTTTTATTCCAAAATGGATTTTTATATGTGTACTTGTGAATGGACATTATAAGGTCTAAAAATGTTTAATTATAAATCTACATTAATTTTTATAAATGAACATATAGTGCTAATGGTAAAAGCCATTATGTGTTTATTAATACCTGTTAGTTTGGACCGCAGACGACAAACAAGCTTTAAACAATAGGCCTAGTTTTGTTAAGCTTAAATTGTTGTAAGTACAGTACTTCTTAAAGAACAACAATGTTAACAGACTATATATTACAAAAGCATCACAAACTGTATTCTGTAGTATGCATTTTACATTTTTTTTTCCAGAATAAGGGCAAGCACGTCCAAATGCAGCAGAATCTTAAGTGTTCCTAACCTAATAAATACTAAATTAGCTTGGAACCAGTACGCGTTTACTTGGCGTTACCTCGGTGCACGAAATTGGTGGGAATTCGTGTCGAGTATTTCACGTGCAGCTGAGCTACAGAGATAATTAGTTAACTGTAGTACAACATAGCTGCTATATTTGGAGAAATTAAGCCACAAAAAATCTAAAGCGCGATCCTAAAAATGAGCAACTGCTAGTCTCCTCCAGTGTAGTGCCTGTCGTAGGCGTCTGTTGCAACGTAAACTGGTATTCAAGGGACTACCTTTCTATTTTCTGGTTACCCATTCTGTTTATCATGTAACCAGCTTTTTGGGTACAAGCAATTATTTTCTGTGCATGGCACTCGTGACTACACTTTTAATATCTGTAGGACATATTCAAAGCAGAGTAAATGAATGGGCTATTTTTAGTTTTTAACCATTGTACTATTGAGAGTTATCGAGGAGGGACCTTGAATATGCGTTGTAGGAATACATTGATTTCCGATATGCAAAACTCAGAATGCGGTTCAGCTACAAGAAACAACCCCGCGGCATCCGATTCCAGATCGGGGGGAGGAGTCTTATTTTATCCTGTCCCCCCTGATGGCTACCTAACCAATACTACCCGGCAAAAATAATCCTAATGTGTCTTCATCACTGAGATATTTAACAGAAATAGCTGCTGGAACCGACTTTTATTCTAGGAAGAGACGAAAAATCAAAAGAGTGATTGGAAAGCTGTAAAATAGACAGAAGTCCTGAAAAGCGGCATGTCTTAAACTCCGTCCATCACACGTCATCCATACATCTTGTAGTGAATTCTGATTTTTTTTTTCTAATTCCGTGTATTAGACACTTACTCAGCTGCTATGTACCCTTTATTAATTGAAATACTTAACAAACTCTCCGACATGAGAATAAAAATATTCTGACACAGCATCCATGTTACTGCAGGAACTGGAAAGTGGGCGCAGTCGCGGTTATTAAAAACGAAGCTGTGTTGCACAAATGCACACATGCATGTACGTGTCTCTATTTGAAATATGTGCACAGAGAAAAGGCCTTTGCGTAGGTGGGATTCCTTATTTCCTTAAGCGAAGTGGAAAACTGAGACAATGAAACCGGATGATGCGAGACCTATTTGCCAGTGTGTTATAGTGAAAGATTTCTTAAATTAAGCATATAGTATTTCAGTATTCTAACACAATGGTGCCGCTTTTAAGGCATATACTGTTTGCTGGAAGGAAGCTCAGTATACTTATTTATGTTTGAAAACCAAATTTAATACTCATGTTTAGTGAAATTATTGCAAGAATGTGCAGATAGTCCGAAGGACACCGAGCTGAGCGGCATCTACCCTAATCACTTATATAGCCGCAGTTGCAATACAGCATTAGAAATACATCGCCAGGACCATTTGAGCCGGGGGGTCTTGTGGTCTTTGTTCGGAAGCTGCGTGCGAGAAGGACGACCTGGCTGGATCTACAGTTTTACGTTTGGTTTATTGTGGATTTGGTTTTGCATATTTTGCTTTATTTTTTGCCGCTACAAACAAGATCAAACGGGAATTGGTACAAACAGGAATTAAGGTGCGGTTTTCGTGTGAAAGGGGTGCAGGTAACAAGGAAGGTTGGTCGTGTATTTTGGCTTCGGATTCAAAAATGATGATTTACGTTCTGCTTTTCTGATGGAATTGACTGCAAATTATATCATTTAAGGACGATCGAATGCCCTATTTTTCTGCATTCACATATAGCCACTAGGGTCCTCACTGGATCTTGCTCTGAGACAATAACTGTATTGGGAGACTTTTGGAAAAATATCTATGTGGAGACAGTACTGCGCCTCAACATTCCTGGAAAATTAACGACACTGCATACAGGTAAAAATATATGCCGTCTGAAATAATATAGATACTGAAAGTAAACGGGTAATAGGGTACTTACATTTTATGGTTAAAAAAAAAAATCCCACATGTATAACCAAACCGTGTGTTGACAGCGTATAACGGACCTAATTGACACTGCGTATAATGCCTTTGTAAAACTGACAAGATCCGCTTTGGTTTAAACGGCGTTCGCAAAAATCTGAAGTGCAGAATTTTACAAGAAGTGCAGCAGACATCACCCGCCTTTGCAGTAAATGAGATTCGGACGATAAGGCCATTATTCCAGTCTTCAGCCTCAATTTTAATTTCTGGAATATCGCATCATTCTGGCACGTACATTACGGTTGTTTTGCAGATTAGGATTGATTTATAAAAACAAATGTATCAAATATCATGTAAAGCGCCTATGATTCTACTCGACCTTCCACTGGGCTGTTTATGTAAGAACGAAAGGACGAAAACTTAAGACGCTTTACATTTAAAGACTTAAACGCGCACAGAATTATATTAAATTTGAAGGTCTTTCATCCAACAAGAACCTTCATCTGACAGAAATATTTCTTAGTCGATTTTAAGAAATTAGGAGAAGCCAGCCATCTGATAAATAAAATCCACTTGTCACATATAGATTTTCGGGCCGTGCAGCATAATTGTTAAGATTAAGAGGGAGGAGGTTGTGTGTGTGTATATATATATATATATACATTTGTTTCTTAGAGTAAACCTCAAAGTATGCCTCTCCGTCTGATTTTACGATCAGCTACGTAGCCGTGGTTAATAAAAAGCTTGTTTTTTCGAAGGTCGTCCATATTCTTTCTATGTGTAGCATATCAAGTTAAAAATAATTTTAAAATTTTGTGTTTCACAAGTAGGTTGTTGGAAGATAGCGTGCTTAATCGTGACAGTGACAATGGTTTGTACTGTAGCAGCGTCCGTGAACAAGTGCTGCTGTATTGCTGTTTGTCCGCGAGGGTGTGTCCGCAGCTGCTAACGGCTCTGCTTTCCGCTGTCGGGATGCCCTTGATAAATCGGCAGCAATAATGATCCTACTTCGACGGTCACTGGGGTCTAGTGACACATAACATCGGAATTAATAAAATTTAGTTAATGTTAGCGATTCGTGCTTGCCGGCAGCATAATCCAGTGTTTAGTGCAACATACCCACACTCTCTTCAGGGATCGAACTAAATGTCCTATGCTTTTTTAATCTCTCTTACCCCCGGAGGCTAATAACAATCCACATATTGTCCAAAACGTAGATCTACTGCATGAAAAACAGTAAAATCACAATAGTCATGCACGTGAGGGTGCCGTTTCACCCCGGACCAAAAAAAACCTAACATTCATTGATCTGGCAGCATTTAACTGTAGGGGGCAGTGTAATATTTTCAGGTTAAATGAATAATACCAATATATTGCCTGTATTTCAAAAATAAATAAGCTGTGTTGTATGCCTTAGTTAATTTCATAAATATAAATAGGAGTTGGCTGGGAGGCCATTGAAATTGCTTGCAGACAAGCTTGCCGTGTTTAGGTTTCAGGTGTTTGAAGCAAGCCTGATTTGGACAAGCTATACAAACTCAAATAATGAGTAATCCTGGATGAAAATAATTCTGCATAGGTTCTAAAAGCTCATTATGCCATGTTAAAAACTACAGCAGCATCAATGGTTCTACAAGCCTTTCCTACCTTGGTATTGGGAAGTTTTAGAAAGATACTGCCCTTATGTTGGCTGACAATGTCCCTGCTCTGTCTAGCAAAATCCAAACACTCTGTTCCACATTAAGAACCTCATACATGTGGTTAAGCGTGCTGGAGATAGTGCTTCTGGTTTTGTGAATGTTTGTTGTATTTCGATCTGAATGATTTTTTTTAATCATTGAAGGTACCAGGAATTCTGTTCTCTAACAAGAATTTCAGGAGTACGTCAGACCATAATTTCATGTGGTGAATCAACACAATTGCCCAAATTACCCTTCAAGTGTAGAACAATATAATGGAAAAAACAAGAAAATTAACATTTTATAACTTTTTTTTTAATCTTCACTGTGAGTAAGGCTTTGCCAGCTCATTGCTTGTGATTGCACAACATTCATAACTAACTCATGTTTTACTCTCATTTTTGAAGAGATTATTTGGGTTATTTCATGGAATTTACACATTTTAATCAATGGATCTTTACACTGTTGTGTTGTTGGAGTTTGGATAATGTTAGATCTGAAATCTGGTTAAAATCCCAGGCTAAGTAATTAACCAATACTTATGAGGGGTTAGGGGTAACATTTGAAGATTATCAAGGTTAAAATAAATATCAGACATTCAGTGCCCTCTTTTTAACACAGTACAATCTGGATATTCATAATCAGCACATTATATCTTCAAAACTACACTGACAATCTTTTAGTCTGTTTCTCCTCTGTATTATGACATGTCTAGCAGCCATAATTTGCCTTCTGTTAAAAAAGTCCAACAATTTCTTGACTAAGGAATTTGCTAGGATTTCTTATGGAATAAACAATCATTTGACTTTGAAAATGTCCATACTTTGAAATAACTGATAAATTATGAAGCCAAAACTTGTGGGTAGTTATACCATTTTCTCATGTTCTTGTGTCAAATATTTGAACTTGGAACCAAAAACATCTTTATGCTGGATGTTTTGCTTTTTTTCTGGCAAAGCCAAGTCGTTAAAATTACCCTACCAATTTCAGCATGCCACCCTATATCCTTAGACAATAACTGTAACCTCCGTCCTAAAAAATGAGTCCATTTGCCCGTGTTGCTGTGTTAGACCCAGGCACCCCAGCCTCTCAGATAGTGTTTCCTCCTGCAGTGCACTGACATCTATTGAAGCTAATTGCTGATAGTCTATGACTGTGTTTTGCATAAGGCTGTGCATGTATAACCCTGTGATGCAGTCTTGGCTCGAGGAGTAATTTCTAAAAGAACGCTATTCAGGTATTTTATATAACTGGGAGGGGGCACACAATACAGTTTGCCTAATGGGGGTGGTGGATGAATGGCAAATTTTATTAGCATCCCGCTCTGCTAGTTTTGTCATGGTACACCGTCTAACTGCAATACCAACCAAGCCAAATGCATTCCCTCCTGATGTTCGCCAGCCTTGTGCTGCTTTCGGCTTGAGATGGTGATGCGGAACAGGATTTGGTAATTAGAAGATTGATGGGTGAGACCTATCTTCAGAAATATTTGCAATATGCTTCTAATTTGTTTTCAGAAGTGATCAGCATTTTGGCGCAATTTGGCCATCCACGGAAGGTGGTTCGTTTTACCTTATTTTATCACTAAGATAGCTAGGTTACTGTTATTAATCAGTCTCTCCATTTACATCTTTTAATGCAGACTCATTAGAGTTGACACATGGTATTTGTTTTCTGTTTCCAGAGTGGGCTACTTGAGTCACATGTCTTGACTTGAGTTTTTAGGACTTGAGATTTGCCTTCCAGTTTATGAAAGACTCGTCTTAGACTTGGGCATTGTTGACTTGACTTAGATTTGTTATAAATTACTTGTAAATTCACACATTCTATCACTGCAGTTAACATTAGTTTCTACCTTGGTTTCCCTCTGTCATCACTGAGTCCACAGTTATGTTTCTGACTTCTTTACAGAACCTCAAAAATGCTGTGCCGCGTGCGCCCATAAATGACAGAAGCCACAACACGCCCACGAGACAGGCAACAAGTAATTGTGGTGAGCGCAGATCAGTGTGCTAGCATGAAGTATCCATGACAATAACTTCAAATTTAATTTGACATCTCAAGACCCATAAACACAAGTTGGCAAATAACTTATCGAAGGCACAAATTTGCGGTTTAACGTTAAACGTCCCAGTTAAACGTCTTTTTAACATAATTTTATTGATGTTGCATTTCTAAAGATTTCCTATAAAGAAATCTGCAGTGCTGATTTAAAACCTGTTGCCGTCACAAAATTCTTGCTTGCGGTTTATTTATTCATATTTAGTTGTCCTTCTAATGTTTTGCTTGATTGTCTGGTTGTCGATGCTTTCATGTCGTGGAAGACATGCGCATATTTTGTCTTATAAAATCATGTTAAATATAATTTACACTGTTACGATCGTGCATCTAATTTTTTCCTGGCCATGATTTATTCCACGATATGATTTATAGTAATTGTGATGCTTGCAGGTACTTATTTGTGGTTGCAGACCTACTGCATGGGGTTTATAAATATATGACTTAGTGTTACATTTACAGATATGAAAAGTACTTAAGGTTTAATATTCAGTTACAGATAAGTGACAGTGCTGTCAAACACTCTTTGGCCATTGCAGTGTGTGTGACAAAGATTTAAAACATTTTTCAGTTTTCTGGGAGTCAGTCTGTTCTTTTTGTAGAATTCTTTTTGATGTGAATTGCTGAACACAGTTACAATGCAACGGCAAGTATGCCTCTTTCAAAATATAAAAAAAGACTATAAACTAAAAAAAAAGAAGTATTTTGTTCCTATTTATTTGGATTGTCTGCTACGGAAACTCGTTATTTAGGATGATGGAGGTATTGATACACATGAAAATAATTATTATAAATTACTGATGGTGAAATTGCATACCATGACTTATCATTGACCAAGACTTGCTTGACTAAGTCCAGACGTGCTTAATTCAAAGAAACCTGACTTTAGACTTGATATGAAACTTGATGGTTAGGACTTGTGACTTATTTGTGAGGTCTATGTATTTCCCATATCGGTCTGTGTTACCTTCCATTCTTATGTGGTGCAATCCTTGCTTTTCCTGTAATGAGAGTTTGTGTCCACACTTTTTATTTTTCATCATGTACGTAATGAAGTTTCTTTTGCTCTAATTAGAAAGTGGATATTTCAGGTTAATCTATGCATTTTGTTTTAATAGGGCCAATTATAAAAAATAAACAAAAAGAAGCAGTCAGTGTGTACTTTTTTTTATAAAGCGTGTACTGCAGTGGTTCAGAATGCTTATAGTTATATGCATAGTTAATAGTAATGAAATGAAAAGAAACTTAAATAAAACATAATTTTGACTGCTTAGTCTATTCATTTTATATGGTTCATTTTTAATGTGGGAAGTAGTACAATCAATTATGTAGCAATATAATGTGCTAAATGAGCAGCCTCTAACAAGGATTAATGAAACAATCAGATAGCCTAATGCTGATACAGCTGGATAAATTTGAACAAATCCCTTTTCACAGACACAGATTGTATGAAGGGTCATTTTTACAATGGATCTGATGGAAAATTGACAATTAACCGAGATGTCTAAAGATCTTATAAACAAAACTGTTTTATCAAAATACAGATAAGATAATGTGTGTAAGAAAATGAGCAAAGACCCCCCAGCCAGTGTTCCATGAGGTATATTAATAATACAATAATTTGCAGGAATTTCTGACTATCATGGTGGCAGCACTTTCTTTTAAATCAAGCAAAGATTTCATTGTATTTCGTATCTCAAAGTTTCAAGGCAGACCATGCATTACATTAAATTAGTAACTTTGGCAAAGGTACTATTTGTAATGGCACAGAAATGGGCAATAGGAAACCATTTGCATACCTTACTAAGAAAACCTTATTGATGGATACACCTGAATGAGTTGTTGATATTGTGCTGGAAGATATTCCTCTTAAGTTGGATGACACTCCAATGGATTCTGAAGAACGGCAGTGGATTCTGTGAAATACAGTTGAGGTTTTTCATGCAGGAGGATAAAAGCCTTTTTCTGTTGGTGTTGCCGCATTGGAAAAATATCCAGGAAAGTAGGTAGAATTCGGTATTGGAAGATGGAAAGTACAGAGTATTAATGCAGGAATGTTGTTAAATGAATCACTTATAAGTCGACAACCTGGAAATGATCAAACCAGCTATAATTAATCTGCTGTGGTTTTGTAATCAGGGAGGACTCATAAAAGATTGTAACTGTGTAAAATGCTGAAAATGACCAGATGTTTTATTTTATAGATATCCCTGAGTTTTATTATTTGGGCTTTGTGTCGCAACAGTGAATGTCTGCTTATAAGACACTAGCTCATAAGACACTGCTCTTAGGACACTGTAGGGTATCTTTCTTAGACGGTTGGAGAACTGCCCCATTTCCTGAATAGTATGGGTTCATATCTCACGGCAAGCAGAGTAATCATGACTGTGGGCTCCAGAGGAAGGCCCTTGGCCCCAACTGCTCCAGTGATGCTCTCTGATCTTAAGTTCTATGTCGCTTTGGAGAAAAGTGTCTGCATAATATATAAGATGTATAAATTATAACAAAGCCTTCTGTTTTGTAATGTCAAATGATGAAATGTACTCCAGAAATGGCTGTACCAGGGCATTTCACTTTATGAAGGATCTTTACGTTGTATAAGCCACAGTCAGGATGGAATGTGATAGAAATTGACTGGAATTAAACAGGTTTATATACCATCACCGTGCCGATTCCATTTCTATGAACAAAATATAATGAGACAAACTGGATAACTAATAAGTCATGATTGGCTGAAATGCCGAAGACACCAACTTATAGTGAAGAATAAGAACGTCTGAAGAAATCTAAAGAAGAGAATGAAGAAATTGGATGATTATGGAGAAAGCAAAGGTTGTGACAATGGGAACAGCAGCTTTTAGTGTTTATGGTTGTTTTGGTCTCCTTCGAATTTATCAACAACACAGGAACCCAGTGATCAAGAAATATCGATTGGCACCAAGCTGTGAGGCAGGAACTAGAAAAAAGTCCCAAAAAGTCCTGTCACATCTCTAAGAAGATCAGAATAGTTTATAACATGGTATTTGCTGTGACTCCTTATTAATGTGAATAAAGAAGAGGGATTTTTTTATGCCGTCAAACATTGGTGCTCATGAAAACGTTCAAATATATCAGGATTGAGCCCCGCCCCTGATTATTCCCTGCCTTGCCCCCATTGTTTCTGGGACAGGCTCCTCAACCCTGTATCGGACAAGTGGGTATGGTAAATTAATGGTAATATATTCAGAATGAGATTGCTCTATTCTTTGAAGACTAAATGTGTGCTCCTTTAGGTTGTCCTGCTGTACATTTTGTAACAAATTGGTGAGGAATGCAGTCAGTATATGAGGAGCTTGTGATCCTGCGTGGACGATAATATAAATAAAAAAAACTGTAAAAGTTTAATTTAAAACCAGTTCAAAGCTCGTAAAAACAACATTTTCATTGGATTTATTTTGTCGTATCAAAATAAAACGGCTTCATACCACCCTGTGTGTCTTATTATAATAATGTGGAAAAAGTCAAGGTCTAGCTGCTGTAGGTTTTGGAATATTACCTGGAAAAGAAGAACGCTTGCTGACTGAAGGTACTCCTTATTCCTCGGTAACTTTGACGCGTCAGTTCATAATGCATTCAGAGGATGAACTGATTGGTGTCCTGGATTTCTCCTATACATGGACATTCACCAACTAATCAACATTTATGCCTTCCAAAATGACTTATCTCTTCCATTTTGTTCAAATGTTTTTCCCTTTTAATCCATTTAAGTGCTTTCATAAGTATGGTGTCTTTGTTTTTCATCCTCATTATGGATCTTGTGACCATGATCCAGACTTTTTACAGACTGCATTTGGATGTTAAACTTCAACATCTTTCCAGCTATTATTTTCATCCATCATTTTGCCATGCCTTGGTCCATAATTTTTTATTTATCAATTCATTTTATGACTTGGATTCCCTTGGCCACATTTTATATACTGCATGATTATACTGTACAAGGAGGCAGAATATTTCTGGATACATCTCAGCAGTATCACATTTGCATAATTTTTCTTGACATCCTCTTGACTGTTCCCTTATTCATTATGGATACTGAAAATAAAATAAAAACTAATGCTGCGTTCAGGTGAGGGGAAGGCTAGTTTTTAAACACAATTCTGTTTAAAGAAGGAATATATATTTACAAATTTACCCTGGTCAACTCCATTTCAGAAACTGTGAAAAATATACTAGCAATCAATCACTCAAATCCATTTTGACACGACCACTAGCAAGTCTGCTTTTCTAGCTTTTCTAAACATTAATTCAATCTGTGGTTATTTTTTATTATGCATTTTTCGAATACTTGAATTATAGTTTATTTAGAAACAATTGTCATGACCAGTACACAAAGCACTTTGATAATCATATTTATTGAGTGCCAAATGGATGTTAAGTGTAAAAAAAAGGCATTAGCAGTGTAATCATTGTACCTTTTCTGATTTCCTTGTGAAGAATCACAGCATTTGATAGAACACCTATGTTTTTTTCTTAAGATCCCCATTCACTCCTCTCTCTAACTATAATAAGCAGACACTTACTCCAACCTTAAAAATCACTGAACCATAGCCTAAATTTCCTTATGTTCCTGATCATAGGTTTGTCCTTGGACAGTGATGTTGGGAAGAGACAGGACAATGGCTTCCGGACACTATAAAGGCATTGTGGGTAACGATAGTTATCCTAAGGACTCTTAAAAAGACTGTTATGGATGTCAGATGGACCATCTTAGTGAGAAACAACATCCCTGTCCGTTATTCATCTTGTTAGCATTCCTGACTTGGTCTTTGATCTTGTGCATATATATCGAGGGATATGAGAGATCCCTGAGGTGGATGCCCAGTAGAACATTTAGATTCGTTTTTCCATTTCATAAGAGCAATGCAAATTTAGCAAAACTGCATTTCAAGTCGTCTGCCAAAGGAATCATGTCGTATAATGCTTACGCCGCTATCACCATTGGGATAGCTAACGTTTCAGAGTCTGAGTAGGGAGCCCGAGGCCTTCTACTTTTCTTTCACTAAGCCTGAAAAAGATCCTTGGAAACTTTATTCACTGGGGATCATAAAAAGTGCTGCAATGCTACCGACTCAAACCTTACTCTCTGAAGAGCCATAAAGCTCAAAAAAAGAGGATCCCCCCCCCCTCCCCCCCCATCTCCTTTCATTCGCAGCAGGACCAGCCTGCCAATCCCAATGACAAATGGACGTCGGTCTTAACGAGGCTCTTATTAACTCTTACTTTGATGCACACCTGTAAATGGCCATCATTCCAATTTTTATGGAACTAAATTGAAAATTTTAGGGGCAACGTGTTTGTCAAAGATTTGCCTCTAGCCATCCCTTTAGACCACTTTGCAGCTGTCATGAAAGATAAAACCATATATCACAGAAACTGGGTTGTTGTCAAAAATAATACACGGCCCACAGTCAAGAGTCTGTCCTAAAAACAATTTATTCCAATGTTTTGGGAATGTGTAGATCACATAGAGCTTATGACCGAAACCCTTTTAGTTTTCAACATGACAATCTGGAATTTCTCAGTCTCTCTGCAAATGAAGAATAGATAGAGAGCAAACTGCTCCAACCCAATTTTACCCAGCACCCATCAATCTGTGAGTTTTACAAGCCGTTTCTAGCTACCCCCAGACATTTGAAGGACTCTGCACTACCTACGAAAATGTTTTACCCTGTCTTTCTCAAGATGATTTGAATGAGAGAGCCTTCTGATCAGATATGACATTCAAAACTCCACTACGCTGTACCACAAACCTTAAGTCACACATGCTATGATATTGTAATTGAAATAGACTCACTCATCAAGTTCAACTGCAATGTACATTACAGCCCTTGTTGTAAAATTGGCAATTTATAACCATCAAACACAGAGAGACTTAGCTACCTGGTTATAAACCCACAATAAAGAGGCTGGGATGACTTTGGAAGCCAGAACGGAGAGCTTATTCACCTATTTTTATTTTTTTTAACTATATTACAGTTATTTTATTTATGTAGTAGATTTTCTGCCCAAAGTGACTTGCAAGTGAGGGTCAGAGAGCAGGCTCACAAAGTAGGTGGGGTTAGGGTTTACTCGAGGGCCCCATAGTGATTCAACTCTGCCAGTCATGGAAATGAGAGAGGAGTATTTAATTCTGATACGACTTAAAAATGGCCATTTCAGCAAACTGACAGTGTAAGATTTTGGCCAAAGAAAGTTTTCATCCAATTCAGGATGTGTAACCCTTTAACACAGTCATTTCTGATGACAAGTAAAATTATTTCTACACCAGGTAGATGATAGGTAGCTGATGTCTATTCCATGCAGACACTTCTGTTGCTAGTTTGTTTTGGAAGCTATGTCCATCAGATCATTAATCATGATTAACAATCCGGAGGGGAGTTCACTCTGATCCTCACAACATGCATGAAGTCCCTCATTATGGAACGGCAAGAAAAAAACCAAAGGAGTCGCCTCAGACGCAATACAGCACAAAAGAATGACGAACCTTTTTCAGCAGTCTAGTTTTTCCAATCATTTTTACAGCAAAGTTTGACCAATCAAAAATTCCACAGAAACAAGAAACATTAAAAGATCCACAGGGGGTCCGATTCCCTCCCCAGCAAGTCAATTTTTTTTCTTTATGACAAAATAACAACTGAAACGCAATCAATGAAATCATTAACTAGAAGATAGAGTCCTTCCACAGAAAATGTTAGCTAATTTTACAGATACGTCTATAAAGGACTTCTATTGTCAAAATCTCCAAGTAGACTTTAGCCAGCTCGATCAGACTGTCAATACATATTTTTATACTTTTTATAATTTGGAGTGATGTCTTTACATTTTAGCCGTGTACTTTTGTTGTTCAACACAGAGCAGTAAGCATTTGGGCCTAGTGATCCCCATGATGTAATTGCAGGAGAGCTCACCCTCAAAATATCGTAATGATGGGTCGTATTTGCCAAGCCTGCTGATGTAGATAATGGTGTGGATATCATGGTTGAGCACCTGTTTGGCCAATTTTTCCTCTCTTTTTTTTGTAAATTATAAGGCACGTCCATGCTGTGGTTTGACAGGCTTTTGAATATTTTAGTATTTCCTAGACAGAGTATGTAGGACGACACCACTGGACAGGGGTCACATAGTCTTTCGGAAATACAAAACATGAAATATCACAAAAATGTAAAAAAAAAAAAAAATCGTATGGGGTCACTGCAACTCGACCCCACAGAGAGTTAAGCAGGAGAACTGCAACCTGTCCTTTACCCCCACTCACCTGTGTCTTGGTGGGGTTTGATTCCATAGCTTTATGCTTGTATTTTCTTATGTATTCATGGCATCCTGCGTCATCGGGCACCTCACTAGGGTAGCTGGAAGCTTTTTTTATTTCGCTGTGAGAAAGGTTTTTAATGTATTTTTCAAGCAATTTACTGCTGGTTTTGGAAAAATGCCAGATTTTATAGACATGTTCAACAGTACAGCCTGGATCCGAAGTGAAACTGCGTTCTGCAAAAACCCAAACCCCGGTCAGGACCCTCTCTGCCAAAGAATGCTTAAACAAGTCTTTTTCAAATCCAAACAGATGCCCCATGGAGATTAGAATTTAGCCAAGGTGAAAGGGTACAGAGATGTAAAATTAACTTACTGGATGTGTTCGTCCTTTTTGGAAGTCGTAACTAGCAAATCACTGAATATCTCCGCTAAACAGTGCTTCTCTCAGAGAGATTAGCTTGGCAACTTAAAATGGCAACAGCAAGAACTTCAGGCTCCTGTGTTTTCATGGCTAGCCAGAGATTCTCCCAGATTGTTTCCAATTTATGTTTAAATTCACAGTGTAACTTTCCTGAGTTTTTCTGGACAATGGACTGATTAGAAAACGTGTAGCCAGCCAATTTGGCATGAAGATGGAGGATCGTCCAAAACGTCACAACTTGGAATTTTGTCCAAATATACCATTCAATATTTATCAAAACCCATGTTGAAACCATAGACTGCTCCCAACTTACAACCTATGCAATTTATGATGACTTACGAGTTATCAAAAAAAGGTAAATGAAATAAATGTATGTAAAAATAAATTTTGGGCAAAGTATTTTGCGTGTATGGCAGCACAACCATTCCAGCATCTCCCAGTCTTGATCTCACATCTGTGTGATTATCCTATACCAGGGTTATTCAAATCACGGTCCTCAAGGTCCGAGCACTGCTGGTTTTCCAGCCTTCCTTTACCTGTCAGTCAGG
>JAODLC010000040.1:6520356-6569757 GCA_026781145.1 Hippopotamyrus pictus | reverse complement strand
AGTAATTATTAAACTAACTACCTGGGAGAACTGAAAACAAGGCCTGGATTTGGAATTGAGGTCCAGATTTGAAGAACACTGTCCTATACCAACATATGTCTGTTTCAAAGTATGACTTGTCTGTCAGAATGGAACCAATGGAGTCATAAGTCAGAGACATTTATATTTTAAAAATAATATTTCCCTTTAAATGCATACTTTTCGGTGAAGATACTTTAAGTCACTATTAACAAATCATTAAAACAACAGACTCAAACAATTTCTCACAATGCAGTATGCACATTCACAGCTAGTCCAAAAATGTTAGATCCACTAAACCATTAGAATATCATTAATAAGAATAAACTAATTATTTATTTCGATTAAACTAATTATTTAATGACAGAAATTTAGTTCAAAAAAGAGTTTAAGGAGCCCACATTGCTGAACTACTCACTTGCATTTAGAGTGGACGTCCATCTATTCTCTGTCCTTTTCAGAGTCATGGAGGTTTGAAGCCTGTGGGTGGCAGGCAGGGAATAACCCAGAACACAGAGCTCTGGTTCTCTCATTCCCACACTTTGGTAGCTCCAGTTAACCTCAGCATGTTTCTGGACTGTGGGGGAACCCCATGACAACACGGGGGAGGACATGCAAACCCCACACATGGAGCTACGGTACAGATTGAAACCCAGGTCTCTGAGGTGTGAAGCAACAGAGCTAATTACCTCACCACCATGCAACCCCTTGAGAGCAGATTTCGAAAGAAACAAACATAAAATCACTCTAATTGCATGCAAAAAGAGAGAGACCTAGAACAAATACATAATGCTTAAAGTGCCCACAGCTCTGAACCAGTCAGCTTCTTTGTGACTTGTACATGCACACATGAATACAGACATATATCTGCAGATGCTACACTATTGAGACAGATGACAAAGGTAGAAAATGGCCGCAGTCTGGTTTGGGTAGTGAAATTAAGTATTTGGTAACAGGTAAGCAAGGACATCTGTGTGGCCATATCACTGATCAGACTACACTTGACCTAAGTTGTCAGATATACGCTGGCACAGATTTTCCAGTTTCTCAGGAATAAATTCGCTAGTACCTATCAGACTAGTTGTTCCATATCAACACAGACACAATGATACAGTTCAAAACCTCCCAGTCTCCCTCTTAGAGTGTCATACCAGGTCTGTCAAATTTCTCAGCCTCTCAATCACCACTCGCACCTTGGCAGATGCTCTTAGGATACTTGAACACACTTCCCAGTTTCCTGCCATCCAGTAATTCCCCCTCGATTGTCAAGCCTCCCGGCAGTGGAATCACAGGTGCCCATCCACAGAACAGAGCAGCCTTCTTAAGTGTGCTCAGTCATATTGCCAGGCCGTACAGTATCTCTTTCAGGCGTTATCTGCACCGCTCCATCTCCAGCATCCTCAGCTAGCTTCACAGAAAGCACCACAGATTCACCACAGGCTCTTTTTTTGCGACAGAATGGCAGCCATTTTCATTTCTTTTATTTACTTGACCAAAAGCCGTTTACTTTAATTTCTCCGTTAGTACAGTCTTCAAGTGCTAGATATGTTATTTAAGGGGAAATGGAGCGAGGCAGCGAGGCCGGAGTACAGCAAATCTCCTGCGTTTTATTTTAACGTGACATTTTCCTCAAGAGGGGTATTTTGGCCTGCACGTAAGCATCCCCATGAAAAACACAGACCATCTGTTTTAGCTACATGCAGCGTCATGCCGATGTGTGGTAAGGATGGGTCTGCATCAAAGATACGCCGCCTCCGATTTAGCATCCACAGCAGCGTTATGTCACCCCCCCCTCCAGTTACCCCCCATTAACAATGCAAGAACACACCTTTTTCTGGTATGTGTGACATCATTCACATGTGCCAGAAAGCGGTGACTCGGTGAACCCTAGATGAACTCCTCTTATTAACCGATATGGTGCAAACCGTAAACATAAAACTCTGTACCCTACTTTGATACTCCTAGTCAAAATCAAAGCTCAGATGTAAGATGTATACTGTACAAGTATAGCCCCACATTTTACACCAAAACAGTTTATTTAGTAAATAATTAATCCATCAATATAATTATCTCGGATACCAATTACCCAGTTGCATGCCTTTTATATTTCTGTTAGTTTGTAATTATACACATTTGATCTCTTGGTGTTTCTTGCTTCCTGATATATAAATATTATTATATTATGAATGTTTTATTTTTTTACCATATTTTTTTACCTTGTGGAGCAGCCCAGTGTAATATGACGCTTTACCCAAACTTTAATTTATTCATTTAACTGAGATATCAGAACTGTTTCATGCGGGCAACACTGGACATGCTGGTTAAAATGAGCATATGGTTTTATCACAGTAGTAACTGCAGGGATAAGGGATAAGATTTAGGGTTAGGATAGATGAAACCACACATGCTCTGTGGGTGAGACTCGTGGACTATAGATCTCTACTATAATTCCTAAACTTCTGCTTATCTGACAATGCCTCGCTTTCATACAAACCACTGTTGGAATAATGGTCACTTATTCAATGTAGTAGTTTTGGAATTAATACAATGCACATTCAATATACTTTAAATGGAAATGCCAGCTTTAATGCCAGCTTTAGTCCACTCTGGGGGAATAATTTCTAAAAGATTGTGGTATATTCCTATACCACTTTTTAAAACTATGTATGTTATTCTTATTGTTATTTAACTGTAACCATGTATTCAGCTAAGAATGTAAATTGAGACATTATTTGCCTGGAAACAAAATTCAGTTTTAATGCCAATATGGATGGAAACCCTTTCAATGAATGCTTTGATGATTTTGTGAGCTCTCAGTCATTGCATTTAGCAAATTTTTGCTTATACAGTATGTTGTAGATATTTTGAAGGAGCTTTCCAGTAACACCTTTGCACGACGTAAAAAGATAACTGAATGAGCTGCACTCTTTCCTTTGAAAGTTTTTTTTTCAAATGATTCAAAGCAGAGAGAATAACAAAAGCGACGGCTTTGACAATGCAAACCTTAATTGAACAAGGCAGATAAAGAAAAATAAATAATAATAGATACTTTATTGATCCCCATGGGGAAATTCTCTTGTTGCCTCCCCTACCTTACTCTCTGTAGGTGGGAGCAAGCTGGCTGCAAAGGGCAGCCACCCAGAGCAGCGCCCAGGGGGCTGGGGCTTAAGGGCCTTTCTTAAGGACCCACAGATATGCTGAGGCTGGGCTTGAACTGGTAACCATCTGATCATAGGCACAGAGGATTAGCCCACTGGGCCACATGCTAGAACATTTTTAAATGCTTAAGTCAACTGAAAGAATTTTCAGTTTAATTATGGTTTGCAAGATGTGGTTTGCATGCGTCTGTCATGGAAGACGAGGAACAGCACATCAGTCTGTGACATGAAGCAGAGATGGGCACTGAAAGGCCCGAGAGAAGCACTGGACAGTGGGCAGAGTGTAGACCAGGAAGCTGTGGAAGATCTGAAGGTGTAGGCACCTGATTAAGTATATGCTAGGTAACGGTACAGAGCAATGAGACGAAACTAGTTCAACAAAATGAGGTACAAATTAGTACTTTTTTTCTGACAATGTATGTTGTGTAAGTGGGCAACAAAGTGGTAAAGATCAGCATTTGCAAAGGAAAAGTTTGGAGACGGAAACAATGTTTTTCAAGGCATCCATCTAAATAGCAGTAACTTTTCAGAGAAAAGAAGAAATTCTTGCTATTTTTTATTGTTACTGTTCATTTGCATATAATATAATGTTGTGCTTTTTTTCAGTTAATGTACACATACTACTCAGATGAATAGCTTTAGACACCTTCATTGACTGAGTAAGAATTTTGCACAGTACTATATATATAACATTAAAAATTGCAAGATGACTTTTACGACATAGAGATCAGCTAGGAACAACTTAATGCATACATTTTTATATCGAGGTCCTAGATACTCTTCATAAGGTCAAACATAACAATGGTCAACTTCCTCTGCTCGCATATCTCTCCTCCTATAACCATCACTAAGTGCAACTCTGGCATGCTGCAAGTGAATAGACACAAACACATAGTCTCTCATGGAAATGGCCTACTGTATGCACACTGTACGTTAATAATACAGTAAGCACGTATCTTCACATAGGCCACACTCCTGGACCTGACTGGATAAGCCCCGTGATGGGAAGGACTGGCCAATTAGCTGTGTGTGATCCTCCGATACATCTTCACATCTTCTCAACTCTACACACAATTCCCTTGTTATGGAAGACATCCTGTGTGGTCCCTCTGTTAAAGGTAGTCCCAAGTGACGCTGAATTACAGTCCAGTAGCTTTCATTTCACACATTATGTGTGACCATGTGTGGTGAGTGACCATCTGGACCCCTCCGCATGGGGGTAGATGATGCCATCATCTACATGCTCCAGAAGACTTACTCCCACCTGGAAGGGACTGAAAGCACTGTGGAAATCATGTTCTTTGATTTCTCGGCTGCCTTACGTGCCTGAAGATAAGCTCTGGAAGATGAGCATCAGGCACCCCTTTGATTTCCTGGATCACTAACTATCCGGCTGGCAGACTCCAGTTCATGCGACTACAGAGCTGCGTGTCAGGGATGGCTGTCAGCAGCACAGGATCCCCAAAAGGAACTGTCTTGTATTCTGTATTCTGCCTACTGTTCACTCTCTTTATCTCAGATTTCAAATGCATCTTTGGGATCTGTCACCTGCAGAGGTTTTTGGATGGTTCCCCCATTGTCAACTGCATCAACAGGCGAGATTAGAGGGCGTACAGGCGGTTGATAAGGGACTTTCTTGCATTGTTTTGTGAGAACCAGCAGCAGCAAAATGTTAGGAATATCTGCATTAGGTTGTTATCCATATGCAACCACTTGTGCTGTCTTCCTAACTGTAGTGGACTGGAAGGGGGTAGTAACCAGTCTGGGGAAGCCCCCTCCCCACCCCCCACCCCCATCTAAATAAGCTCCTAAGAAGGCTGAATCAGTAATAAGGCTGGAGGTGGCTGGGTAAAAAAGAGGATGAGGACAAAACTCACCATAATTATGAACATAAGACACTAATCCTCCCAAAGATACGCACACCGTCCTGCAGCTGCAAGAAGCGTTTCTGGGATTCCATCCTGCCAAAAGCCATTAGCCTGTATAAATCCTCCCACTCACTGCCATATATCCCAAATTGGTTCCACATTTTATGCATCATAATGCTGTTTATTGTTATAAAATCTATAATGTTGAGTGCATTGTATTTATTGCATTCTGTCTCTTTTTATTGAAGCTTGTGTATTAGATGTGTGATTGTCATGTTAGAGTTACGTCTACCATATGAACCCAGACCAGCTGGCGGACAATAATTTCCATCCTGGAACACATCGCATTATATATAAGCAGATTAATTCCAAACCTTTCCTTGTGTCTTGGGTAGAAAATGCATAATTCCATGGCTTGCATCATTAGTCGTGGCCTGGGTGGTTTTCCAAGGAATCTCAATGGAGTTTAGTTCTGCACTGACTTTGACTTGGCAGTTTCCCTTTCATTCAGCTATTCTGAGCTAGACCTGTCTTTGTGTTTCAGGTCATCTTGCTGCATGACCCAGCTTCTCTTCAGATTCATGTTACATATGGCTGGGTCGACCTCTTGCACACTTCATGATTTCTTTAATAATAGGAAATCATTCAGGCCCTCATATTTCTAAAATTCATGAGACTACCACTGTGCCTTGGTATAAGGTTCTTACTGTGGAATATTTGGTTATCACCAGATATAACAGCATGTTTTATAAAATAGTTTTTATCTCTTCAGAACAGTCAAGCATTTTTTTTTAACTTGAGAAGAGCATTTACGTTCTTTTAAAGTTAATAGTGGCTTTTGCACTGCAGCTTAATCTACCATCCAGATTTTACAGTGCAGTGGAATATTCCAGTGTCCCATTACATAAAGATCAGGACTTGCACATAACTGACACACATCTCACCACTTATTACAGTAGGATTGCAATTTGTTCACCTGGAGAACGCCAAATAAATATATGAAAGGACTCTGTGTGGCTATATCTGCTTACCTCCCCATAGAAGAACAGTTGTTTATTATGTTTGATGGAGTAACTGTAAATTGTAAAGCAAATGGTCAGTTTCCTCATGTGTTTTATGAGGGACTAGTTTGGTATGTAAAAGTGACAGTCTGCGTTTAGGATTTGAATGAAGTCAAGCGGATAAATCATACAAAAGTATTAAGTAGTCAAAATCAGTTTAATTTTCCATGTGAGTATTAAAATACACTATAATTATCAAAATATTAAATCTGAAGGTCAAATCAGAAACCAGTACCTGAACCCAGTGTGCAGTGAACCAGCTTTCCCATCAGGATGTGTAAAACTAAGAATAAGCATTTCAAATGACTTACAGTCATAAGAAGACTTAGCAGAGAATCTATTTTTGCATGCAGCGTCTATGCACCTTCCACCTGCTCATCCTGGCCGGGGTCCCAGAAGGCCCTCGAGCCTTATCAAGGCGGCGTAGTGTAGCAGGCAGGGGGGTACAGCCTAAGCAGGATGACAGTCCATCACACACGCGGTGGCTCATTTCGAGATGCCAATTAGCCTAATAGTATACCTTTGGATTGCAGTGGGTAACAGGAAGACCTGGGGGGTGGGGGCAGGGACCAAAGCAACACAGGTGAGCATGTAACCCCCGCACCCCCACACACACGTGCACACACACCAACTGAAGGTGGAATATAAGCCCCCAACCCTGTCAACCCCATAATACAGTGGAAACCGCCTATAGTGACCAACCACTTATATGGATCAAAAAGCTTGGGACAGAATCATTCCTGTACAAATACTGTTTAAAGAATTCGCATATAGCAATCAAGTAGTCTGCTTACAGTCTTCATTTTGGGTCTTTATAAACATGACAACATAAGGTAAAAAATAAAACTGGTATTTTTATTTAGTTTTTTTAACTTTACTTTGATTGCCCTACTTTGCCTTGCGGTAACCCGTCTGTTTCTGGCTAGCTACCTGAGGCTAATGCTGCGTGCACAGAATGCATGACAGGAAAAAGAAAGTCGTTTTCTCTCAATGACGAATATAGACTTATCAAAACGAAACGACAATATGCACTTTGAGAAAGTGTTACGTTGTGAAAATGTGCTGTATAAACAGAATAGAATTTAATTGAATATTATGCACAGTACTCTACTGTATTAATAGTGTGTTTGATTTATACACAGTTCAGTAATTTAATTTGTACAGTACTGTAATTTGAAGTGTCTGAAACAGCTGTACTGTATTTTGAAATCGTCAAAAAAATACAGTAAATAGCAACACTGTTCATTCTATTACCTTATATTCATGTAATAAATATACATATCAGTTAGATGGTATTCTGTCTGAGACATAAAGAAGAAAATAATCGGTTGAAAACCATCCGCTTATAGTGATCACTATAAGTGGTTTCCACTGTACCTTCATAATGCATTATAATGGTCATCATAAGAATTAAGGATGACTTGTACTGCATTATGAAGGTATTTATAGTTCATTATAGGTGAGAGCTTCATAAACATCGATAATGCATAATAAATGTGGCTGTAATGTGTTAGGCTTTGTATAAATATTTACAGCCATGTTTATAATGTTTTATGAATGCATTATAATATGTTAAGAATGTGTCCATAGATTCTTACAGACCTCTTAAAATATTTTAAAAAGGTGGTGTCAGGACGCCAATGCCAATGATTTATGATAACTCCGTTTACACTTCATCATATAGTTAATTTATTTGAAAGTTTGCTGAACCACCAAGTCACCCTTTATATATAAAGGGAAGGTAGTGTGTTTTTTTTACTTCACTATTGTGTGTAATAAGACGGGGTGTGTGTGTGATTCAGATTTAGGTTTAGAAAGGATGCATGGCTTCTGAATTACTGTATATGCCGATTTACTTAACAAATTAAAAGAATACCTAAGTGATATTTTGAGTAATTAAAATCAGCTTTATGAAGGATTGTTGCTGAATGAGCTGTGCCATAGATGCAGTTTTTGACGTGACCTGTGTAATAGGCATTAAGGAAATTCTTTTCTTTTTGCACAGATGCTGTTCTGATCATAGGTACAACTGCATTAAAATGCCCAGCTGCACTTGGGCACTTTTGTCCCTCACATCAGTATCAAGTATATGAGTGAATTTTCAATTGCTTAGATTATTTTAGAATATAAATGTCTTCTGGGCATTTAGTATCACGTCTTACTGACTGCCAAAGACTTTTGCACAGCACTGTATGTATAAAGTTAAAAAAATCTTGCATAGATGACTTTTATGACACAAGAACAACTAATCACAAACCTTTTGGGTATGAGGTCCTACTGTAGATATTCTTCACAAACTTAGAGATATGGTTGAAACCTCCTGTACTAAACTTTGATATTTTTAAAATAATAATCTGGAATCATTATCATTAATAAAAAGTATATACTGCATTCTTGGAACATACAGTATAAGAAATTATAGTACTTTCAATCTAAGAAAAACGAGTTCGGAAAGTTGAAGCTTATATTTAAAATCATAATTTTTGACGGTGAAAGTCTATTTGACTTTTTTAGAATATTTTTTCCTGCTACCATCTGAGCAAATAATAATAGCATAAAGTGGCAACCTAATCTTTCGTGAATCTTCTGATTAAAAGTGTGTTCTGCATTTTCAATGCAAAACAAAATCATGAAATACTGAGCATTTTCATGGAGCTGTAAAGAGGACCTCCAGTTTTGGTTTTGTAACTATTTTTGTTCAGGAGATGACCATTAGTACTAGTGTGTATTAATCTTGGCCAGGAAATGCCAAAGAATCTACTAGAGATATTAATTTCAGAAAAGTGAGAATTAAATAAAACAATTTTATTTGCTGGCCAGAAATATCACACATCAAATGTAACTCAAAGCAAAGGACAAATATATCTGAAGAGGCCACTTGACTATATAAAATGATTATACCAACCACGCAAAACACTACAAAGAATAAGAATAATAGATACCTATCAGAAAATCCAATTACAGATGTTAAAATCCCCATTATCATGTGGCAGTTCTGGTTACAGAGTGACGCCCCAGCTACCTACTGCACCCCCCTAACACACCAGGTGGGAGAGTCCCATTGAGCAGGATAATAACCTGATCAAAGACCCGGTGTAAAACATTCATTTCCAGGGGATACGACAATAGGACTATAAATATCCATTATGAACAGCCAGCTGACCAAAAATTTAGGACAAGTGAGTCAGCGCTCTTTATAATGATATAAAATACTGTTTTAGGAGAGACCATTGTACCAGTCACACTGGGACCACTCATATGAGACTAAACAGGAGCCTGAATACCACCTGCAGTCACGTAAAACAATGTGTCTTACATACAGTATAAGCATTCTGCATGGACTTTTTGTGACTCGGGTCTGGGGAAAAGGTAGCAGTAGAGGAAGGAATGGAATTTGTAATCTGATCGTCGGTATGAGCTACCTTCTGGGGCTCTGGCTCCTCTGTGGGAGCTGTGGTCAGCCTGTTAGGCTTGCCAGGGTAATTCTTTGAGTCTGTTCTTGTCGGAGCGAACTTGGCAGTCCTCTGTATAATACAGACCTGAAGGGATCCAGGATCACAGGGTCGTGTTGTAGCCAGCAGCCGAACCACATTACTGTCATGTGGTAAGTTGGTACTTCTTGCATACCGCCTTCATTGGGAATTCTAGTTTTTTAATGTAATTACTCGCAGTAAATTGTACAATGGCTTCCAATATGCGGTATAAAGTTTAGAACAAAGTATGAACAATCCTAAAACACTATTCTTTAATTATCTGTAACAAGCTGTGTCACCTGAAAGCACATTCATGGAGGAAGGGCTTGATAAGTTGACTTAGCTCCTTAATCGATGGTTATCAAACCTAAAAATAGTTTTAAAAGGAACTATATTTAAACTTTGTGTTCTTTGTTATCTGAAATCCTGCTCAGTTATATTTGTTTTTATATAGCACCTTCCCGATATGATTGGCCCAAGGTGCTTAACATAGACTCAAAAGAGGGTGGCACTTATTGACATACAACAGCTTAGGGTAGCAATAGTGTAAAGGAAAATTAATAATAGCCAAAATATAGCAGAAGTAAGGAAACCATCCATCCATTTTCTGTAACCCCTTGTCCTATTTAGGGTTGCAGGGGGTCCAAAGATTACAAGTGCAAAGCAGGGAACAGCCCAGTGGGGCACCAACCCATTGCAGGGCACACTCACATACCATTCACTCACACTCACACATCATTCACTCACACTCACACTCACACACCATTCACTCACACTCACACACCATTCAATCACACTCACATACCATTCACTCACATTCACACACCATTCGATCACACTCACATACCATTCACTCACACTCACACACCACTCAATCATACTCACACACCATTCAATCACACTCACATACCATTCACTTACACTCACATATCATTCACTCACACTCACGTACCATTCAATCATACTCACACACCACTCAATCATACTCACACACCATTTAATCACACTCACATACCATTCACTCACGCACCATTCACTCACACTCACATACCATTCACTCACACTCACACACCATTCAATCACAGTCACACCTCATTCACTCACACTCACACACCTATGGGCATCTTGGTAATTCCAGTTAATCACAGTGTGTTTTTCGGCATGGGGGGAACATGCAAACTCCACACACATGGAGCCATGGCGGAGACTGAAACCGTGATCCAAAGGAGTGAGGCAACAGTGCTAACTGCTGCACCAGTATACCACTGCACCACCCCAGCAGGAGCAAACAAACTCCATAATTTGTCCAAGGTCAGCTGGCCAGAAAGCCGTCTTCAGGCTAGTCTTTTATCCTCAGCTGCCTGTGATCTGCAATTTCCGTAGCATTAACCTGTCCTCCATTATCCAGCTGGCCGTACGGAAGGGAGAGGGACATGGTAGGTCAGTCCAGATGCTGATACGTGACCAGTAAAAGCAACAATACGTACAAAACAGCAGCATGTACAGAAGCATCAGCAGCCTTATTTATGGTAGACTAGGGCAAAGAAATAGGCCTTTGGTTTGGATTTAAATACTGAGGGTAAGGGGGCATCCCTTACATATGCTGGTAGATCATTCCATAAACTAGGAGCCCTTTGGCTAAAGGCTCTACCAGAAACAGTCCTTTTGTTTATGTGAGGATTTGGAAGAAGGCCTGCATTCTGTGATCTCAGTGTATATTCGCTGTTGGATGTTGATCAATTCAGTTACATAAGCAGGGGTCTCACCCTTTAGTGCTGTGTGAGTAAGCAGAAGAATTTTAATGTCTGTCCTGCACTATTTTAGAATAGGTGTTATATGGTCATATTTATTCCGTCTAGTTACAATTCTTGATGCTGCATTTTTAATTTGCTATAGGAAGATGGTGTGTGATTTGTGCCCCTGGTGAGCAGAGCATTACCGAGGTCTCATTTGCTATATATAATTGCATGTATTCATTTTTATCTTGAATGGTGAGAAACTGCCTCCTCTGTATGAAGCTTGTCCTAGATGGGGACTTAATATGAGAATTAAATGACAGGTCTGTGCTGAAAATTAGTGTCTGGGCAGCACAATGGCTCAGTGGTTAGTGATGAATGAATGGGTCCCTGAAAGTGAGACACAAGGCCTGAGAATTACTTTCTGGTAGCAAGGGAGTACAAGTGGTGTAATAAGACTTCTGATTTATCATTGCTTACAGCCAGACAATCATCGCTCATAAATCTCTGTTTTTAAGTAGTTTGCCTGGACAATGTATGATCATTTGCTGCAATCAATTATGTACAATTCATTGATGTTTATAAGCGATATGATGGTGCAATGGTTAGCACCGTTGCCTCACACCTCTGGCACGAGAGTTGGAGTCTCCGCCATGGCTCTGTGTGTGGGGTTTGCATGTTCTCCCCATGTCATCATGGAGTTTCCTCTGAGGTACTCCAGTCACCCCCCCCCCACCAGTCCAAACACATGCTGAAGCTAATTGGAGTTGGTAAATTGCCTGTAGGTGTGCATGTGTGAGTGAATGGTGTGTGAGTGTGCCCTGTGATGGGTTGGTGTACCATCATGGGTTGTTCCCTACTTTGTGCCCATAGGCTCTGGACACCCTACGACCTTGAATAGGACAAGTGGTTACAGAAGATGGATGGATGGTCTGTAGTGAAAGTTAGTGGCTGGGAAGCACTGTGGTTGTGAATGGATGATATCCCTAAAAGTGAGATGCAAGGGCCCAGAATTACTTCCTGGTTACTCAAAGCGTTATTATGACTTAGTAATAGGATTTCTGTTTATTATTGTCTAGTCAGACAATCATCGCTCATCCATCTGTCTTAAAGTAGTTTACTTTGGCGATATATGATGTTTTGAAACAGTCAATTTAGTTAAATTCATTGTGTAATGCCTATCACTGGTGATACCAATGATGCAGAATTGTCATTAGATATCCAAACATGCTGCTGACGATTGTGTAAAGAAGAGGTGACCCAGAAAGGGAAGGTTGGCTTGACTGACCTCACATTCCAGCCTGTTTAACAGAGTTAAATGGCTGAATGCTCCTTAGTGCAAAAACAGCACAAAGGAGTATAAGTATTGTTGCATTACCTACATCAAAGGCCTGTAGTTCTTCATTTCCAACTCCTTCTACTGTAAAGCTGTTTCAGTGCTCTCACTTTGGCAACCGATAGAAACTTTCTTGCTATTAGTGTCCAGGAATGTTTGCAATTAGGTGGCAACTGTTTTCTGTAAGATATTTGAGAGAATGGGGGCATTTGAGACAAGTCTATAGCTGTCAAGAGCATGAGGTTCTAAATTTGGCCTCTTAAGCCGTGATCTGATTATGTCCCCTTTAAATTTATCAGGGACAACAGCAGAAGCTTGGGAGTTGTTTGTAATTTCAAGTATGAGACCTACAAGTTTTTTTACTGATCCTTCATAGAATTTACTTGGGACAGCATCTAATATACTTGTAGCAGATTTTGTTTTATGATTTAATTTTTTAATTCTTTTACATTTTCAAAGTTTGTTGACCAGCTAGACCTTACTGGAAATATGTGCACACAGTCTGACCTGTTATTTATGAAGTCTGTACAATTGTCAATACCAAAATTAGAATGCACTGTATCTGATGGATCAATGACTTTATTATTTATCTGTTACTATAAAAAGGAAGTGTAAATCACCTCTGTTATGTTGCTCCTATTATTATTAATAAGCTAGGAATAGCAAGTTGAATGAGCATCACTGAGAGGTGTCAGGTTTAGAACACAAGTACAAGTTCAAGACCACATGCATAATACTTAAACCCCGTGGACTGCAAGGCCGTAATTAAAATATATATCGGGGGGGACACCCCCCCCCCCAATATTCAGATTTGTTCACAGTGCCCCCCCCCCCCAGTGTACACTCCCAGGCTATGTTCTTGGTGGAGTGTATATTAGTTTTGCCTACTGTTATTTTAATAAAGGAACTACTCTATTCATGGCTATATGTTGTAATGTGTGATACCACAGCCTTTTTTGCTGGATGTAAAGTAACATTATTAGCAGGTTTAATGATCTTTAAAGAAGCCCTGTTACTGAGCTGCTGGGTCACAATGCTCTTTATCTGAGACTGTAATGGTCATTGTCATAGAGGTTCATATAGTTTTTCCATCAGTCACATTGACTGTTTAAACAATGTCATAATGTCATACATCATCAATCATGCAGAAATACAGATAATTCCAAAAGATTCTCAGTCTTCTATTTCACAGCTGTATGTGATTGTTACTGGATATTGTGTGTGTGTGTGTGTGTGTGTGTGTGTGTATATATATATATATATATATATATATATAAAATTTTCGTGGTCATAGGGTCCTACGAAGAGTCATATAAAGCTTTTCTTTATTTATATAACTGCTAATTTGTGTTCATTTAATAACAATAACAATACATTTAACTTATAAAGCACTTTCCATCAGAACTGAATATCAGAATGTATTTCTGTAACGATAAGTGTTACATATTCTACTAAAAAATGACTTTTAAATGATTTGTGCTTGGATATCTTTATTTAACCACTGTGTTTTCACTTTCTCATTTTCAGGATTCTTTATGTGGAATACCATGGAACGACTCGTGTTTTGTGCGTTGATGTTTGGAATGTTGGTGAAGGGGCAGAACTGCCCAGGCCGGTGTATCTGCCAGAACATCTCTCCCACCCTCACCCTGCTCTGTGCCAAAAAAGGGCTCCTCTTCGTGCCGCCTACCATTGACCGAAAGACAGTGGAGCTGCGGCTGACAGACAATTTTATCACGATCATTCGAAGGAAAGATTTCTTTAACATGACCAGTCTGGTCCACCTAACCCTGTCCCGAAACACCATCAGCCAGATCACCCCCCATGCGTTCGTAGGACTCCGTTCCCTGCGTGCCTTGCATATGGATGGAAATCGCTTAAGTGTCATTAAGACCGACCATTTTAAGGGACTTTTCAATCTCCGGCACCTAATTCTTGGGAACAACCAGATTCACTATGTGGCTCCCACTTCTTTTGATGAGTTTGTAGGTACTATCGAGGACTTGGACCTCTCTTACAACAATCTGAAGACTCTTCCTTGGGAAGCCATTGCCAGGATGACAAACATCAATACTCTAACTCTGGACCACAATCTCATTGATCACATTGAGGCTGGGACCTTCACCCTCCTTGCTAAGCTAGTACGCCTGGACATGACTTCCAACCGGCTGCAGAAACTGCCCCCGGACAGCCTGTTCCAGCACGCACAGGTTCTGTCAGATGCTAAGGGCTCCAACCCCTCTTCGCTGGCCGTGAGCTTCGGTGGAAACCCCCTTCACTGCAACTGTGAACTGCTGTGGCTCCGACGGCTTACGAGGGAAGACGACCTGGAAACGTGTGCCTCTCCCGAGCACCTTATGGATAAATACTTCTGGTCCATCCAGGAGGAGGAGTTTATCTGTGAGCCTCCTCTGATCACCAAGCACCAAGTCAGCAAGCCCTTCGTAATGGAAGGCCAGGGGGTGACACTAAAATGCGTAGCCATGGGCGACCCGGACCCCACCATCCATTGGCGCTCCCCTGACGGAAAGCTTGTGCACAATAATTCCCGGACCATCTTATATGAGAACGGCACTCTGGATATCCTCATCACCACCCTCAAGGATAGTGGGGCCTTCAACTGTGTGGCATCTAACGCTGCAGGAATCGCAACAGCGTCAGTAGAGGTCAACATGATACCACTACCCCTCTTCGTCAACAACTCCAGCCAGATGAAAGCGACAGACCCTGGATTGTCTGATATCACCACTTCCTCTAAGTCGGGTAACAATGACACAAAGAACCATGACAAGAGAGTAGTGGCAGTTGAGCTGACGTCCTCTTCGGCTATAATTCAATGGCCATCGGAGCGCCACATCCCGGGAATTCGTATGTACCAGATCCAGTACAACAGCACCTTGGACGACACTCTGGTGTACAGGTGAGCCTTTTACAGAAGTGTGAATGGCTATGTTTACCCAAATATTTCTTAGATTTTTATATACAATTACAAATTAAACATTATATTCATTCACTCAACTGTCCTAACAGCACTAGAGAGATTTAGCTTCAACATCAAACTGCAACTACAAGAATTTCACATGAAGCCTAAAAGTAAAATACAGTCATTTACAATCTGTTACACAAGTTTTTAAAATGCAGATTGGCTCATACACTTTTGGTAAATAGGGCAAAGATGTCTGTATAATTAAAATATTGCGTAGTTTTAAAGATGTTTTCATCCCATGTTTTGACGGAGTAGCACACCTGAGCACACCAGTCTGTAAGGGAAATTGCCTTGCCCCTCATTTAGCCCACATGCATCGGTTTGTAAGTGCAGATTTTCACAAAATGTGCTTGATTGCTGTAAATACAAGTGAACCAGGTTGCCAGTCTTGCGGCGGAATTTCAGTTACTGAAAGAAAAGCTTTAGAACACTAAGAAAAGCGCGATTTGATAAAGCGTTTTTGGCGTGATGAGTATAATGGTTAGGTTTTGAGTGGTTTGCGCATAACCCTATTTTGTTCTGTAAGCCCTAATTTTTTATTGTGTGATTTTGAATAATGTACGGTTTTTAGCAGAAATGACTGTATATGATAAATATAATACTTTGTGTTTCATTTTTAGCTGCACCCTGAAACTGAAACTGGTTCAGGATTTCATACATTCTTGCATATACAAAAAGAAAATTTAAATATGTGTATGTGTGTGTGTGTATACAGTATATATATATGTGTGTGTGTGTGCGTATGTATGTATAAAATATATATTTCAAAAAACTATAAAATATTGCATATATTGAATTATGCACTGACCAAAAAAGAGATGCAGTTTGGTAGTTCCAATAGCATGCAGCATTGGCCAGTGCTTTTCATCCTCTGAAAAAATGTGTGCGTGTTTTTGAGACGGGACATAAAGACTTTGCCAGAATTTATTCTGTCCACCTTGACCACAATACTCCTCACTTTCTAGTGTTTGCTATAAAGCATTTTGATTTTCTTTTCTTTGCCAACGTAAATTGCCTGTCTGACAGAAGCCCCAACTCTTTGTCCTTGTAAACTCCATAAAGTGGTGAGAGACCCTCTTTTCCAGCACCACCTACCTAAACTTTCAAATTGACCGACTAAGTCTCTAGCTCGCAGCATGCCGTGAAGTTCATCGCTTTAGCTTGTCCTCTGATGGATACATTTTGTAAGTTTAAGTTTGAGGTATCATTGACTCAGACACTCTGCCTCCAACATGCCCCGTTGCTTGGAGTAATGACCAGCACTGCTCAGTACTTACTGCCCTATCTGGTTCAATGTGATGTGACTAGTGTAACGTTTCAATACATCCAACCATAAATGTCAGAATGGTGTCTGGACCTAAGAGAATGGAGGTAGAGAGAGGTAAGTCAGTTTAATGAAGTTTATCTCTCAGCATGTGACACATTGATTAACAATGTTCCATTTTCCACCTGTGGTCCACCAAGCAGCTACGCTCAAATTACACTTATGGAATTCTGTCTCTGATGCTCGACCTTCTTATCATGCCAGATGAGTAGAGTTGAAGTGTGACTATGTTCTACTATAGTGGGGAGATTGTTTAATCACTCCATAGATTTGCTTAGAGAAACTTCTTCCAGTTCTCCATGGAGTGGCACTGGTTAGAATGTGAGCCGTGCACAGGAAATGGCCTCCCATCTCTGGCACATTGTGACTCCTGTGAAGGTGTTAAGCATGCATTACATTCTTCTTAAATTGATCTAAGTCTTTCTTGAAAGTCCGCTTGTTGACTACATGTCCTTTTTTCGGACAGTGATACTTCCATCGCTCTGACCTTCTCATGTATTTCAGTGTTGCACTTTTCCCATGCACATTAAATATCCTAGTCCTAGTGAAAATGTAACCTAAAACTATGCTACTGCTGTAGAAGAGGAACATCCAGTTTGATATCCTTATTGTCAATGATTCCGCCTCTCTACAGCTAAAACTGCAGCTTGTCTCTCAAGCTATGGTACAATGATGGCAGGATTTGGGGCAAGCTTAGCTATGGGAAGGAGAGGACCATCCCAGTTACACCTTACTTTTATTAGTAACCTATCTTGAATATTTATAGAGCCGCCAAGCTCAAGTGGGTCAGAAAGATTGCTTAACATTGATAAAATCTCATGTAATGTGTGGGCTTTTTCAATCCCCATCTTCTGACAAATTGCAGCCTGGCTCCAAAATTCTCAGTTTGGGTTGGAAAGTTAACAATAGAATCGTTGTCCTGTATTCCTACTACCTCTATTATCTGTTGGGAATTCGTTCACATCCCCTACTTCGTTGATGACGATTGCAAGTTGGGGCGTGCTAGCATCTATCGAGTACTATGGAGGTAAGTGATGTCTTCCTTCACTTAGGTTAAGGATAACATCATTGGAAACATTAAATTTCCTCTTGACAAACTGTCTGGCAGTGATTTGTTTAATAAATTCTCTCATGATGTGCAATCTGTTCCCGTGATCACCCCATACCACAAAGCAACATATGTTTCTCGAAGCTTTCGCTGCTCTGGGCTCCTTCCTGAAGTGTGGTAATATCTTGAGGAAGATGTCATAAATGTCATACGTGATAGGGAGGGCACCTTTTAAAAGCACACTGAGCTGCTGGATACTATTGTCAAGCTCCCTTATTTGGCAGATTGATTTGGTTTGGTCACATGGTTAGCACCAGTGCCTCATGCCTCTGGACCCACCGTGCGAGTATATGCCCCAGTGCCGGGTGTTTTGGGGTTTGCATGTTCTCCCCTTGTCATCATGAGGTTTCTTATAGGTTCTCCACACAGTCTAAAGACATGCAAAGGTGAACTGGAGTCAGCAAGTTGTCTATAGGTGGGAGTGCCTTGTGAGGGGCTGGTGCCCCATCCTGGGTTATTCCCTGCCTTTTGCCCGTAACGTCTGGGATGGGCTCTGCATAGGACAAGCAAGTACATAAAATACATGGATGGGTTTAGTTTGAGAAGTGGAGGCAATTCTGCATGATCGTTCTTAAATTTATTTCGCATGAAATCCATGATCCGTGATACTTCACCACTGGATGCTTCTTAATTAGATGAATTAGTTGAGCAAGACAATTGCTTGCCCATTCGTTAATGTGCTAATTATGTGGACCATGGAAATGATCCAGCTGATCCATGCTAAAGATACTCTTTCTCCATCTTCTCCAGAAGGAAAGGTTCTTCACCAGAGGGAGTTTATCTTATCATCCTTATTTTTGGTGGAAGATTATCACCCACAAGGCACTTTGCATTAACATATACTACTGTTTCACAACTAATCCAGAAGATTTCTGTGGGTAAAAATGATGAGTAAAATCCTCTTTTGCGTGAATCCTACTTTGACTGGGAAGGAGGTACCCATTTTCTCATTTTGATATGAGAAACATGTGAGATGTACTTAGCACAGGATACATATAGCAACTGGTAACACATTACGGGGGGCACAAGTGACTTAGTAACTCCATTACTACTCAAGTACAAATCATGATCAAATATAGTAACTGTGTGACATACATGAACCATTATTATTGATTAATGATGAATGAACATGGAATCAGTACTTAACTAACATTTAGTTTCTGATGAATTAATACATTAAATAATAATATAGTACTACGTTACTTGTGCCCCCTCAAAGTGTTGCCTAGCAACTAATGAAGGCTTTTGGGCAACAGAAATCTTTATTACCTACTCAAGGGCTGGCCACTATGTCGAGGGATTGTAAGTTCCTGTATGCATGTCCCAGTTTCTCTTCTGAAAAGAAGCAGAATATCGACTTTGAATCTGGTGACTATGGAGGAGAATCACACAGCACCTGGTACAGTGATCTCTACCCTGTTATCAGAGGAGTTTATATTCTATGAATGTGGGTAAGGCTTGACTTGCCTGTTCTTCAAATGACTTCACACTGATTCTCTCCAGTCTACCGTGTTTGACACTCCTGCACACGTGTTAAGCATTCAAAAAGAGTTGTTGCTTGCTATATTGAGTACCTCACCATGGGGCCTAATCCTCTGTGCAATTGGCTGAGGTGACTGAAGAGCAGAAGAGAATTATCTTATTTCCTGCTCTGCTGTGTTGGAAGTGTGATGTCTTTCACACCGTGACGATGGACTACCATGATGCACTATGCTCGTCACTGTAAAATTCTAAACACTGAGTTTCTGCCGTGTAGCTCAGTGGAAGGCAGCAGTGGAAACGTGTTCTCCCATCAAATCTTTTCCGCTATCCAGAGGATTCCTTTTAAATCTACCAAATATTTGAAGCCAAACATGGTGTACTGGGGTTCGAGTCAACAAATATATGGAAACTTCAAGAGAGTTTTAGCAATGGCTAAGCTAACACACTTTGACAAACATCATAGTTCGTCACCAACATGAAGATCATTTAAACATCATTTTCTTTGTCCAAGTCTTTTACACGGCATTGTATATACAGAAAGACCTAGATCCAGTCTGCCTTAAAGAATGAGCAAAAGGAGGTTCTTCACGATAATAATGTGATGAATTAAAAAGTCTATGTGAGTGAAAGACTATGTACTGTTGTAAAAATACTGATAGAAAGAATATGTGTATGTATTATTTGTAATTCATGTAAAATCTGCTCATTCTAAGAGGGGCTTTTTTCTGGCACTGTATACACACACACGCACACACACATATACAGACACACGCACACACACACAGACATCACACGCACACACACACGCACTAGCATCCAATTTATTATAAACACCGATACACCTGCTCGTAGCAGCAAAATGCTCTCTGCATAGAAGATTAAGTATTTCAGAAACTGCTGATCTCCAAGGATTTTCTGGGATTTTGCACAGCAGTCACTAAAGTTTACAGAGAATGGTGTGAAAAACAAAAAAATCATCGAGGGAGAGGAGGTCTGTGGGCGGAAATGCCTTGTTGATGAGGAAGATCAGATCAGAAGAGGGTGGTCAGACTGATTCGAGCTGACAGGAAGGCTGCAGTAACTCAAAAACCAACCTTTGCAATGGTGGTGAGCAGAAAAGCTTCTGAGAAAGCACCACACATTGAACCTGAAGTAGATGGGCTACAACAGCAGAAGATTACATCAGGTTCCACTCCTGTCAGCTAAGAACAGGTAACTGAGGCCTCAGTGGGTACAGGCTCACCAATACTGGACATCTAAAGATTGGGAAAACGTCGTCTGGTGTGTTATAACATGCAGAGTCAGAATTCACTGTAAACACCATGAATCCATGGGTCCAACCTGCATTGTTTCAACTGTTGAAACTGATGGTGGTGGTGTAATTATGTAGGGAATGTTGTCTTGGCAGACTCTGGGCCCCCAATACTAACTGAGCATCACTTAAATGTCACAGCCTATATGAGTATTGTTGCTGACCATGTGAATCGCTTTATTGACGAACTTTACCCATTTTCTAATGGCTTCTTCAACACATCTTTCGGGGCTACTTGTGCTTCAGTGGGCTAAGCCTCTGTGCCTGTGATCGAAAGGTCGCCAGATTGAGTCCGGCCTCTCTACGTCTGTAGCTACTTGAGCAAGACCCTTAACCCCCCAGCTCCCTGAATGACACAACAGGTGGCTGCCGTCCGTGTCCAGCTTGCTCTCACCTATAGAGAGCAAGTGAGGGAGGCAAAATGAGAATTTTCCCACAGGGATCAATAAAAAAAGTCTTATTATTATATTTCAAACTGGGGCCATGAACATGACACTGGATTTGATGTCCTTCACTGGCCAGCCAGTCACCAGATCTGAATCCAGTGGAGCACCTTTGGAATGTGGCGGGATGGGAAATTTGCCACATCATTGTGCAGCCGACAAATCTGTAGCCATTGCATAATGCAATCATGTCAGCATGGACCTGAATCTCTAACGGATATTCCGGCACCTTCTTGAGGCTGCGCTTTGAACAATTCAGGCTGCTCTGAAACCAAAAGTCAGACCCTAACCCATATGAGAAGTGCTTAAAATTTTCTGATATTGACCGTTTTAAATTTTCAGGTGTATCTAACTCTAACACAAACATTTGATAGAAAATAAGCCCATAAAATATTTTCTCATTTAAGTGTTAATTTTCCACACATAACTCCAACACTATTGATGCTATTAGACAAACGCCAAGCATACTTTGCAGAGTATACTTGGCATTCTTCTAATGGGTAGGATCAATAATTGAATCTTTTTAGATAAACATTTATAGGTATTCATTTTTTGATAGATTGGAGAGTAGGGGGAAGAAGCATGTTGTTTCCTTTTCTATTTGAAATGAAAGTAATTTTTCTGTAATTCCCAATATGACCCTACATTCCAGATAATCATACAAACAAGATTAAATGTCAAGAAACAAAATTTATCAACCTCGAATATTTATAATTTTTTGACTCGTTAATGCTTTCATAGACATGAGTGTCTTCTTCATAAACTTACGCATAGCCATCAATGTCTTCTATAACATACTTAGTCGTTTTCCTCAACAAAGCCATTTTTACAGTAGGTTTAGCTTCTGTTTGGTTTATTTTGATGTGACTCTTAACCTGATGAAATGTTACATCTAATTTACAATAATAAAAATAACCAAGTCATTTTTCATTGTTATCAAAATCTCACTGGGGTAAAATGTGTAACAAGAAGATTGAAAAATTGATAGAAATATGGGTTTAATATGTAACTATAAGCAAACAATCTGTAAATGTTCCTGACTTACCAAACCCTAGGACTACTGAAACCAAGTGCAAGCAAGGTGTATTGTATTCAGGATTTGTATTAATGGTAATGTATTGATGATACTGTGTCAATGGTATTGTGCTAATGGTACAGTATTAATGGTACTGTACTAATGGTATTGTGTTAATGGTACAGTATTAATGGTACTGTACTAATGGTATTGTGTTAATGGTACAGTATTAATGGTACTATGTTAATGGTAATGTACTAATGGTGACTGAGTGTTTATCCATTTCCTCACACCTCCAGGTTTGGGGGCTTGAGTTTCTGCATGTCTGCTCTGTGCTTGTTTTCCCTGTTTCCTCTCACACTGAGGAAACTGGCATCTGTACCCCTGGTTGGGTACAGATGCCAGTTGGGAACATTTTTCTTAAACAGGGTAAGGGCTTTCCTTTGGTAATTTCTAGAACACGGTGTGATTGCTGCTGGCGGATGTGTTGGCTCTCACATCTCCGAAGCGGCTACCTTCCTGGATTTTTTCCACACACACCAGTTTATCTAGAGTTTACAGAAAATCATGCAATAAACAACAACAACATCCATTGGGTGCCAGGTCCGTGGGCAGAAACACCTTGTTTATGGGAGTGGTCAGTGGAGAATGGCCAGACATGATATAATTAACGGGAAGGTCACAAATTAAAAAGAGCTCAGTACTGGTGTGCATGAAGGCTTATCTGAATGCTCAATTTGTCTACCCTTAAAGGAATTTTGGAGAAAAACGTGGGTTTTGTCCACTACTAACTGGTGTACCTACAGTATTGAAATGGCCAAAATGTACCATAGACTGACTTCCCACTATAATCACCACTGTACTTTGATTTTACGGCCCTTAAGCCGGTCTGTACAAAGTAACTGGGTCTCAACCAGAGATCTAAGTATCACTTTACATTAAAAATCTTCTCAGAATGTGTGCAGTTCCTAAGAGCAGAATCTTTTGTAGCTCCTTAGCACAGGGCTTCCTGGGGAGAAGCTCCAGGTCATTGATTCCCTTCCGTAGGGTTCCCAGTGTTCTAATGACAGCTGGCACTATTTTTGTTGTTTGTGGCCCACATTCAATTTATTTCTATTGCCAGAACTCACTCTGTATTTGCTAATCTTCTCTGTTTCTTTTGTTAGAAGATTAGTGTCATCTGGGATTGCAACATCGATTAGGAGGCACGTTTTATTCTTCTTGTCGTCGACCACTATGTCAGGCCGGTTCGCTAATATGGTTCCATCGGTGTTAATGGCCATGTCCCACATAACTGTGATTGAGGCCCTGATGTTTGTGACTGCTTGTGGGCTGTGGCCAAGCCAGCGCTCTGTCCCTTCATGGCCGAGTTCCTTGCAGATCGCTCAATGTAGATAGCTCACTATTTTGTTGTGCCTATGAAGGTATTCAGTAGGTGCTTATTATTATTATCATTATTATTATTTCTTTCCCCCATTAGCTCCAGAACCTTACCCTTACTGTGCCCTATTTCGCTGTGTCCTTTTCCCTGTTCTTTTGAATATGTGATGCCATTGATTTCAATATTGCACTTATATTTTGTTCCATAAAGAGGATAAATACTAAACTGTAAAATCCGTACTTGCTCATTGATTTAGTTTTGTTCAAATAAAACCATACTTTTCTGTTTGAAGAGTATGAATTTGCAAATATTTTGAAATATACATATGAATTTGTAAATAATTCAGCAGGACATTTCCCCAGGCACCAATTAGTTTTCTTGCTTTGCACAAAAGTAAGAATTTCACTAATCTTCACTTACCATCACTTACCAGCTGCAAAGAGGCATATTAGATACTATTGGCTGGATGTTCATTATTTCTTTCTTTGCTCTTGCACTTGATTTTAAATAAAAGATGACAAAAACATTAGAAACGCAACAGAATCTTTATTGAATACTGACCGAATGAAATGAAGTATTGACCCTTCTCTTTTAATCGTCCACTGTTGCTATTTTTTCACTACAGAATGATCCCCTCAACAAGCAAGACTTTCCTGGTGAATGACCTTGCAGCCGGCCGGGAGTATGATCTGTGTGTGCTGGCCGTCTACGACGACGGCATCACCTCCCTTACGGCAACACAGGTAGTGGGCTGTGTTCAGTTTAGCACAGCCAGTGAGAACAGCCAGTGCAAATTCATCCATAGCCAGTTCTTGGGTGGCACCATGATCATTATAATCGGAGGTATCATAGTCGCTTCTGTGTTGGTCTTCATCATTATCCTCATGATCCGCTATAAGGCGTACAGCAACCCGAATGACGGCAAATCCAAGGTCAGCAGTATGCAGTCGCAAACCAATGGGAATCGGGGTGACATGCAGCGTTCCACCTCCAAACAATATGCTGAAGACGACTACCATGCCGGACAAGTGGCAAAGGTGGTTAAAGAGTGCAAAGCACTGGTGTTAAAGGTAGATGCTGATAATCAGGAGGTCCCACTGGCCACCACTGCCATTTTAGAGGTGGAGTTACCACTTCCAGGACCAGCAGAGCCTGACAGAGCCAACCGGCGAATGAGCTTAGACGCCCAACGCTCAGGTCTCGCTGAGAATAACCACATGGACAGCAGCCTAGCGGGTTCCACCTTGTCTCTTTGTCTCATTGGACCAAGTGCAGGCAACAAGGAAGTCTCCAAGCTAAAGGACAAGAAAAGTGCCCTGGCCAGCCTGCTGCCCAGCGAGCTGGCACGAACTAGGCACCGGTTCTCCTTCGATGGGGATTATTCCTTGTTTCAGAGCCACAGTTATCCCCGGGCACGGACAAGGAGACACATGTCCTCCAGTCAGATCAACGTAGACTCTTCACCCTTAAACAACCGCAGGGTAACTTTCAGCAGCACAGAGTGGATGCTGGAGAGTACTGTTTGAAGGCCTTTGCCTGCCTTCCTCACTCCCCATCCTGGGTACCAGGGGAAAACTGTGCCCATCCATTCTGCAGCAGTGCCTTATTGACAAATGTACTAATGGAGGATGCTGCTAAGTCTGGTCATAATTTGTTTCACTTTGACATATGTTTTTTTTTCCCTTTTTGTGCTTTCTATCTGATGCCAGGTCTGGCAAACGGAGATAACTTTTTATGGAAAAAAATAATTATGAGACAGAACTAAGAGCACACAGACGTGGATGTTCAGAATGTCAGCAATTTCTCTTGGAATTATTTTAAAGCTTTTGCACAGAAGACACGAGATATAAGGACAAGAATCACAAAACGTCTTTATAAGAGCGTATATTACAAATGTCTATACACATGCAAGATTCATAACAGCATAGAGAAGGTGAATCTGCGGACCCTGCCTTGCTCATATGACTATATGATATTGATAGGTATTGTTTCTGATGTGACTGTAAGATATTGATAGGCATTGTATCTGGCTGGTCTAGATAAAAACAGCTAATTACAAAATATATGAATATATCAAATATCTGTCTGTGTTATAAATATAGAAGTCATATGTTACATGTCGTTTTACAAAAAAATTTGATTGTTAACCACAAGTTTTTACATTACAAGCCTGTGCCATCACAATCCTTTATTCAGCATATCGAAGTTCCAGATTCACGTTATCCCTTAATAAAGAGTATTAAAAGTTTGTGTCAGTTAATTGTTCTATGTGTTACTTTTTATTTTTTCCTTACGTAAAATTTTTTAATCAACTGCTAATATGCACTGGAGGTATAAAAGATATGTGGCAATGAAGGACAAAATAATTACGAAATTCACTGTTGAGAAACATATATAGTAATTACATTTATACATTTATTTATAGTATATATTTTTTGTTAGGAGCATTTGAAAATTTTAACATATAGAACATCTGAAATATATATGGCGTAAACAAAAGAAAAGCTGTATAATAATATGCATTAGGGAGCCACATTGTCTGAGTGTGTAGCAATATGATGTCACACCTCCTGCGTTAGGTGTTTGACTCCTGGCCCCAGCCTCAGTGTATGTCTGCAGTTTGCATGTTCTCTCAATGTTTGTGAGGCTTTTGTCTGGTTACTCAGATTACCCCCTGCCGACAAGCACTTAGGTGAACTGGCACCTCTAAATTACGCACAGCGTGTGTTTGTGTGATAAGACATGTGCCCTGAGATGGACTGTCACCTCACCTAGCATTCCGTTGTCCCCTGCCTCATGCCCTGTGCATTCTGGGATAGACTCCAGCCTCTCCATTACCCTGTACTGGGCAAACTGTTATAGAAGCTTGAAGCATAATACAATTTCATAAGATCATATATTAACTCTAATATTCTAGATTGCTTGGAAACAAATAACCTCACCCTTGTAGTGCGCATTCCTATAACGCCAAAGAATTATTCCTCTCTGGTACTGTGGAACAGTATTTCCCAACCTGGAACCAAAGGGAGCTGGGAGGGAGCAAAAATATGGACTGTCTGGCAGGGAGCTGAGAGGGAGCAAAAATGTGGACTGTCTGGCAGGGAGGTGGGAGGGAGCAAAAATGTGGACTGTCTGGCAGGGAGCTGGGAGGGAGGGAATAATGTGGACTGTCTGGCAGGGAGCTGGGAGGGAGGGAATAATGTAGATTGTCTGGCAGGGAGCTGGGAGGGAGTGAATAATGTGGACTGTCTGGTAGGGAGCTGGGAGGGAGCAAAAATGTGGACTGTCTGGCAGGGAGCTGGGAGGGAGTGAATAATGTGGACTGTCTGGTAGGAAGCTGGGAGGGAGCAAAAATGTGGACTGTCTGGCAGGGAGCTGGGAGGGAGTGAAAATGTGGACCGTCTGTGGGCCCCCGAAGACTGGGTAGGGAAACACTGGCATAGAAGGTTGAAATATAATGGTGCCCATTTTCTATATTTGCAATATTTATCTTATAACAGTGCCCATTTCCAGTATTTTTCTTCCCTGTGGCACAAATGCAATTTATTAGCTATAACTCTAAACCACGAATTGAGGGATAATAAAAAAAATTAAACTGGGAAGGTAATTGTGACCAGATGTTTCTTGCTGGATGTCAGGCCTGAGGGTTAGAGGAGAATGGGCAGGCCAGACAGCGAGGAAGTCATTAATGCCAAGTGCCAAGGCCCTTTGTGCGTTAAAAGAGCTGTCAGGAAACATGATGACGTGCGTGTAATGCGCGTGTCAGCGTAATCGTAGGTGTTGACGTGAACAACCTCGGCAAACCTGTTAGTGTTCCACAGTAATTAGGCTGCTGGCTTTCGGCGACAATCACAGTTATTTTAGCTTAGTGTCCCATGGTGGGATTCCCTTATAAGGGAATGAAACTATTACCTTCAAACTCCCACTTTACTCCGAACCAGCAATGATACATTAATTACTGAATAAATATACTTTTTGGTTAAATTTAACAAGCATGTCCAATGAAATCATTTGATGAATTGCGTGTGTATATAAAATCCTATGTATATGTGTATAAATTTGAAAAGGAGTGGAGATGGATCACCATGGTTATCACTTCTCTGGGAATGGATTAGGGGCCAGGCTACAGGCTCTCTGGCCAACAAGTCCATGGAGCCTCAAGCAGTCAGGCTGCTGCTCCGAGCCTTAACCACCCAATCCACTGTTCGAATAGCGGTCTCATGCAATCCACCCAATCAGTGTAGGCTCCTTCTACACAGAAACCCAGCATAATTTCTTTCGGTGGATCTGCGTTGACTCTGCTTGGTATCTAGGCGTCTGTGCCACCTGGGAGATCTATTTCCAGAGCCGCCGATCTTCCAGGAGTTCTCAGCGAGTCGCCGAGGAGGCGGCCACGTGGCGTGCGCTCAGATCCATCTGGCACGCCGCTATCCAAGGGCTAGGGGCGTTCAGGGAAAGGAGGCGAGCCACCGACTTGGAGTGTGCGCATTTGCTGCAAGAATAATCTCAGTAATATCCCTGGGGATTTGTATTTACCATACCAGCTGGGCAGAAACAAATTGCAAACTTTTAGCCAAATCCTGAGGGAACCTACTTGTGATATCCTGCACAACCTCCTCCTCCCCCCCCCCCCACTTCTTCACAATTTTCCCATCAACAGTAGCAGATAGGTTTCAAAATTTAGCAATACATTCAAATAGCTGCAATGAAATACTCAAAACATGGTTTTCATTTGACACTCTAGCATGGGAGAGGTGGTCTGAACTTGTTGTACTGTGGGTCTTCAAGAAAGGAATTATTCTGTATCTGGGTACAGATGTTTTTACCAATAAATATAGTCCAGATGTGTTTGGGTGGTTGTTTACTTGCTTAGCAGTACAGTACCAACACAATTAGTCTTTTTCGTTATCCGCATGTGCGCTGGTGCTGTCTTTTGAGGCAAAGTATGACAGTTTTATGTAGTAGCAGAGTGAAGAGAATTGTTGTTTTAATTAGTGTTTCAGAAATACACCTTAACCGTTTGAAACGTTAAACGACGATTGGTGTGAGGAGCGAGAACTGCCAGAGCGAGCCTGGTGCAGTTAGCGAAGGGCGTCACCGTTCTGTCCTGAGGCGGAGATGAGGGTCAGTTGATTAACAATTTATTCAGTTAGTTAGCATGCTGATGCTAAGTCTGCTGAGCGTGGTGGATTGTTTGCAGCCCCCGGGGTAACTGTAACCTTGGGTATGACAGGGTCAGCATTACTAACAGAATGGAAATTAAGGAAATGGCTTTCTCACTGTGTTTAGACCATTATACACACAAGTAAACATCTTTCAGACGTAAACTTTTTATCAGACCTTCATATTTTTCATAAACACGCCAAGTCCTTGGGATTCAGAGAGCTTAGCGGTTAGTCTGTGCTCGACAAGGAGATGGCCTTTTGTGTGAGCCAGAGTCTGTCACCTCCGATTTTTAGAGACCCATGGAGATTTATGGTGGCGGCATGGCGGAATCAAGGAGATTCCCTGCGGAATAAGGCTTGATTGCTGAGGTTCGAGTCACAGGAGAATGACTCCATTATCGATGAGATTGTTGCACAGTGCAACAGTCAGCCCTTATTTTAACACCTTGGATATCAATACAAGCCAGACAACCAGACGAGGATCAACTTAGACATTAAAAGAGGAGCATAGTGCCAGTCATCGCCTTTGGAATCCATCTGTGAAATAAGCGGCACAGATGAAAATGGCCAGATGAGCGTACGGGTTTCGCTGAGGTTTCGCTGTTACCCATCACCGGGACCCCTGAAACATACATGGATACACATACACCGGAGGGAGGAAAAAAAAACACGTTCCAGATGCTTCTTCAGTTCTCCAGTGTCTGCAGATGCATATTAATAAAGCGTATTGTGGCCTTACGGTGAAGCCACATGCTCTGGAAGTCGCCAGCATCCCGAAAATATCAGCCGGATTGATTCTCGATCACATTGCCGCACAGCGTGTAGGATAGACGATAAGAGGACCCGCCTGAAGGAGATCCAGGGAAGCACATCGGCAGGAATTGTTAACAAATTGCATGGCATATGCCTCAGTTTGCTCTGCGATGCCATACCAAATATAGAGGCGCTTTTGTTAGCAGTGTCAGGCACGCTTACTGGCAGTGCCTGGGGCAACAGCACCTGTTTTCCTGCAAGGAGTTGCTCAGTACCATTGGTCTGTGGTTTCTTCAAGGGATTGTGATAATTATTCTTGAGTTTATCATCCATCTGCTCTCTTTCACTGCCTAACTGCTTTGGGGGCAGAGTGATTGGAGCACGGAACCTCCCTTTGCTAGGCGGGGTCCCAACAAAACGTCTTAGGAAATAATACAGGATCCACACCCGAGATCTAGGTCTCTGTTCTGTGGCAGAAAACCTCAGGGAAAGATCCAGGCTACACACACACACACACACACGCAGAGATGCACACAGCTGGAGCCCGCGTCAAAGCCACAGTCCTGAATCTGTTTATCATAATTAATACCCATACTGGCCCCCATTTATCTGGTTCAGGGAAAAAAGAAACATATGTAAATATTTAAAGAATTACAGATTCAAGCAAAGTATGATCATGTCGAGGGAGTCCCCTGCATCGTGCCCTATGCCGCCTGGAATGGGCTTCAGCCTCTTTACAGCCCTGCCTTGGGTAGGTGGTTAGGAAAGACAGATGGGTAAAAGAGTTCAATTAAAGAGTAAAATATTAGTATATGATTAAAGGGAAGATTGCAGCTTTTTAGTCAATGTAAATATTAATGTTAAATTTGTCTCTGTCAGTGGGTTATAGATTATAATGTATATAGAAGAATACATAACAGGTTAGTGTCTACACTTGCTGTCATTTCTCTATACCAGTCTATAGATTTCAGTCTTTTGAGAAGAAAAATGAGTGTGTGGAGGCACATGAGGAGGTAAATATGAAACAGCAGGAACAGGCACGGTGTGCTTCTGTGACCCAAGTGTGTATTTAATTCAGCTTTATTGTCAGTTGAGGCGCTGTCTCATGCTGTGAAAGCACGGCACTCATCCGTCACTCATTCTTTGTTTGCTTTGATCTTCAGTAAAGCGTATAAACGTGACACAGCACCCACTATGACGTCATGGCTGTGCTCCCGGACATGAGCTTCATTATTTTTGTTCGGTACAACTAATTATGAATGTCCATCAGTGGACTGTGTGATGGGTGTATGGGGAGCAGCAAGCTTGGGGAACAAATGAAAATGCTTCTCATTGCCATATCTGCTAACGAGCTGTGATTCCATATGACTGAGATCATCTCTGCATCCTCGGTCAGGCTGTAAGGTGAGCTCTTCAGGTCTATTCTCTGGGCCAGAAGCAGGTTATACTGACAGAGGAGCGGTGAGCAGGCCATCAGGAGGGTCAGTTGACCAGTTGTTCGAAACACAGCTGCAACGATCAAAGATGTGTGATACGGAACCATTATGAAATTTTGCTGATCATAATGCTTGCTCGCACCGATGCTCCAAAGCTGCCCTCTCTGCTGTATCTAAGACTCAGCTAGAGAAGTCATCCTCCCCTTTATATCTAGCATTCAATACCATAAATCAGGGTTCTCCAATTCCAGTCCTGAAGGGCCAGTCTGCAACACAGTTTGAGGTTTCCTTGCTTAAACTCACCTGTTAAAACTGGGAAGTAGCTGGTTGACTGAGTAAAGTGTGTTGGAGCTGGGAAACCTGCAAATTGTGGTGCAGACTGGCCCTCCAGGACCGGAATTGGGGAACCCTGTCATAAATCATCATGTTCCTCTTATGTCATTAGCTAAGATAGAATTGAAAGGAAGTATCCCAGACTGAATCCTGCTCAGTGGAGTTCTTCCAGGCTCAGTGCCTCAGGTGTCCTACAGGGCTCAGTGTTGGGTCCCCTTGTGATTTCCCTTTTAACTTCATTGTTCAGTTTTATAATTTCCTCTTTCATATCATTGCCATGTTGATGATAAAGGTTGTGGTTATCTTTCCCCTCAGTTGCTCCCATTCTCTTCCAGCTGGACTTCCAACTTGACACTGAAGACTTGTTAAGCTCATCCAGAATGCCACTTCTTGCCGTGGCGATGTGCCAATTAATTTAGGAAGGCATGCACCTACCCAATATTTTGTAAAAATGTGAGATATAAATTAATTATTTAGTCAACCAATGGCCTGCCTATATTGTCTATGAATAACACACCTTTAAAGTTAAAGTAACTTGCAGTCAGGGTAACCTGGCCAATGAGCGAGCTTCCTACGTCAGATCACATCTCTTAATTCTCTCCTCCATCCCTCATCATTCCCATCTTCTAACAATATCTCTCTACATCATTTAGGTGTCACTCACATTGCAGCAGCAGTAAACATGGTTAGCCTGGTATGATTGAATGTATGAATAGTTACATAAAGTTGCAAGAACATTAATATCTGCATATGTATATTTTTATGTCTTGTGTGTAGTTTTGAAATGGTGCGTGGCCACAAATTTGGTTTGCACAATGCCCCTGACTACGTGGGTTGTGTTCATCCCTCGTACATGTCCAACCCCTCTTTGTTTCTCTCCTCTGGCTACCCAGATGGAGCTTCTTTCGAGTTCTAGGCTTTGTCTGTCCAGGGAAAAGAGCTTCACCACTTAAAGAGAGAACGGATCTGCTGTCCCAAGACTGAGGGAAAGCTGTTTCTACCACACTGGAGTCAAAGTGGGCCAGGATTTTCAGCTCCACCTTTTCAGACATGGGTCTAGGGACAGTAGATCCGTTCTTTCTCTGTAGTAAGGGACTGAAAACTAATTTCTTTAGTGTGAACTCCCGACTGCTTCCTAATTGTATTGGTGAAGCTGCTATCTCTGCTGTCCTTTCTACATGGATCTGTGAGACTGGCTTTTGCTTCTGGCTATATTACAAGGCTTTTCTCATATCTAATTGTGTGTCCTGAGTCCCAAGGGCCATTTACTTACTGTAGTCTTATGCTGGTGCTCTGTTTTGTACTGTGTTGACACACTGCCCTGTTATACAGTAATATTTTATTATACTGTACTATAGTGTTTATGCTCTTTGCTGTTGCTTACTGTGCTTCTGTTTTGTGGCCGGTCTTTAGAGAAAGACAGAAGATTATAAACAGTGAGCAATGGGAACATATTAAGTAAGCCTCCACCTCAATGACGAGAAGTCTGTATTCAACAGTGTAAAGTGGTGGGAATATGCCCTTGGAAAGTTAGCTTGAAGTAATCACGAATAAACCCAACCCCCACCGCTTTGTGACTTCTCTGTTATTGTAGAGTCACCCCTCAGCCCCTATTGGTTAATATATTCCCTCTTGGATGGGTAATTAACGTCCTTAAGGTCCTTCAAAAGGAAGTGACCCGTATTTTCCTCCCCTGTCTCCTCTGCCATTAACAGCATGTGATTTCCTCCAGTAACGCACGGCCTGGGATTTGACTTGGACTCGCTTCCACAAACGGCCACATTTTATCCTTTTAGGAACCTGGGATAATCTAATTTCAGAGCTGCCTCGGCGTCGTCGAGTGCTGGCGAAGAAATACTGCCCTGTCACAGAAACAATCCACTTTTAACTTTTATGTGTTTTTGTGATATCCGATCTATGCTGCCAGAGACTGTTTGAAATTATGAGTGTCAAATACTCATATAAGTAGGTACAGTAGGTAGGTAGAAAACTATTAATCCCTCGGGAAGGTTCCTCCAGGAAATTCAGTTTCAAGTAGCACCATAGCACCATAGAACATACAAACAACATACAAACAACATAGTTACACATACATTACAGTTACAGATGAAGTATAGGGAGAAGTAATAAATAGTTAGATGGGATGATGGTACTAATAAATAATTATTGCCCGGGTTAATCGGTCTATTGTACAGTAGTACAACCAAATATATACAATATATACAAGTTATGCAACCAAATATAAATACAATTGCATGATAAAAACAATAATAATTTAAAAATCAGGACTAATATTGACTGTGACGCTTCTTTGTTTGGGTGACACAGAACCACAGAATCTCTAATGGTAATGTCTATCCGGGCGCATCGCATGCCTGAGCGAGAGGAGAATGAGAAATCCGCTTCCCTAACGAGCCATCATTCACTCTCTGATGTGAAACAAAAATGTGTCCCTCAGGCAGAATAGCTTTAAATGGATTTTCATTCATATATATGTATATTATTAATATTTATATATTCAGCTGCTTGCGTGGTATTTTCCCATGCGGGTGTCTGTTTATGGGCCTGGGAGTCATATTTCCCAGATATTTGGTTGTGTGTTCAAGTGGCCATCAAATAAAACCAATGGGGTGGGAATGGTGGCATTTCCGATCCGGAAAACACAAGGCCCCGCTTTATAAAGCCAGTGGGGTGGGAATGGTGGCATTCCCGATCCCGAAAACACAAGGCCCCGCTTTACAAAGCCAGTGGGGTGGGAATGGTGGCATTCCCGATCCCGAAAACACAAGGCCCGCAGTGCAAATAACTATTCAGTGTAAAACAGCAGCTGACCACCTCATGCTGCCTATTCAGCGGAACTGAGCACCTTCTGATTGTTGACTTTGATTGTTTGTGTTTGGTAATTGGGTGCAGGTTTAAGTGTGTTGGTCTAAGGCATTCATGCCGCACGGTGGGGGGATGGGGGGGGTAGGCAGCTGAACATGCAGGAGGTAGCGAGGGGAGATCAGAACCTGCATAGTGTGACTGAGGCCAGGTCCAAACTGTAGGGTTTGGAGATAAACAACCACTCATGTAGAGGAAGATGTTGGAGATGAAGACCTGGGAAGTTCACAGTGATGCTGACACAGAGCTGGCCGTGGGCCGTCCTGCTAGTACTCTAAACCTAAATGTTATTCTATTGTAACAGGCGAGTAATTGTTTCTTTATTAATATTTGCACAAGTGCTTGTTATATTTGTCCTTAATGAGAATGACACAAACACTTCAGGGAATGAACTATTTCCATCTTTATTGAGATTGTGTCCTTGCGCAGTCTGCTTGCTACGGTCAATATGATTGATTCATGTAACACACGTCCGTCCAATCAATCCCGAGTGCGAACTGCGTTATCGTGTTTCCTGATCCCAGCCAGGCATGTGCTGGGATTGCCACACGTGCCGCTGTGAGCTTCTCTCATTATCCGGTTGCTTCTCGCCACTCTGGAATGATAATTATGCAGTCTCTGTGGCTTCGCGGTGTCTTGGTGGGTAGCACTCTGTGTATGGAATTCTCGTTTTCTCCCCAGGTCGCGCAGGTGTCCTCAGGGTACTACGGTTTCCTCCCGCATTCCTAAGCCATGTAATTAGGCTAATTGGCGCGTCTGAATCATGTGTGTGTGCCCTACAGTGGACTGGCATCCTGTCCTGGGTGTTCCCCAACCTTGTGCCTTATGCTACCTGGGATCGCCTCCAGGGCTCCCTCCCACCCCGACCGGGATAAATGGGTGTAAGACGGATGAATGTGTATTTTCCTGAGAACATGGGAGTATGAGTGATTCATCAGTAAGAGTCATGCAGTGTAATTATTGCCCTGACCAACCTTTGAACTTGAACATTAACACCTGACCCTGTTTGTATTGAGCAGAAATAACATTCTGCACAGAATATTGGCACAATAATGCTGGTTGGTCAAAGGACGTGGGGTTTCTGTGAAAGGGCGTCATTTGGTAGTTCAAATTTACAATGACATATTTCTGAGTGATTAGAATTACCAGTGAAGTGCTTCTGAAGGGAAACGACCTTTTGTCTTCTGGACGCCAGGGGCCGGACCTGAAGTAATTACAATTATGCGTTTGTGCACCCATCTATATGGGCAGACCCTTCTATCAAATACTGTGAATGGCCTGTAAATTGAATTTGGCTCAGCTGCGTATCGTGCACTTTAAAAGGCGTTACCGTTGGTATATTTCACTTGGAGTGGCCGTGTTTTCCACCAAAGGAAGTTAAACAAGGCTTCACATGCCTCACCCAAGCTTACCGTGTACAGGTACCCCGCTTCAGTTTCGGGATAAACAGAATACGGATGGGTGGATTTTGTCATGGAAAGATGGAATAGTGAGAAATGTTTGAGAAATGATTTCTGAAGGTGAGCAGTTTACCCTGCTGGTCTGTCCTAACGTTTTATCGAATTTCCCGCATCAGTAAATTCGGACTGGAGCTGGAGCTGGAAAAAGAAACATTTATAATCAGCTCGCCGATATCCCAGCTACAGCTGAAATAATCCTGAGGCTCCTAGGTCTAGGTATGGTCTGGAACGTGCGACAGCGAGATTGATGTACATCCGAGCATAAAGTAAGTGAAGTCAAATTTCTCATGACTGCTTTCCCAAACGTCTCTTGACATCCTTAAATGATTTTGTTCACCTATCTCTCCGGAGACGTTTTTCAGGGGGAGATCATGTGCTGTGTAATAAACCAGATGGTAGGTTGATTAAACATCAGACTAACTCTGATTTGTGTGCCACTGACAGGCAGATTTCTTATTTTGTCCCCTCTGCCTCCACAGAGCATCCTTCTGCAACTTAGGTTAAATTTCCAGTGGAAATTAAAACAGAAAATCCTATTTACTGCCTCCTGCCTGTAAGCATCGAGGCCACCAGGACGTAAAAAACAAAGCCAACACCTTTCAAGCAGCGTATAGCCTAAAGATGAGAATTAAGCAGCCTGGTGGGCTCCCTAATTATTCGCTGAGTTTATAAGGTGCGTCAAACTGACAGGACAATTGGCGGGTGGGGCAGACGGATACCCTTTTACATTCTGGCTTTCACTAGGTAACGAACACACTGCTTCCCCAGCTTCCTCTTCAATATTTATTGTTACTTTTTCCCCGGAGGAAATTTCCATTAGAACAGTATTCATTATACTAAAACGGCAAATTAACTTGAGCCTTTGTAATACCATTGTATCGCATCTGTTTGCATCACCGGATAGATTACGCAATCGTATCCTGATGCAATCCAATTATGCATAATGCATACCCATCATTAATGGACCAGAGTAATTATTTCTCATTTATCATGTCTAATTATGTTTAAAATTGGAGCCCCGTTGATTTAACATCCGGAAATTCTACAGCCCAAGAAACAAACGTTAACATGCAGACACACATTGACATGTTCAAAATCAACAGGAATAAATAACATTGAACAATACCTCAGAGTAAAACACCTAAAAGGACAAAGATAGCTGACAGTACAGTCATACTAAAGAAAAAAGACTTAAAAAAAGGATGACAAATGGTAGGGGAATTTTCACATATAAATAAATATATCTCCTTGTTGAGATTGCCTTGAATGAACCGCTTAGGACCTCACTCCTGGGCCTCTGAGTAGATTATGCTAATTAATCAAATGCATTTTGCCATATGGGAGTGTCACTGGTAGCCAACATTTGTCATTGTAACATCTCAGACGTTACACGAACAAACCTGGGAAGTTTTGTAGTAATGAGAGATTAGCTACTGAAAATGACAAATCCCTTTGCAGGTTACTCATCATGGTGCCATATGGGTTTATCAGGGCCTCCCCATAGATAATAGCTATCTGTAGTTATCTGGCAGCGTGTGAAGCATGATAAATGGCCTGGTTTATAAGGATGGGTATTAGAGGAGTGCCAGCATCCCATGCTGGGTGCACCCAGGCCTTGTTCCATCCAAAAAAATGATAATGATTGTTATTTTTCTGGTTCGTAAACTCCAGGTTGCTCTTTGATTTCATTATCAATCAAACGTGTTTCCCTGCCTCCCCGTCGATCTGCATCGTATTTGCAAATATTTGCAGAGGTTCGGTGGGTTGAATTAAAACTAACCTGGACGGTGCATGTTACGTTTTTAGACAACCACTCAATATGAGCAGAAATATTTTGCTATTAGTATTGTTTGATCACTGCATTACAGTGGCGTTGTGCTGATGAATTCCCAATAATAAGCAATAATGAATAAAGCATGGAAATAAGTTCCATTTCTCCCACATTAGGAAAATCAGTTCATAAATTATTCATAAATAACATCCATCCAATTTGTATATAGTTACTGTGTTAAAACAGTCTTATTAAAATTATTATTCATTTTAGAAGCTTTGAAAAATAAAGGTAATCTGAAAGTACTTGACAGTTTGAATGTTCTACAAACCTTGTTTTTCTCTGTTTCAAGATGTCTCCTTGAGTGTACTGGAAACCCTCCTCCTCTCCTTACGCTATACAGATACAGAAGTTTAATACAGTGGAACCTCAGAACTCGAACTTAATCTGTTCAGAACTCTGGATCGAATCCTAAAAAGTTCGAGCTGTGATTGAATTTTCCCCATAAGAAATAATGGAAAACCAATTAATTGGTTCCCGGCCAAGTTTTTTTTAGCATTTAAACAGAAAATGAACTGGATAAAACAAGAAGCATATATTGTACTAAACACATCTAAGCACATTTATCAAAACAGCAATTTGTAAAGTAAGAAAATAAACGTATCCAAACAATGTGTCCTGCCCTAATCGTCCGCTCCTTCCGTGTGCCACGCCCCCTCGTTAACCCCGTGTGGAATCCCCATGTGATCAGCTGTTTCTGGTTGTTGTCATTAGTCCTCTGTATTTAGTCCGCATTTCAGTTTGTTTCCCCAGTCCGTTCATTGTATTGTCCGTCTGCGTTTTGCCTGCCTTACCTGTAATTAAACTCCGTATTCCCCGATACCCTGACGTCTGCGCCTTTGTCTCCGTTCCGTCCCCGCTCAGCACGACAATATTATAATTAAATGTATTAATGGTTTATTATTATTAAAAAATTCATAAGAAATCTTTATTTTAAAATGTATTTTATATAATTACTGTTACTGTCTATCATTGTCTAAATGTATTTTTACTGTCTAAATATATGTATTCAGTTAGTGTAAACATGCACAGTGCTATCACAGCGAATGCGAGGCTGAGACTGAAGCATTACCCTTTGTTTCTGCTGAGAGACGTGCTGCGTGACTCATTTCCCCACGCATACAAGTTATCTTAGGTCGGCGTTCGCGGTAATTTTTTTTTCAAACTGGTTGGTTCAACTTTTAAGAAATTCAAGTTCTAATGAGTTACTGAGGTACCACTGTATGTCCAAAATGGTTGCCCGTAGGAGTTTTACTCGTATAAAACTCTTCTGAGGGCAGAACAAAAAATTATTGGTTCAGAGAGATAACCAACCATATTGTAGAGGAGGTGGGTTGAAGTAACTGGAGGAGGTGGGACCAAGACATGTGATTGGCTGGTCCCGCCTCCTATAGTTGCTTGGACCCACCTTCTCTACAATCTGATTGGTTAACCCTCTGAACCAGTGATTTTTCATTCTACCCTCAGAACATTGTTGTGTAAGTAAAAAGCCTATGAGCGAAATGGTTAAGGAAGCAGGCTCTGTCCAAGATGCATTTTGTGGGTGGTCTACCTCCAAGTACACAAAGTGAAGCACCACAAGATGTGGCAGCAGACACCAACTCACAGCGCACATGTAAGAGTGCAGCGACCCGGCTTTGCTTTGGCTCCCTGTACAAAGGGAATAGCTTGTCTGAGCAGAAACGGAGGCCTGGTATCCTGCTGTCTCTACAGTGAAGGCTTCTTCTGAGGGAGTGAAGCAGGCCTGTGTCCCCCTCCAGCCTGCCCTGTGCTGACACTGCAGAGGGTACCAGGGCAATTATCCTTCTCACACCAGCTAGACAGAGTGAGACATTTTTTTCTCATGGCTAATACTCACTGTTCCTCATTGCTTTTGAAAGAAGTAAGGTATTCTTTATCAAATTACCTTAAATTGGAGCTTTTTTTTCACTCCTATAAATCCTGGACTGGATTTCTTAGGAAAGTCGCAAAGAACATGCTGTGATATAGGGCTGATTGTGTCAGTTAAGCATAGAAGTTAAGGTGTGCAGAGACTTGCTGCTCTGGGAAAAAAAAGTGTGCTGAGATTCTCAGATCGTTCCTTAGCACATGAATAATCACCCGCTGCCTCCTCGTATTACCTGATGTGTAACACAGAAAGGCTTCTGGAAGCAGGGTAGAATGTAAAAACAGAGGGGCAAAATTAAAGTCACGGATGAGTATTGGGAAAGAGGGCCTGCTTTCAGTTTCAATTTCTGTTCTTTGAAAATGCTTCTGAAAGAAGAAATTGGAGCCCAGGAGTGCTGTTGTGCCTCCAGATTATCGCTATACAGAGCGAACAGTAACCGAAAGATGGCAGGAGATCCCCAGACAGCAAAGAAACAATAAAGTCTGCAAAATGTATGTTTACTAAAGGGAAACATCTGAGCAAGCAGTAAAGCACAGGCTCTGCTACAAAGCCAGGCACACGGGAGGCAGACACTACAGACGCTACATCTAAGGGTCTGAAAAAGTAGCAAAAAAGACAGAAATGCTCTTGAAGCCCCCCAATGATGTCATTTGTTTAGCTCTGAGTGATGTCATCTACTTAGGCCATTTGGTTCAGAAAGTGTGTGACCAGCACATAAGTGCTCAGACATCACACTATGTACTTTTTAGGTTAATGAGGAATGTTCACTGATGAAGGGCACCTGGAAAGTCTCTTAGATGTGATTTACTTATAAATCCTGTTCAAAGCTTTAGCCATTGCAGCCATAATTTAACATGGTAATATATGAGTGGAACTGCTGCATAATCAGTATAGTTTTTTTCAGGTGTTACAGCACTCCCAGTGGATATTTGCATGTATTACACTGACCTGCAGACCATGCAGTAGCAACATGACTGTACGGGCAAAAATGTTTGTAATTAATTGTGCAGGATTTGGAGGTAAGATTCTGTGTGCGATGGAGACGCACATTTCTTAGTTAGCGTGTGTCTCCTGCACGGGCCTGTCTGTTCTTATCACAACTGGCAGTGTGTCCGCCGGTGGCGAGTCGAATCCTCGTGAAGGGCGACAGTAAATTAATGGCTTTTGAAGTTTCGTCACTGGGCAAAGTAGGCGAATCCGGGTCGTAAGGTATCTGCGCTGACATCATGAGACCAGGGGCGTGCAGAGCATCAGTCCATAACCTCTGATATGCTGAAGAACACTCAGCGCCCCCTCAATATATCTCTCAGAACCGTGCAGTTTTCTACCACATAATTACATCTCCGTGTTTTACTTCTGCCTCGAAATTGATGGAAGCGTACAAGACAAAATAAAAACCCATCTAAGACTGAGGCAAATGCTTTTTTCGGTTGTATGCACAAATGTCATCGCATACACGATAATTTGCCTGAGACATGCCTGTTTCCATGACGGTACCTGACGATTCAATGTCTGACGGTGTTGTGCGTCGTGGGAAAGCACTGTTCCTTAGCAGGTATACAGACATCCAGTAATAGGTCAGGAGCTGGGAGCCACTGTGATGTGAAATCCTCTGTTTGGCCAAAAGGCTTTCGTGTGGTGCGAGATTTCATGTGGAGCTGCTGGGGAAAATTCTGGTGAAATTGTCCTTGGCCAAACATGATAACTTAATACAGAGTTCACCATATATATGTCTACTGAATTAACTCCTCTGTATAGTGGGAGTTATCCTTCTGATAACTTAAATATTGGGCTGGACAAATTACAGAAACAGATAAGTATTGATACCCAATACTGCAACTTCACCTAACAGCGAAGCGAATTGTATTTTAATTTGAGGCTGGGGCAAAACATGCCAATAACATTAGGACAAGTCGTTACGAAGAAACTGATATAGATCTGTTACCCGGTCCTTCACTTTTAGCTGTATTATAACACGTATTGGTTGGGCTTCGCTGAAATTGTAAATATGCTATTTTTAAGGATGAAGTATCGCCGTTTTACCGAAGGTTGGCAAATAGGCCTATGTGACAATTTTAAAAAGGAAAAATCCTGGAAAATAAACTTCATTATTTTGCTCTAGTACCTGTATTAATTATTATTAAGGATGCGATACATCGCACAGACGTGTAGAACAACAGGTTTTTAGTAATATGATGGACAAATAACACGTCCACAATATGACCAGGCGGCACAAATGCCCTCGTATCCCATAAAAAGAAAAATGTAATATATAAAACAGTAAGAGTAGGCAGGGAAGATGCGATAGAGGAGTTGCAGTGCATGAGGCTGCTGTGCCGCTGAGTGCGGTGGGAGCAGCCCGGAGCGCGTCGCTGGAGCGCAGGCGATGCGCTGCAGAAGTGGGCCGACCAGCCGCGGAATTAACTGCTCTGTCACCATTCATTTCATTTCCATTTAACGAGATCCGCGGCGAATGGGAGGGGGCTGGGCTGGGGGAGTTTACGGAGAGGAAGAAAGGGGCTGACAGCGACGAACCACGAAGCGCAACGGAGAACAGCAGGAAACCGGTGCTGGGGAGGATCGGAGGATGCGTCGGCAGCCCCGTTAAACGTGCAGCGGATAGCGGCTCCTCTGGATACACTACGGGCTCCTGTGCCATTGCGTGCACGCACCCGATCGCAGCCCGGCAGGCGTGGAGCCCATCAGATCGCAGCCCGGCAGGCGTGGAGCCCACCCGACAGTAACCCGAAATCAGGACGGCACAGATGACACTGGGCGCATCGCTCCGCATATACCGTGAGTAGCGGGGCTCCTTTCTGAGCGCTTTGCGGGTGGAATTAGGAGGAGGAGAGACGTGGTGAAGGTTCAGGATCCTTTGCCAGGAGGGCAAGTTTACTGAAAGTGCGCATTAAAAGCGAACGCGAAGAAGCAATCGCACTCTTTAGCCAACTAATGCCGTCTCTGCTTTGTCCTTTTCCTTGTCATTATTATTATTATTATTATTATTATTATTATTATTATTATTATTATTATTATTATTACCACCAGGTTTGTAAACCGCATTTGTAAAGCTTACACGGTGTTTAACAGGTTGTTACGGTACAAGTTGATCATCAGGTTTTTATTTTTAACGTCGCTTTTTTTTGCATTTGTAATATTACTTTGTATATTACATCGCTAAGTGTTACACTGCTTCGGTCTCCAAACCGCTTTGAGCTGCACATCTCATGCGGGCTGCAACGCGCTAACAAGCCGCATGTTTTGCGCGGTCTGTAATCGCACGCTGCCTTAATTCGCCATTTCTTCAGTGTAGCGGTAATACGGAACCGTATAGTTATTACTTTTTGGGGTCTTTCTCGTCAGGACATTTTAAATCATCATGTAAATGCTGAATTATTCAGCTAGGGATTTTAAATTTAGTTAAGATGACTACAAAGAAAGTACTATAGTAGAAAAATAGTTAATATGAGTCGGTAATCCGTGTCCTATTACTACTGACGAATGTAGAAAAAAAGCAATGATAACCCTAGTTTTAAAATTTAGTCAATCTTTGTAATTTACACAAAACGATCTCTTTCTTATGCAGTACTGTACGTGGGCCTATATTATACGTTAAATTACGGCTATTATTGTACGGACTTTGTGAACTGTGTACGTATGGAGGTAACGTTTCTGGTGCGGGGTTAGGGGGTACTAAACGTCAGATTAAAGCTCCAGTCATCCGGCTTGTTTAATTGATTTTTTGCCCTCTGATGTGCAGCCCTGTAAGCCGCTTTATCTCCGTGGGTGCTCTGGCTGCCGTTTTGCATCCCGGCTGGCCCTGCTTGCTTGTTATGGGTCTTCCACGTTACATTACCGTTCCAGGAGACGTTATCACATTACGGTTTCGGTGCCTGAGGTTTACCCACAGACATAACTCCTTGAGAATGCATTTGTCAATGCAGTGCGCTCGTGCGGAGCGGCAGAAAGCTAACTGTTTGTGATTTCATGTCCCATACGACCGATGAACTCTGCTTAGCTTAATGTCTCCTTCCTGTGTGGAGCGGATGCTTTGGACTTTTCATTCATGTTTGCTCAGCCTCAGCTTCTGTAATGGTGTCTGTCATTCCGGTCTACCTTGACAGGATCTCCGCAGATTAATGGACTCTCTGGTACTATGAGATTACATAATTCATGCTAATGAAACATTACTTTAATGTTTAATGACCTTCTTTCTTGGTTCATATCTCTGTGCACTTTCACTGTGGTCACACTCAGAGGTGGAAAGTTTAGGTCCAGGAAGTAAAAATCCGGACCAAGATTTTGTTTCAACCAACCAGTTGAGTACTCATTGGCTGTGACTCTTTATACTCAACTGGTTGGTTGAAACAAGATCTTGGGCTGGACTTTTACTCTGTGGACCTGAATTTCCCACCTCTGTTCACATTACTAGAATAACCCAAGTCACACCAAAGAATGAGAAATAAGATTTAATGTGTGTTACACTATGGTGGAATAATTTCGTTTTATATAAGTTTCAGTTTTCTTCCATGAGTTGCACGTCAACATATTGAGTCCCTTGTTCATTGCATGCTGTACGTCTCCAAGTCAGAGGTTCTGTGAACTCCTCCATCTTGTTGTCAGGCAGGCTGTCTGCAGCCTCCCGCTCTTGCTTTCCTGATTAGTGTCCGTATCAGTATTCCATGGCACCCCTGAGAATAGCCCTACATTAAAAAGGCACGTTTCTGGTAATGGTGTGGTGGGGGTGCCTGTTAACTGTGCCTGTGCTCAGTGCGGTCACAGGGCGTGCCGCGTGCAGCGGGAGAGGTCTATATCCTGGTGATGGCTGCGGCACGACCATCTGTCTTGTTGATAACTGGACCCTATTATCTGGCTGCAGGTCTGCAATCTGCATTTCTTACCAGTGCTATGAATTCAAACACATCTGCATATATATGACATGCGTATATATGACGGTATCTGGCTGTGACCTGCAAGAGTGGTTACCAAGGAACTCCATAAATAACTGGGTCAAACTGGATCCTGGAATTTTGAATGCAGAGCATAAAGCTCATTAGAAGTCAGACAGAAATATACATGCTTGCATACTCCAGAATCTAGAATCAGTCTTATTCGCTAATATGCTTTATGAATGTGGTCGAATCAGTCTTTTTGAATCAGTCTTGTTTAACGACATATTCAGTGTTTCTAAAGTGCTTCTTCCAATTAAAGAAGTGGGCTTTGCTTTTATACTAAGGAGATGCCATCCTCAGAAAAATGAGATATGGGATTGTCTGAGGCTCTGAAAAGTGCATGTGTCAAGTTAGCATGTTTAACACAACACTAACCATTTTTGGCCGTTTAGAATGAAAAGGATTTCGAGGGAGGTTCACTGCGAATGGAGCTCTCTGCCCTTGTTCGCTGTGACGCTGCACTGACTGAGAATGATGGCATTTAGCTGAAGATGTGACCAAACCCATCCTGCAGAGCTTCAGTGTCTTTACACATTAGCAAATTAAATCTGAAGAGTCCAAAAACCCAGCACATTTTGTCACGTTTCACAGGATTCTGTTTACATCAAATATTCATCATTATTGTCCCTGAGTTTTTGACACGCTTTCACAGTGATCCCTGCAGGGCGTTGTGGTTTTGGGCACTCTTCAGCATGTTTGCCTGCCACTCTCGACACCACCAGAGCCTAATTCAGCTCCAGCAACGGTGCAATGAGATCCCATCTCACTGGGGGCACACAGGAGTGGACGACCTGCACTTAATCTCACCCACACCGACTTGGGGTTTTTATCTCCCTTTATCTGGAGTGTGGGGGCTTTGTGGACAGACGACAGTCCAACAGGGCAGGGCCTCCAGGAGCCAAATTCCCTGGAATTTAGTGACTTTATTTTGCACTATTTAGGGAAGTATGACACCTGTGCTAGACAGTATTTCTGGTGAAATTATAAAATGATTTTTCAGGGCAAATTTCCTCTGCTTAATGTGCTCCCTAGTACACATCGATGCAGAGGAACATTTTTATATTATTTAGTGCAGGAACCCTTGTACATCAGGGTAACCCGTCAGGACTGTGCGTGGGTTAGGGTAACCCCGTCAGGACCCCACATGCCTCAGGGTAACCCGTCAGGACCCCGCGTGCATCAGGGTAACCCGTCAGGACCCCGCGTGCGTCAGGGTAACCCGTCAGGACCCCGCGTGCGTCAGGGTAACCCGTCAGGACCCCACTCATATACGTCAGGGTAACCCGTCTGGACCCCGCGTGCGTCAGGGTAACCCGTCAGGACCCCACTCATATACGTCAGGGTAACGCATCAGGGTAACCCGTCAGGACCCCACTTATATACGTAAGGGTAACCTGTCAGGACCCCACTCATATACGTAAGGGTAGCCTGTCAGGGCCCCACTCATATACGTAAGGGTAACCTGTCAGGGCCCCACTCATATACGTAAGGGTAACCTGTCAGGGCCCCTCAGTGGGCCTTCCTCTGTTTCTCTCCTCGGCCATATGACCTCATGTTTTCCTTGTTTCTTCAGAGCTTTTCCAAATTTCTTAAGCTGAAGCATGATGAACAAGAGCAACACAGCCAAACATCAGACACTGCAAAGTCAATTCAGGGAAGGTCATGCATAGAATTTGTGCTGAATTTAAAAACCCAAAACCTATATTTATAAATATATGTTTTATAAGTATTTCCAGTTAAATCTTATTAACATAACTGATATTGAATAAATAACGATGAATTAATTAGGATCAGAAAAATGGACTTTAATATTAATTTGTAACTGAGTGTAGCATTCATAATTGATACATCCGTCATTTTTTTTCTAAAACAGACTGAAACAAACTGAACCTGTGTTGTCCCTCTCAGGTTTAAACAGGGTGCCTGAGCTTCATTTCAGCATTATGGCATCTGAAATCCGTTCTCCCCAATTTAAAGGTTATTGATTTGAACCAGCAGACAACATTACATTAGGCCTAATTGAAACGGACAAATTCATCTGAGGCTGGCCCCGGGGAACCAGACCAGCATGGCGATCTGCAGAGCGGTAGCTAAGAGAATGGTAAAGGGTTGGGGGGTTAGCGGTGGTAGCGCGGGGAGGTCTAATAAAGTGGTCATGAAGGTCCGTAAGTCCCTGGAGCATCGATCTGCCCTCCTCCTGCAGGAACGCACAGACGAATGTCTAGAGCCAGTGGTTCTCAAAGTCCGGATGAGAACCGAACCACAAGTTAGTCTGGACCCAGCTGATAATGAACCTTATGAATCCATATGGTTAATGTAAAAAGACTTAATGTGGTGCGAAGTACAGAAATACAATGTAGAACCAGAAATTTTGCCAAAATTTGTCATAACCACCCCCCCGCCAAATGACAGAGAGTCAAAACAGTCAGTGAGCATTACAGAGTTCCCTTTATTGATATACTGTATGTTAATGTCTGTATCGAAAGTTATTGTTAATTCGTTAGAGTTCATGAAATGCTGTTTTGTTACTGAAAATTGTTCTCGACTAAAAAATCTGATTTGGACCTTTGATCAAAAACTTTGAGAACCCATGGTGTAGCGCATGGTGTAGCTCATGGTGTGTGGCATCAGTAACATATGGTCTACAGCCGACATGCTTGGGAACATCAGACTGAATGGACTGATATCTCACGTCGCATACTGTAATATTATGCAGCAATCATTTCTCCAAATTTCAAGGAAAACCATTCATTTTTTCATTCGCATAATTAAATTTGCATTGTGCATGCCAGTTAACATCCACTGAGAGGGTGTCTGATATTTTATGGATGTGTGCTTTAAATTAAAAATGACTCCTTTATGATGATGGAAAATGTGAAGAATAAGAATAATATATTGCGGCTTTCCAAAAGGTGATCCTGTGTTAATTGCGGCTGAATGCTGAGCTGAGTGTGACGGATTGCCGTCGCGGCCGGCATGCGCATCAGCCGGCCTTATCTCCGCCGGCCAGGCGGAGGCGCTTCTGGCTGCCCAGTGGACGTACTGGGTGGCTGCTCGGGGCCCCGGGTATCACTCAGCCAAGCACGTGTGCTCTTGTTGGTTTGCACAAAAGATAATGTGTGCCTTAAGTCTGTCTTGTTGACAGGTCCTCCGCCAAGTTCATTCGCAGATTATTTCTCTTTTTGAGCTTCTGTATAGAGTGAATAATACATTGTGTTTTCAGTCCCACCAGCAATCAGACACCCAAGTGGAAACTTCCGGTATGCTCCCTGCATGTATTGGTTTAGCAAGCATTATTAGACGCGGGTTCGAATCCTGCCTCTGCTCCTTGTGAGTACATCTGGCACATTCTCTTTCTGATGTTTTCCCCTACAGTCCAAAGACATTCAGTTAGGTTAAGCCAGGATAAGCGTTTGTGAGATGGATCGCTGAATAATACAACAGCAGCAGACTTGTAGGGTAAAATGCCTCAGTACTGAGGCAGTGTTTCAGAATTTATATTTGTATTCAGACCTTTCTCTAGCCTTTACTAGTGCGAGACAAAACTTCAATTTACTTAAATCAGCCACCGTGGACAGAAGACAAAAGAATGCATATTTTCACTATGGTAAAAAAAATGGACCTTTAGTCACAACTACATCAGAATAATTAAATGATTTTTCAATGGTCTATTTTAATTTTTATCAAAGGTCATTGAGCAGTACTGACAGAATGTACTATAATTGCTCTAGCAGTCAACTCAGAGATTAGCAGGAATCTGTTTGAGTGTTTTTTTCTGAATTGGATATTGACTTTCCACTGGAGTGTTTCCTACTTAGAATAAACAAAGGCTTGCATATTAAACACTATCTTTCATAGTCTTTTTTGGAACATGCTTTCCAAGTTTTAATTTATGTTGACATCTGTTAATTTAGAACAATTAAAAAGTTTCTTTTTAGCAGATTCGTTCCAGACAACACCTAATATTTTGTACCTTAATGAATTTTAATATTAAAACGATTGATGGAGCTGTACAACATTTCTTTACCTTGACAGTGTAGTTTAACACATTGCAGCCATTAAAAATCTACTGTATATGCTTTTCTATGTTTTAGTCCTTGGCTTTGTTCGAATTCAGGGACTTCATTATTCAAAGGTTTCATTCGATTACCGAATGTGTCACAGTGACGCGACAAGGCTGTCCCATTTCCAAGGCTCCTTCAAATGCGGTCTAGCAATGCATCCTCATGCCGAGTCACAGAGAATCCGCCGGATGGATGCTTTGTAGCCCAACATACTGTATGCCAAGACTCATTGTGCGAACCTTCAACCCTTGTATACCGGCAGCTGGTTAGCATGCCCTTATGTCCTGAGCTGTCCGTAATTGTGCCTGTATAAAAATGTTGTGCTGCTGTCCCTCTAAGGCCTTTAATCTGAAGTCAATTTATGTGGTGGTCATTTTTTGAAAGGTACTTCTGCCATCACTTTGGCTATAATTGAAAACGGTGTAAAGTTATGAATGCTTCCCCGCAGAAATAATAATAAGAAGAAAAATAGATATTAGGCTATGAGCAAACTCTCCGACGCACTTACAGGCTAAAATAGAACTAAGAGGCTATTAAAATCATATTAAAGTACTCCATTGTGGCGTGCTATTAAGTCAAATGTTCCAAAGATATCTGAATAAATGGTCCTCTTTAGTTTGAGAAAATTGAGGCAGGAAAACGTTGGAAGGTGTAATGACTGGTTAAGCATCGCCGAGATAATTACGAGCTCCCAGATTTAGGTAGATTGGTCATCTGTTATTGGCTACAATGAAGCAATCAGAATCATTTGCAAAACTCTCTTAAGAGATGGATGCAAGGGCGTAGGAGAGAGTTTGATATGGGGGGGCAAGTAAACATAAATATATAGGAGGGTATGTGTGCCCCCTGCCCACCTCACCCCTGGTTCCTGCACCCCCGGACAGATATACTGGACTTTAAAGTCATTCCAGATTTTTCACAGCTATTCCTGCAGG